>JAEQBH010003684.1:0-333192 GCA_016808115.1 Tetrastigma voinierianum
ACATTCCTGATCCCCACTCTAATACAAAAAAGTGCCCAAATGTGCCTCCGGAAGTGAAATAAGAAATGAAACAACTTCACTTAAAAGAAAGAAAAGCGAAGAAAGCAAATTGAGAGAAGAAATTGCCACCGAACTACGAGGCACAGTTTGGGGGATTTACATAGACATCTCATTGATGATGATGATGAGGATGAGGAGGAAGAAGAGGAAGATGTATATATGTATCCCAAAGCGATATGACCCCGATGAAAGAGTCGATTTTCGAGCGCATGTCGTGTATCAAAAAAGCCACCGAATGGAACCGACAACAAGAATATGATCATGAGAAACAGGTTGCAGAACAGGCAGGAGGCAGGCGAAACCTACCACCCAACGCGCACGCAAAGATCTCAAAGTATGAGATACCTGGATCTATCACCACCGCTTGCTCTATCATTATACAAATCTCTTCTAAGCAAAGAAACAAAAGAAATAATAAAATCTTCTTCAAAGGTGGTTCAATCAAAGAAACGATGTAATGAATTAATCAGCAAATTCTTCATATAATGAGTGTCATACCACAGCGTAGACTCTCACCACTAAGAAGATAGATTATTGGTGCACAACAATGGTATGTGATAATCACTTTCGCCTCTAATAAATTATTATCTTATATTATAATTGAAAACTAGATAATTAATTTCATTAATTCTACTTGTAGGCATGGGGAATGTAGCCACCATCTCCATATGAAATCAAAACAAATACTGATATGGAGTATAAAGACATGGAAGATTATGAACATCCAAAGGAAAAATGGAAGACTTATGGGTGCAATGGACATGTCCGATGGATGACCAGCCCACGAAATTGGAGCATTATTAATTTCATGGTATATTCAAAGGGAAGCACAATATTCCTCAAGTCCGTTTGATGCATCCGACAAGATAAAAAGACAACAAATACATTTACGGCTCACAAGGACGTGATCAGCGAAGTAGGTGAAACAAATGTTGCAAATTGTTACGTATTAATGGATCGCATTTGTGAATGCGGGAAAGCTGCTAATGAAGAATACAATTTATATCGGGACTCCTGAAGACACCGCATTGACTTGATGTTCAAGACATCGCTAAAAGAGATACCGCTTCGAATTAATTACTAATGCACGCAAAATCACCAACTTCATCTACAACCATGGTTGGTTGCTCATAAAGTGAGAAAGGTCCGCGGGTGGAGATATTGTGCGGTCCGAGGCAAATAAGATTTGCAAATAAATTACATCGCTCTAGAAAGTCTTCTAAAAAAAGAGGGTCGACGGAAGAAGATGATTCTTGATAAGAGTTAATAGAAACGTGGCTTCTCATGTTTCTACTGATCGACCATTGATGAGTGATGTTGAAGTGCTTTATGTTTGATCATACATATTGGGAGAGAAGGTCTCTAAGATAGTATCAATCTATGAGCCACTATATACAGCTTCTTCGCGATTGTTGATTCTCAAGTCGTCCCAACACCGCCATTCAGGTACGAGCTCGATTCGGGTAACGGTTAGGGAAAATTTACATCAACTCACGCCAAAGATCGGGTCAAAACAATCATCGCATCGCCGGGATAGAACGCCTCAAACATCCTCTTCATGCAAAGAAAACTAAGCGATATCTTAATCACACTTAATGTATATTATTTTCCTCTTATGACATACTAATTCTAAATCACTTTGTAGCATATTCGAGTCCAAGGTTTCCACATGTGACCCTGAAAGCCGTGAGGTGACCCTCGAGTTACTCCAAGTCGCTCACTAAGCATTTTGCAAGATTATCTTCTACTACTACAGCATTGGTAATTTTGGAAATGAGGTACACTAATTGGTTACAAATCTAATTAACTGATTCAATTTAATTGGTTAAACTTACACTTATACTGATTAGACATGTATATTTTCAATTCACAATTTGTGAATGTTTCGAGACGCTACATATAGGATTCGGTGATAGAGCGCATTAGCCCCAAGAGATTTAATGGTTTTGTTAGTGTTATTTCTCATTAAACATTAAAAATAAAGCCTATTTTCATGTTATTATTAGGATTTTGAATGTTACTTATTTTATCAAGAGACTGGAATTCATGGTTCATGTATGGAAACCATTAATTCCCACATCGAGGAATTCCGCCATTAAAGCTCTCGCCAAATCAGATCTCTCTTCAAGATGCATGAGAGAAATCGGAGCACATTCGCTTCCTAATACATACAAACAAAGAAAACGGCTTGCTTACCCTAAGCCCAACAATTAGTTTTGTTACCATAATACGAAACTAAAGATACTGATATGCTATAGCCTGATAAAGTTTATAAAAAGAATATTTTGATTTCATTCACATTTCTAAAATTTTTGTGGGTTTGGGGTGGGGGGTTAAAGAGGGATAATCAATTATTCCAATGGGTTAGACCTCTCCATTTGGATGACGAAGATGGAAATCCTAATCCACTAATTGTCGCGCATGTCTCGAGAAGCCGGTGCTGATGTTGACCGTGGTTTTATCCGAAGAAGCACAGTGAAAGTTTGGGCCAAGACATAGAGACTCGCCAAATTTCGCCGCTGACTCGACCTCATTCGATTCAAGTCGAACATAGTAGTAGACCCATGGCCGGTACTTCAACTACAGGCAATGATGGCTCAAGAGGAGAGGGGACCAATGATGGTAAAGTGGATAATCGGAAATGATGGTGTGGGAGATATCAAGTAGACGACGAACAAGTCAATATCCATCGAAGTCCATTCACTCGTGAAGATGATTTCACACATGCTACACAAGATGAAGACCACGGTCTAGGAGAGTCAAAAGTGTGTATTGGTTTCATTGGTGCTTCATATAGAGGTCGACAACGAAGGATGTCACATCACAATGAGGATCTTATCATCGGTTTACTAGCGTTTTGAATCTATGCGAGATTGACACTAATGGCGTTGATTCATCCAATGATGCGAATATTTTTCCTCCTCACACAATGACTTATGGTCAGCCTTCAAACTCGCTTCAATTGGTGAAGAATATGGAATGATAAATTATCTCATGTCGAACAAATGTCATTCAACATTCCATATCAAATGCAGCAAGCGATTTCAAACGAATACGTGCGAACCCCCAATTTCCTATCCACGAGAGGGTTTGTGGGTACAAGTCAAGACATTTATGCATGACATGTTCGATCTTATAATCAATATTATCGGAACACCATGTCTTGGTATGACTATTGTCTTTACCAAGATGGGATCCCTTCATCAAATGTTGCAATGGAGCCACATCGATCTTCATTTTGGTGGTGAAAGACCATAACAATGTAATATCAATGTCTATATTTCATTATTAATGTCATTTTACACTTCTTTTTTTATAAAGTGTTTCATCAATTTCAAAGTATTTTTATTAATTTCTGATATATCGATATTCATGTAAAAATATCCACCGATATATCTCCGATATATCCGTAAAATCCAATTACCGATATATCCGTCGAAACCGATATTTTCATCCTTGGTCATGACAACTAATGAGTATCTTAAATACTTATTTTATCATCATGTTTTGCTTAAGTTTTAGTAGTTTTATGAGATAAATAAGTGTCATAACGCTCTCTTTACTCAATGTTGTGATTAGGTCAACCATTGAGCACAAATGAATGAAATCGAAGAAAAAATCAATAAAGTCATCATACAGCCGCAACAAACATGTGATCCTTTCATCTACGTGATGTCCTTCCATGGCTCCCTCATTGATATGGGCACATTCTAGACTCCGAGGGCTTTATGATTCGAATTCCGGATGAGCAAGATACGACATCGGGAAGTGAAGGATAAGTGAAGGGACAATATCTGGATTAAGCGTGAGTGCCCTCACGCTTTAGACACTTTAGTTTTGGATTTCTTTTAGTTCGCTTTGTTTCATTTCACCCTACCTTTTGTATCAATCCAAATAAATAGACTACTCTAAATTTCTGAAAGGTAATTAGTAACATAATCCTTGTGGGAATGATACTCATCACTTTACTACTTGATACGACGTGTGCAGTTACGCATATAGGCGCACACATTTTATATAACACATTTCGAGCCTATCAACAACCAACAATGAATTGAAATGCCAAACAAGAATCCTTCTCCCATACATGGATGTGTTTTACAAATAAGTCGAGGTGGTCTACTATAGGGAAGCAAAATCGAAGATAAGTAAATTTTTTAGTCATACCCACCTCCTTTACTACCATTTCAACAATCTTTATTGGTGACGCTTCTTTAGATGCACCAACATCAATGCTCAGTTCTTCCAACGTATCAAACCTTGAAATTTGTACTTCAATATGGTTTCCGATATCAAAAGTGTTTTGAACCATTCAATTCGCCCAAAACTACTTGGTTTGGGCAGTTCAATGATTTAATTGGTTATGCATGCGATTTAAAGACGATTTGTTTCACTGTCTGCTTGAAGTCAATCTGACGGGTGCCGCCCGATCAACGACAGGACCGTCGATCCGATTTTAAAACATTGAGCTTGAATCCTTTGATGTTTCATTTCATAGACAATGGTTTTGATTTCATGGCATCCATTAACTAAACAATTAAACATTTTGTTCATGTTCTTGCACCAAAAAGTTGATAGACTTGAAACTCCCTTGTGACCAATTAGCCCAAATGTATTTGTTTTTTTAAGCACCTTGATGATTACAGAATCTATACCTTGACCATTGGATAATATACTTAAGAATTTGAGCACAAGTTGAGTCATGGCAACTAACAGTTAATTGAAATGTCAAACAAGAATCCTTCTTCCACATAGGGTTGTGTTTGACAAATAACACAAGGTGGTCTACTATAGGAAGCAAAATCAAAGAGAAGTCAATTTTTTCAACATACCCACCTCATTTACTAATATTTCGACAATCTTGTCCCACCCTTGGATGAACCAACATAACCGCTCGGTTCTTTTTACGTATCAAACCATTAAAATTGTGCTTCAGTATGGTTTCCCATATCAAAAGTGTTTTGAACTGTTCAATTCACCAAAAATCGCCCGGACGGCATTTCAAAGGGTTTAATCTGGCGGTTTGGTGCGATTCAAGGGCGCTTGTTTCACCGGCTCGCGGAAGTGCTTTAATTCCAACTTGAAAGCCGCCCGATTTATCAAGAACCGATCTGATCGATTGGTCCGATCCGCTTTTAAACATTAAACTCGGGGCCTGATGTTTCATCGCTACAGATGTTGGTTTTGATTTCATGAAGGACATCAATTAAACAATCAAACATTTCATCTTCTTAAGACCAAAAGGTAATAGACTTGAAACTCCCTTGTGGCCAATTAGCCCAAATGTATTAGTTTTCATAAGTACCTTGATGATTATAGGATCCATACCTTGACCATTAGTCAAGAGACTCAAGAATTTGAGCTCAAGCTAAGTCATGGCAACCAACAGCAAATTGAAATGTTAAACAAGAATCCTTCTCCCACACAGGGTTGTGTTTGACAAATAAGTCAAGGTTGTCTGCTCTAAGGAAGCAAAATCAAAGAGAAGTCAATTTTTTCAACATGCACTCCTCTTTTACTACCATTTCGACAATCTTGTCTCACTCTTCTTTGGATGAACCAACAATAACGATGAGTTCTTCCAACGTATAAAACCTTGAAACTTGTGCTTCAATATGGTTTCCCATATCAAAATTACATACTAATATTCGCAAGCACTTCAACCATATTAAACTTCCAATTTGGAGTAAATTAAGTTTGGTACCTTGAATATCTAGTAATTGGGATGCTATGCTTCTAAGTATTAGCTAGAACAATCAAATCAAGGCAAGAATTCAAATACAACGCTTTGATGGATATTAGATCAAATAAAGATGAAGGCAGTGCTAAAATCATAGTGCCATGGAGATCTAGGACTTGGAGACGCATTGGTAAATGTGAAGAACAAATCAAGAATAAGCCAAGTACTTGCTCTTCAAGTAACAACGTTAAGAAATTGTGACAATCTGTTGTTTCTGGAAAAATGCTTATTCGATTGTCCATCAAAGAAATTTGATTGGCAAGTTCTCATTCTTCCTTACTTGGGAAATCTTCTAACCCCTCATGGGCTTCACCAATATTTTGGAATTTGTATTTTGTGATGATGTTCTGAGGGTCTTTTCTCTAAGCACTTTGTCCATCTTAATGCATTTACTTTTATTACTTATCTCTACAATGATACTTTGATGAGCTTGAAACTAAAAACCATTTAAGCCTATTTGCGCCAGCTGAAATTTTTGCATGATTAATAAAACTTTCAACTTTTCCAATATTCAAGCTTTAGGTAATCTATATATAGATCTCATTTTCTTCATAAATACAGCATATAACACCAAATTATACCCTAGTAGTTTATTACGCTTAGTGGAATAAAGTCAAAATTGTAATTTGACAACTAAGACTCAAAGGACATAAGTTAAGACGATTATATGCCAATATAGAATTTTGATAACTTGAATTGGAAAATAGAAATGGGCAGAGGTCTAAAATGCAAAAGGGATAAGTGAAGCTTAAAACTCCTTAAGACACCAAAATATCTTCTAGGATAAACATTTCTCATTTTAGCTTAAGGAGGCTAGGGTTATGGATTGGAGGAGAAGCCATTCTTAGTAGAATTCTCTCCATTGTTTTAGCTCTCTTTGCTCAAGAAAGGGGAAAGAAGAAATTTAAGGTCAAATGCCTTAAAGCCAAACATGGCCTTGTTAGATAGGGGAAGTTCTCATTTTGGGTTTTGTGAGAGCTAGGGCACGGTTTGGGAGAATAGCAAGATTTTGGGGTTGAGTTCTCCATTTCTTGGTTTTCCTTATTCAAGAGGGAATGGAGGAAGGAGAGAAGGAAAAATAAAGCTAGGTTTTGAAGGTTTCAAGAAGATTAAGGTATGGAACTCTCCCATTTGTTAGTTAGGAAAAACCCTAACTCTTCACATGTGTGGGATCTTTTTGTTGGTTTTAATTGGGGTTTGATGTTTGTTTTGATCTTGTTTGGTTATGATGTTGAATTGATGGTGTAATTATATTGTGATATGATTTAAGTAGCTTATTGTAAATATGTTAATTGGTGTAAAGGTGTTTAAGTGGGAAACTCGAAAAATTTATTAGACTCAGGATCAGAAAGCTTAGCCATAATTTGGCCTATAGACCTCCAAATTGGATTATTCCAATTGGAAATGAAATTTAAGACCCATTTTTACATTTTTCCTAGAAGAGACCTAGATCGAATTCCTGTCCTAAGACCCCTGAAATTGAGTTTGAAGTCAGCCTATCGGAACAGTCCCCTAACCTAGAGTAATTCCAGTTGTTTGAATCATAACATGGGTTTTGTTGATTCAAATTTCTATACAAACTAGACATTGGGAAAACAACTTTCATGAAGGAAGTATAGCCAAATTTAGTCTCCATTATTACCAGAAATTCATCAAAGTAAGGGAACAATTATGTTTCAAACTGGGCTCCTGAACAACCGAATGTTAGATCATATTATGAGTTATAACACCAATGAGGTGAATCAAAATTCTACTTAAACTAGACACCTAGACAGTAACTTTTATGAAGAAAGTATGCTCTGAAATTATGTCCCTATCGCTCCTTAAAATTTTCAAATATAGGACACAATTCCGTACTTTGTTCCCGAAACTCGTCTCAGAGCAAATAAATGTTTAGGTCGTACCTCCTAATTTAAATGTCCAAATGACCTGATTCGTGATCCTTTTGAAACTTAAGACATAGGTGAACATTTTGTAAACATATCACTTTGTCTAAAAACCTCGTTTCCTGAGTCGAAATTGTAGTTGGAAATTGTCTTGTTTTGTTCTCGAATTTGTTTCGATTACACCCCGATTTTCGGTCAATAAATATTAAGGGGTGATAGCCATAAAATTTGGGTAAGAGTATAACATGAATGTTAATAAAGACAAAATAAAATGCTCTGAAACACATATAATTGTATTTCTGCTTAAGACCGAATAGTGAATGAATAGGTAAATTCCTCCGATTAAAGGCGACGACGATCTCTCGTTAGTGCTTCCAACCTCTCTGACCAGTACACAACGACACCTCCCCGCCAATGCCAACACCCTACATTGTGCCACGCACCTCCAAGTACGTGGGCAAGAACGATACGCTTTGGCACCTCTATTCAATAATCGTGATCGCACCTCTCTCGAGTACTTTATCGTGTCAGTCCTCCCCATTCATTATTTCCGGCCTATATAAGCAAACATTGGATATGATAAGAATCGAATAATATGATATATGGAAATAATTATAAATTTAAATCACAAGTAATCAATTATATTATGTAGTGTACTCCACAAAATTCTCCGTACAAGATTTGGTTATGTACTTACCGGAGATTGAGTATTCTCGATATAAAAATTATGTTATATGTATACTGTAATTGAGGATCACTACATGCAGTCATATATTTTATCTGTTTTCCCACTAAGCTATAAGCTTAGCACAGGTGTTCCATCTGCGTAAGTGTTGGAGCTAAAGCGACCGCTAAAGACATCTCGCATTCGACAAGGCCAACACAGCATTAGGAGTCCACCATATGTAGGTTTTTGATCTTGTTTTTGAAATGTAATTATAAAATTTTGTAAGTACAAGTAAATGGGACTCAGAAATTTATGTACAATAACTTTTAAACACCACTACAGTGGTAGTATTACAAGTTATCTTATATATGTATTTATATTTCGAATTGGGCCTTCCAATGCCCAAAAGATCAAGTTAAAACGTCCATGTCTCATGACGCACTTCACGCCCTTAAAGGGATGAGCCGTCACTAGGCACCATACAAAAAGCAAGTTTTTCGTTCATCATCTTTTAAATCCTCATAACAAATCTCTGCCATCTCTAAAGACTTCACTGTCAATTTTGATATTGCCTCATCTTCGTAAAATGTCTCTAACTCCATCCTCCCAAAGCAAAACATTTTTATCCTTCCTTCCGGAAGTTCTTACTACTGCTTATGACAGTGGCAAATCGCTTATACCTTCAACCACACACCAAGCCATATTCAATTCAAGGGGGTTAAAAATGAGGTGGCCTACTTTTTCTTTGAACATTTTCCAAGCATCAGTAAGCGACACATGGCATTGCTGTCCTTCTGATTGTCATTAATTCATTTAGATCAATCATATACCACACTTCATCCAAAATAATCAAATACTTCCTTTCCTTCAATTCTTCGGATATTCTCGAAGCAGTTTCTTCAACATTAGTTATCCCCTACATATCAAATTTTAGTCATTATAGGATTGCATCACTCCAATCCTTTGAGACACTTACCTAGATGACCGTATCAAACATTTTGGCAACTTTTTTCATGATTATTCAAGTTATGTATTATTGTGGTTTTCCCAGTTCCCACCATTCCGCATATTGCAATTCTTTACATTCAATTTTAGCCACTATATGATTGCACCTTGCAACTTTTTAAAGCTCCATTGCTTCGAAATGGTTGCCCAAATGGCAATATCAAAACATTGTAGCAATATCTTGATGATAGTTCAAGCTCCCATTATAGTGTTTTTTTCTAGTTCCTATTATTCCTCATTGCACTGATGCACTATAATGTACATGGAAGCATAAACAATAATTTATATTTTTGTTGTCTACATAAAGCAAGAGCTGATGAAGAATCTGATTTGTGATAAAATAGACCAAACATCAATCAGCAAGTAGTGCACTTAATCCTCAAAACACTGCCATCTGTTTGAGAATTTTTCATCTTGCTGGGAGTCCACTCAAAATATAGCTATAATGATTAATGATACAATATGTAAACTAAAACTAATCAATACAGCATAGATTTTTAAAAAAGAACTGAAATAACACAATTTTTACTCTTGAAGCTAAATGAATTAATAAAGATAATTTGATATCTGAGATTCCTGAAAGTCTTATTAGTTCACATCCACCAAAGAGATGCCACTCACTTTCTTCTGATTTCATGATTTGAGACTCTTCCAATCTCTATTATTTACCAAAAATTGAACTCCATCTGCATAAGATTTAAGGGTCAGATCCTAAAGAACTAAACAATTTTAACATTAATTCCCTCCTCCTCACATGACACGATAAAGGTCACCTTAATATCGATGCTCTTTATCGTCTGTGTATTCTTTAAATTTATTTACCCATGAATAGACTGTTCATTCTGATAAAACTCTTCATGCCTTCCAATAATTAAGTATAAATCTATAACTCATATCATAACTCAAGATAGAAACACAAATAAATCTTGTATCATCATCTGTTATCAAAACAAAACTTTCAAAATTCAAGCACTTCATCCATGTTTATACTTCCATCTGTAATTGTTTAGTGCACTTCCCAAAGGAAACATTTATCTTCTCCTTTCTAAAGGTTCAGTTACTTATCAATCAGCAACTGCAATCCCCACACTCTTAACCACCAACTCAAGAATCAAGTTTAACTTGGAAGGTGAATAGACCAGCCCACTTTTTCCTTGAACATGTTGAAGGCTTCATGATCTGACAATGGTTTTAAATTGATTAGCTCATTAGCTTCCATGCCCTTGCAAATATCACGAAGCCTACTCGCTAACACTACCTTGATCTCCAAATTGTCTTGGATGCCCATTACTTCTTGTAGATCAATGAAGTCAAAATTTCATCCACAAGAATCAAGCACTTCTTTCCCTTCAACTCTTTAGAAATTCTCCAAACGTTTTCCTCAATTCCAGCAGTGCTCTCCACATTCAATTTTAGTTGCTGCATGATTGCATATTACAACTTCTTTAACACTTTGAGGATTTGCCATGTCTAAATAGACAATGTCAAACATTTTAGGAATATATTTATGATTGTTCAAGTTCTGCATTATGGTGGTTTTCCCAATTCCCACAGTTCTCCATAACCATATTTTATTTTTCTTATCATCTAGAAAACTCACTACATCTTCTACAACTTAGTGCAATGATAAGTTGTCTTCTATTTTTTGTTCAGAAGTCTACACACTTCTCTCTCTCTTCTCTCTTCTCTCTTTCTTTTCCAATGTTTTGAAAATCGAACCGGTCAGTCGGATTGGTCCAATCGTCGACCAGCCTCTTTTTCGATCCAATTTGGTGTTTTAAACTGAATTCCTATTTAACCGAATCTAAACCGACGCTTGAAAATCGGACTAAACCAGCCGATCGGCCTCTTTTTCAATCCGATTTAGTGTTTTAAATCGAATTCCTATTGAACCGGATCCAAACCACTCAAACCGACGATTGGACCGGTAAACCGTTCAAACCTGACAGTTTTAGCTAAACCGACCATTTTAATGCCCTCATTTAAGGACCTCAAATATCTCCCATCATTTTACGTATGACATGACCCACAAGAATAAAAGGACGCTCTTTGCATATTTTCAAATATATCTTTATGATATTTGACTTTTCAAATGTATGGGCTGCCATGTATTGGCTACTTTTTGCAAAGATGATAGAATTATATAAAGAGCTATCTATTTTAATTCAAAACCGATGTGAGATCGTTCTTTCACTTCTAGTTAAACAAAGAGGCAAAGCCTTAGATATATATTTGGGGAAATAATAGCTTATTCACATAATTTAATAAATTTTTCAATTTTACCCCTCAACCCCATTTTCCCCATTCATTCCCATTTTACCCCTCAACTCCATTTGCCCCGTTCATTCTTATACTTTGTTCCCCTATTCAATCTTTTCTCTTCGATAGCTAACAATGATCGTACGGAGCAGGTCCATAATTTTTCTCCTACTGATTTTTGTCTTCTATATTGGTGATGAAACACTGATTTTTTTTTTTTTTTTGGAATTGTTTTTTCACTGTTGAAGTATGAATCACTATTTGTCCGGTGATTTATTTTTTAGAATTGTTTATACAATGTTGAAGTATGAATCATTATTCATTCATCGATGAGTACTTTACTATTCATGGTTATTCACTGTTTTGTGATTCATTCACAAGTTTAACATTTCACTTCATCGATTTGATATTTCTAAGTTGTTATTCAATTTGATATTCACTATTGAATATTCATTAAATTGCAGCTATGGATTTGAGCCTTTCTTCTTCGTAACCGTTGTGTAAACCCCAAAATTTGCTTACACATTATTTTTATTATTATTATTATTAAATTTTACTTTTTGATTTTGTTTTTATTATTATTATTATTTATTTATTTATTTATTTTTATTTATTTATTTTTTAAAACCCTCCATTCCCCTACTCCTTATTTCTCTCTCCACTCATCCCCTATAGTCATACCCTACCCAACTAACCCCCATCTCTCTCCACTCTTCCCTCCCCCTCCCAATCTACTTGGGATCTTCCTCTAGCCTCTCTTCTCCTCTCTTTCTTTCTCTTGCTTCTCTTTCTTTCCTTCCCTCCTCCTTTTCTTCTTTTCCTCTCTCCTCTTCCCCTCCCTAGCTCCCCCTCTCTCCTTCTTCCCTCCTTCCTCTTCCTCTCCCTCTTCTCTTCTCCTCTACCCTCATGCTCCCCCTCTCCTTCTCCTTTTCCCTCCTTCTCTTCTCCTCATCCCACCTCTCCTTCTCCTCTTCCTCTCACCCCATTTTTTGGATTTTTTTTTCCTCTCTTCTTTTTCTCTTCTCCTACTCTTCTTCTTCTAGTTTCTTCTTCTCTCCATTCTCATCTTCCTTTTTTTGTCATCACTCTTACCTAAAAGAAGCAAATTCAAACAAACATCACAGAGGTAAAAGACTCATACATTCTTTATTATTATTATTTTTTTCTATCTTCTCATTTTGTCAACACCCATTACACTTTTTTTTTTGCATAAAATTCACATATGTATATATTTGTTTGATTTGATATTTCTTTTATGGGATATTATAAGATTTATATATGTGGATATGAAATTTTGTTGTTGGTGAAACTTATGAAATTAACTTGAATCTTGCATTTTTCTCTTACTTTATAGTATTTGGGTTTAATTTTTGCGTTATTTATGTGTAATTTTTTTTTTGTTAATAGTTAACTTGAAAATTGGTTTAGACTTAGGTTGTCAAATATTAAATTAAAAAAATTTTTAAGATGTAATTTAGATTTTAATATGTGAAATTAGTCTTGAATAATGGAAAATTAAATTTTATAATATTTAAATTTACCCTAAGTTATCACTTTTGGAATTGTTAATTGACATAATTTTATTTAATTTTAGTATGACTAAATGTTATAATTTTATTTTGAATTAGAGTTAAATTATTAAATATTCAAATTAGCCCAACTCATGGTTTAAGTCCATTAGTTCAGACCTAATATAATGAGGCTCCATCAATTAGACTCAAAACATTAGTCTAAACCCAAGTTACTTAGACCCAACAAATTAAACCCAACTCATTAGTTTAAGCTCATTAGTTTAGACCCATCAAATTATGCTCAATCAATTAGTTGAAGCCAATTAGTCTAAATCCATCAAATTAAGCTCAACACATTAGTTTAAGTCCATTAGTTTAGGCCCAACCCATTAGTTTAATCTCAACTTACTTAGATCCAACATATTATACTCAACTCATTAGTCTAGGCCCAACATACTTAAACCTATCAAATTAAGTCCAACCCATTAGTTTAGGCCTATCAAATTAAACCCAACCCATTAGTTCTAATACATCCAGGCCCAACCCTTTAGGTTAGTTTATCGACCTCATAGATTAGTTTACCGACCCCTTAAGTCATTCGACCAAGTCTTTGACCACGTATTTTGATAGACTCTTTAACCCGTCAAATTTCCACCCTTAATTTATTCAATTTCTCATTTTCTAAAATTCATTTTTTTTCAATTTAATCTTAAAATTCAAGTATTCCAAAAAATTCAAGTACTAAATTTTCATTCGTAACTTTTTTAAAAAATTTAAATATCCAATTTTCAAAAATTCGAATTCACATTTTCTTATCTTCTAAAATTCAATTCCCTTAATTTTCAATTTCATTTTTTTCCAAGTTTTCATTTTCCAATTTATGTACCTCAATTTCAAAAAATTTAAATGTCATAATCTAAAAATTCAAGTTCCACTTCCAAATTCCCTCAAAATTTAAAGTTTCCAATTTCAAATTTACAATTTTTTCAATCCCAAAATTCAAAGTTTCATAATTTAAAATTCAAATATCTCATTCTTTAATTTCAAATTTCTAAATTCAAATCTCAAATTTATAAAATTCAAGTTCTTAATTTAAAAATTCAATTTCCAAAATCAATTCAAAATTTTCAAACTTCAAATTCATTTCAAAATTCTCAATTTAAAATTTCAAACCAACTTTCAAAACCTCCATTTCAAATCGCTAAAATTTCAAACACATGATTATTCTATGTTCCCATAAAATGGAATCTTGTGAGTTAATTTGTGTACATATAACAACAGGCCACATCTCATGTATCATTTTTAACAAATAATGACTGGTCTATAACCGTTTTAATTGAATGTGAATATTCATATTGTTGTGTCGAATTAACATGACTTTCTATTGATAGCGCCTCGATTCATTCCGTTATGGTATATATTTCTTCTTTAATTTTGCTCTTTATTTACCATCTATATGATTTATTGATATATGTAATTAATTGATTGATTATCATAGTTCTCTAAACTTGTTTAGTAGAGACCGTTTTTATACGGGCGTAGAAGAGTGCTACGGCTCACTACCATACCTTCCCAATAGGTAACATGACCTCCGAATTCGGACTTGGTTTTTCGTGGACATGTTTTTTCTTAAATAAGGAGTCACACTAAGGTTTTATTTCTTAATTTGTTTTCCCTTTAAAAAAAATAACTAAAATAAGTGGTGACTCCAAAAACTACTTTTTTTAAAAATGGTTTTCAAAGAAAAAAAAGCGAGTTTCACCAGCGAGTGGGGATGCACGTGAAAAATGCGGGTCCACACGGTACAAATTCACTAAAACGAATATTTCGATTAGAGAGAAGAAAGAGCACAAAGCTCGTTGCAAATTGGGGATTGGCAATGACGAAACATTGGGGATTGGCAATGATGAAACAAGGGATCTGCAGGCTATGAGGGAGCGTCTCAAACAAAGCTCCCTTTTTCGGTCCAACTGTCGATCGACCTCTTTTTTGGTCTAATTTGGTGTTTTAAACTGAATTCCTATTGAACCGGATCCAAACCAGTCAAACCGACGGTTGGACCGGTAAACCGTTCAAACCGGACAACTTTAGCTAAACCGGCCATTTTAATGCCCTCATTTAAGGACCTTAAATATCTCTCTTCATTTTGCATATGACATGACCAACAAGAATAAAAGGACGCTCTTTGCATATTTTCAAAGATATCTTTATGATATTTGACTTTTCAAATGTAAGGGCTACATATTGTTACCTACAAATATGATAGAATTATATAAGAGCTATTTATTTTAATTCAAACCGAAGGGATCGTTTCTTGACTTTCGGGCTAAACAAAGAGGCGAAACCCTTGATATATATTTTGGAAAATAATAGCTTATTGTTGAATACACAATTGAGCAATAATTATATTGGAATTCAACATCTTCAAGTCATGCTTTGCTCACATATTGCATAAGAATAGGTACTTTTAATTGTTTCCATGTTTCTGGACTTGTACAGGTTTTCGTGTTTCATAAGCACAATTATTACAAGGATTCGTGTCCAGAAAGTGAATATGGATTACTGAGAATGATGGCAACCGCTTGGTGAAGTCTCGGGAAGTGCAAACAAGCTGGGAAACAAGTGCAGAGGAACTTGTACCGATACACCTGTGTGAGAACTACGAGAATTGAGCAGAAATTCGATTCTAATGCAAGGGCACGTTCGTCATTCAACTATCAATGCGAGATCACAATGGAAAAGGGTATAAAAGCTATAGGATAGAATTCTGATTTTGATTGCTAGGTTTAGGTTTTCATAGAGGAAGTGTTCTTCTCCATAGTTTTGGGGCAAAGTTTTATAGATTAGGGTTGAAGACTTTATTTTTCTGGAGATTGTTGATTTGCACATGTAATCTTCAGAACATACATTTATCTCACAAGATTTTGTTTTTCATTCTAAATAATAATCTTGAATTCCATTTTCAGTCTTTGAGAATAAATTTTCTTTCAATTGAAAGGATTTGCTTAAAATGCATATAAGATTCTTGGGTGTCTCATGTCAGTTCTACTACAAGGAAACTCACCCCGATCAAGGTAATATCCCTAAATTCTCTTTATACTTCAATGGATTGTGGTGGGATGTTAATCACTTGTAGAGAACTTTATAAAAACCTTAGTTGGGCATCCTCTTGACAATGTGTGAACGAGAGATCCTCGGTACACGTTGTACTTGATTACAAATGCAAGCTAAGAGTCTGAATTAATTGTTGAACAAGTGTTTAACATCCTTCGATCATTTTTCATTCCAAAAGAGCATTTAAAGAAAAATATTCCATCGAAGACCATTCATCAATGGCTCCTAGATGAGACTGTAAACTAAGAGGTGGGAATTACGTGATCAATAGTGAGTGGAAACCTAAGAATCCCAACAACTTCATTCTATTTTGTACAGCCACTTAATCTAACTTTAAATCAAACTAATCACAACTCATAATTTCTTTCAATTACACACCTTTTGGAGAATAGCTCCTATGATCAATTTAGACCACTCCCTCGTGGAGATGACCCGTGGACTCCCACAAGATACAATGCTAGACAACCTTAATCTTACGCTGGGGGAATAAATTCAGCATACAACAAGTACGAAGCATTTTTCGCCGCCGCTGTCGGGGGAGTGGCGATCAATCTAGTCGATCTGAAGAGAGCTAGGGGTAATTTGCAATGCAATGTGTCCTGTGTCTTCACTTTCTTTAATTTGTTTTTGTGAGAAATCTAGGTGGGTGTTTGCTCGGAAGGTGTAGGATTAGTGCATGTCGGTTTGGACTCGTAACAAGCAACGTCGACTTGTAAGAATTGTACCTCCAAGAGATTGTGAAGAACCCATATTAATTCCATTGTTTCAAGATAACCCTACACCACAAATGGACCACTCCGGGAATCAATAACCTCTATTAATCAAATGTTTATGGATCTATAACTCCATTGTCAAAGTGGAACCTCCACAACATGGAGATGTGGTAAGAAAATTCTCCAAAGAACACTTAAAGCAATAGGAGGGGGAAATGTTAACTTTCAGCTGAATCAATATCGAGCTCACCCTGCTCCTTTACCTAATGTGGAAAGAACTCTCCGAGAGATTTTTCAACCTCAAAGAACCACAACAAACTCATGTATTCGCCTTCCCGGGCAGGCTGCTAATCAATTCCCCTGCTATGAAGTCGAAAATGATCCGTCTTTACCCGTTATCAAGGGGCCTAATCGTAGAACCCTTACTCATTCATGAGAGACTTTGAGGATGCTCATGTTGCATTTCTCTCATTGTCTCACCTTCCACATAACTGCTTCGGGTTCCCATTTCCTTTCGCTTTTAAGGAGAAGGCCAAAATTGTTTCATTCACTCAGACCAACCACCTTACACGGGAAGACATTGCTTGATGAATTCGAACAAATTCCTCCTCCCGCACGTGACTAATGCTCTCATGTGAGCAATCTGCACTTTTCCAAAAGCCAAAGTAACTTTGTCAGGGTGTACGAGAGATACAAGGATCTCCTCCATGCTATCCCTCATCATGGTTTGGATGTGGGATAAATCTATGCGTATTTTCATCAAGGGCTATCTTTGAATAATAAACAATACATTCAAATGATGTGTGAGGGAGAATTTTATGAAGAGTGCATAGGGGCGTGGCGGCACCAACCTTGACACCATAGCGTAAAATGCTCGAATACGGAGACTAATACCCTCCGTAGACATCAAGTAAAGTGCATAGTACACCTTGGGCTGTGGGGAGGAATCCATCACTTAAGATATAATGATGATTTGCGTTTTAAACAACAATTTAACAAGGAAGTTGGAGGCTTATGTAGAGTCAAAAGGTGAACGAGGGTAACTACAGGCCTCAAGTACCCTCAGACTCATTGGACCCCGAGTGGAGGAGCCATGCATCATTTGAGATGACCCTACACACTCAACGACACCGCCCAAACCTTCCTCAAGTTAAGGGAGTTAAATCTAAATAAAGCAAGCCAATGCCCTTTAACTACCAAAGGAAACCTTCAATTCCTCCAGAGACATCAAACATATAATCCGGGATCGGGTAAGCACCCTAATTTTAGTTGGAGAAATGAGGGAGGCCCACATAACTTGCCAAACAACCAAGGCCTCCATTATCAAAACCAAGGTTTTGCAAATCCAAATTGCATTTCCCGTAATCAAGTGCCCTAAGGATTTCCCTTCGTGAACTCCTAATCAAGGGTATTCCCAATTCACAAATCAAGGGACCTGGTCAAGGTGCTCTATCAACCTCCACATAAGAGAGAATTGAGGATATCAGGACATAGTTCGTATTGCACTAACAATCCATGTTACACTTTAACCGTCAATGATGTGAGATCCCAAATAACTAAGCTAACCTCTTCATGGAAATTTTCAATAAGAAAAGGAAACTCCCATCTCAACCCATCCAAACCCATATAAGGTCAAAAACAAAGGTTGGAGTTTCAGTCCAAGTGAGGTACTTTGGAACATTGCAGTCACACCACTCTTCTGAAGTGGTAAGATAATTGAAAAAACCATTCAAACCAAGGAACCAGCACCAGAGTTACAAAGTGAACCAGTTCGAGATAATGAGGTGTCTGACAAGCCTCATGTTCCTTGGTGACATATGTGATTACATGAGGAGCCGCATACACAAGGCTACCGATATCCTCTGCCTCCAGGAGGCCCTCATGTTAAGAGTCCCAAAGAAAGGGAAATAACCATTATGAGATCTATGAGTTATTCAAATAAGTAAAGTTGAACATTCCTTACTAGATGCCATTAAGCAACCCCGCTATATGCCAAGTTTCTAAAGGATTCAGGCACTGTGAAAAGGGAAACTATGTGTCAAATACAGGCATTCATGACTGAGCACTCACTCCTATTAATTAGAAATAATTCGCCTCAAAATACAAAGACATTCAAAGAAGCCCAACTATTTTATAGTGGTGGAATCAAAGTTGGGGCATGCCTTAGTGGATTTAAAGGCGTTAATTTGTCATTTTACTTAGTATATGTCGACTTGGGTGGTTGGGAGAATTGTGAGCCAACCAATATCACCCCTCCAATTAGCCGACCGTAGAGGTAAAAATTCCTGCAGGGATAGTGAAGGACACAGTACAAGTGGACAAGTTCTACTTCCCCGTGGATTTTATTCAAGGCTGACACTCATACCCTGTGGTGAACCAAGGAACCTGGCCCCAATGATTCTTAGTGGACCATTCTCGCAACCACAATGCCATCATACACCGTAGGAGGCCTAATGACACTATCATTTGGTAACATGACTATTAATTTGAATATCTTGAATGTTATCAAGGGAATTGGACAGGAAGATGTTTGTGAGGTAAACATATTGATTCCTTGGTGGGTGCATAAATACTTAGATAATGTCTCATGGATGACCCTCTGTGCCTGGTTTAGTAAGCCCTAGTCGGGATGAGGAAGTGACCACAATAGAATCTGGAGTTCCACACCCATAATCGAACACACGAGGTATTGAAGTCAATGGATGGGTGCACCTAAATTTGAACCATTGCTACCCACTGAGGATGTGGTAATACTGGGTCCCAAGAGCGACCACTCTTATTTCTGAGCTGAAACCTACCATCACACCTCAAATATGCATTTTGAGGTGGTAGTAAAATCGCTTCTTAGTAAATCATATCTTCCTCCTTGTGATTCGACCAAGAAAATCACTTTGGGAGGATATTGAGAACCACGTAACCCGCCTTAGGGATGGACAATTGGAGATATTAAGGGCATTACCCCTCGATCCGTGACACATAGGGATCACCGGGAAGAGGATGTTAAACCTCTGAGACAACCACAAAGACGAGATCGAATCCAGTAGTTTACAAGGAAGTACCAAGAAAGAAGTCTTAAAACTCTTGAACGTAGGTGTTATTTACCCTATTGCGGATAGCAAGTGGGTCAGCCCAACACAGGTAGTCCCTAAGAAATCTTGAGTCACTGTGGTCGCAAATGAAAATAATGAGCTAATCCTCTTGACCACGCGCCGCCTCCGGCCGGAGGTGTGTGTATAGATTACAGCTTAACGCCGTACTAGGAAAAGACCACTTTCCTCTTTCGCTTGTTGATCAAATGTAGAGAGAGCTGGGTGTGCATGAATTTTATTGTTTTCTCGATGGGTACTCGTGGTACAATCAAATTGAGATAAACTTAAAGACACCGCCCTGTAGGCTTCGTGTTTTTAGGAAAATGCCCTTTGGATTATGTAATGCACCATGAACCTTCCAACGATGCATGATGGGAATTTTCAGTGACATGATAGAAATTATTTTGGAGATCTTCATGGATGACTTCTCCGTTTTTGGTGACTCATACGAGGGATTTTTGGAGAATTTACGAAAGGTTTTAGAGAGATGTCAAGAGAAACTGGTGGTTAAATCGGGAAAAGTGTCATTTCACAGGACACAAGGGATTGTCTTAGGCCAGTATAGTATCTAAAAAATGGAATTGAGGTGGGATACACAAAGCTCGAGTTGATATCCAACCTACCTACTCCTAAGTGCGTTAGGGAGATATAAGGTCATTCCCCGACATGCCGATTCTATAGGAGATTCATAAAAGATTTAAGAACAGAATGTCCCTTATGTAATTTCTTTTCTTTTGTTAAGGATGGGTCCTCTCGCAAGGTCAAGCTTGTGAGGCCTCGCTAAACTCAAAACTATAGCTAGTGTCGCTCCCACTGTGTGGTCTCCTAATTGAACCTTCCATTCGAGATCATGTGCGATGCTAGTTGATTATGCTATAAATGCTTTTAGGACAAAAGTTAAGAGATAAAAGGCTTTTGTAATCTACTATGCCAAGAAGATTCTAGATTCCGCTCAAACAAATTACACAACCCACGGTAAAAAGAGTCTTGGGTCACGTCATTTTTAGAAAGTTCAGTCATACATCGTGGTCTCCCGTAACCATTTTCACATATCATGCAAATACCGGCACTGCGCTTCTCTACAAGATACCAAGCCCCTCACGTTAACTAGGTGGATCTGATCGCGCCAAGAATTCAACCTGACTATTAAAGACAAAAAGGGGTCGAATGTGATCATAACCATTTATCTCTGCTAGTTCCGAACTAGTTTCTCATGGCGTAATTCCATAGGCGAAGGCTCGATGAGCACTCGCTTCTCGTACGCTCTATGGTACGCGACATATAATAAACTACCTAGTGACTGGTCAAATCTCCACCCCAATGGACTTCAACGCAGAGTGGAAATTTACGGTGGACATTAAGAAATATTATTTTGATGATCCTTATCTGTTTTAAATATTGTCGGACCAGTGATGAGAAGATGTGTACCAGTGATGTAGGCATCTTTGGGATACTCACCTTTTGTCATTCAGAAGCCTGTGGAGGACATTTCTCTGCAAGGAAAACAGCAGATAAAATTTTGCAAGCTGGTTTTTATTGGCCTACACTGTTTAAAGATTGTTTTGAATTTTGCAAAACTTGTGCTCGGTGCCAACAATTAGGCGGAGCCACAAAAAGGAACATGATGCCTCTTACCCCGATTTTAATTGTGAGATCTTGATTGTTGGGGGTATAGGCTTCATGGGCCTTTTCCCCTTCTTGTGAATTGCCTTTCACATTTTGTTATCACATTGATTATGTGTCGGGGTAAGGTTGAGGCTATTCCAACGAGAACTAATGACTACAAGGTTGTTTTGAAATTTATAAAAGAGCACATTTTTTCTCGATTTGGAGTACCTTGTGCAATTATTAGTGATGGTGGACTCCATTTTTGTAATTGTTCTTTTGAAATTTTGTTGAAAAAGTATGGAGTCACCCACAAAGTTTCAACAGCATACCACCCACAAATCAATGGTCAAGCCGAATTAGCTAATAGGGAGATAAAACACATTTTAGAAAAAACGGTTGCCCAAATCGCAAAGATTGGTCGCTTGACTTACGTGCTCTTTTTTGGGCTTCTGTCTTTGCTTTTAAAACTATTCTTGATGTCTCTACGAGGCTTGTGTATAGAGGCTAGTGCCTTCGGTCGGTGGAGCACATGGCATATTGGGCTATTAAAACTTTTAATTTTAATGTGGATCAGGCAGGTAAGCAGCGACTGTTGCAGTTGAACGAGCTTGAGGAATTGAGGCGTGAGTGGTATGAGAGCTGCCAGATTTACAAAGAGAGGCTCAAGCTATTCCATGATAAGTCCATTGCGCGGAAAACTTTTGAGCCTAACCAAAAGGTATTGTTGTACAACTCTCGGTTGCACATGTTTCCAGGAAAACTCCGTTATCGGTGGACTGGGCCGTTCATTGTCAAGGTAGTATACCCATATGGTGTGGAGATTGAAAATCCGGACAGTGGGAAATCCTTTAAAGTGGTAGCGGCAGCTTAAAAGCCATTTCTCGACATTTTGACCCGGCGAGGAGGCAGTGAGGACTTGGTAGATCCGGCTCTACCGGGATACTCCTTGATAAATTAGTTTCTCACCTGGTAGTATATAGTTTTAATTTTTTATTTTCTTTCTTACTACTTTATTTACGCTTTCTTTATTTCATTTGCTTTTCACATTAAAAAAGAAATAAGCTCAGCCCGGAGCCCACTGGTTTCTAGGTAAGCCTCCCTTCTGTTGTGGGAGGTGCCCTATATGTGCGTGAGGACAATGCTTGTTGTTGGCAGGGGTAGGCATGCACTTGGTTGAACTCAACTATCTTGCTACATGTTGTTATGGAAAATTGAAGTGTGGCTCTTTTGGTGTAATTGCTTGACATGTATATAGCATATTTACTACCCACCTCTGTGTCCAATGCATGTACACTTTAACAAGCATGCACAAAATTTCTATGTTCATATTTTGGACTTTATTACTCCGAATTCTGTTCTAATTCCCTGCACAAACCATGAACCTTTTGTTCATACTCTTGTTTTGTCTGCTAGTGCTACCTCTTGTGCATTATTTTGGCATGTCATGTTAACCACATGCATCAAATTCTCTAAGGAACATCATGCATAACTGGAAAATGATTGAAGGCCATTACTTCTGTGTTACACTTTGTGGAATCGTTTTGTCTCACCCTTGCACCTATTTTGAGCCTTAAGTTGCCAAGTTGGTTCGAACCCTAGGAACCACGATGCGAAGGGGAAATACGAGTGGGCCCTATGGAAAGTTTGAAAGTGTCTAAAGAAGGAAGTACAGGTTCATCTGACTCAGTGAAGCAGCGATCGATTTAGGCGAATATAGAAAGAGGTGAGCATGCGTTCAAGCTTGAGATGGAAGCGTCGTGAATAGATTTTACATCAGCACTACTGTTCCCAATTTGCAAAAATATAAAGATAGAGCAATAAAAAAATGATGAAAAAATGAAAATTGGAGCAGTGTTGACTGTGCCGTACGAGTTATGCAAAAAGTAAGCGTGGCCAACACAGCTGATGCGGTACCAACACCATCTGAAATACAGTAGGCAGTTTGGGCAAATAGGGTTTTTAACCATTTTGCACCAACACGACATTCACAACCTCACCCATTCTCTAAAAGACAAAACCCTAGCCCTTTTTGCCCTCTCACACAAGCAAACCCAAGTTTGTCTGTTCCTGCCAGTGTTTCCATCGCTCAGACCCGGATTCCTCTACATCCCACGATACAGACGTGGTAAGCCCCCTGCAATTCCTTGAGAGCATTTTTTCTGTGATACTTCATTATTATACATGGATTTGCTTGGTTGGTTTTGGTTAGTGGTGTTCTTTTCTTGGTGGTTTGGGGTTTCTTCGGCTAATGTTATGGGGAGGAAATTTTTGTCTGATCTGCACGGGGCCAGCCCGGTACTTCTGGAGATAGGTTTTTGGGATGTTGTTCTATATGTTTGGGCCATTTGTGCCATCATTACTATTCTTGCCATATCATGTGAATCCCCGCATTCTGGGAAGGAAAGCACCTAGCTCATATGGAGCGGGTTGTGTGAAAGAAAGAAAGTCGACACCTCACGGTGATAAGAAAGGAAGGAGCGAATAGATTCATCTTCGAGGTGAGGAGGTATCGGAGGTGATGAGGAGATCGAGGCCATGTTTGCGAGCCACGATTCGAACGGGAAAAAATGGGCCCGGTCGGTGCGACAGGGGTTTGTTGTGAGAGAGGTGTGAAGTTGGACAGGTTTTGTACTCTCATCCTATCAGGTGTTATTCAGGCAAAATTTGGTTGTGCATGAGTTCGAGGATATGTACTATCGTGGTTCGGGAGTTTACGCTGGTGAGAGAAAGAATCGTGGTGTGAGACCTTACTAGAGACCACTGTGATGGGTAAGCAAATAAAGATCACCCCTGATTTGATAGCTCATTCCTTACAGTATGTTCGCCCTGCAGCTTCGGATCGACCTTACCCCCTTAGGGACGCCCATTTGTTCGTTGAGTCTATGTGCACACATCCTGTGGCCATGAGTGGTTTCATACGCAAAGAATTTGTGCCAGGGAAGCTCAAGCCAAAATATGCGTTGATGAATAAGATTGACTATGATATAGAATCAGACAAGAACCTTGAAAAATATCTGACAAGAAAGTCAGTTTTATGGGTTATGACAGGAAGCTTGTCGACTATGCCTTGGTCATATGGTGCATTATGAGAGACTTTCTGGAGTCCTCGACTGAAAGTAGGCATATTCCATTCCCATCGCTAGTGACAAATCTTGTGGAAGCCGCGGGGATGAGGGGAGTGGTTAAAGAAAAGAGGGTTCTTCCTAAGCTGGGGCCTATTACAGACGACGGAGACGAGCGCATCTCTGAGCCCCGACTTTCACATCCCCCAGTGGTTGTTCCCGGGGCCTCTTCATCTACAGCACCTACACCTATATAAGCACATCCCCGTTGAAGAGAATGGAGCGTCGACTCAAAGGGTGGTTCAAATGCATTTTGGGGAAACAGAAACAGCTTGACGACAGGCTCTCCAGGCTCGAGAGTCATATTTTCCGAGGAGAGCCTGCTTTGGTAGATGCCCCTTCTCTTGACTTGGAGGGAGATTCGGAATTTGGATGAGTGTCGATGGCATTTTCTTCTACAGGTGATAGGGAGGATGACATGTGTATATTAGGATAGATGGGGTTAGTGTTGGCAATTGGGTAAAGACCTCGACCACGTAATAAATGCGCGACACCCATTTTGTTCATATATTACTTACTATTTGTGTAACTATGGTCATTACAAACTTTAAAGACCTTTTGATTTCAATTGTGTTAGAAGTTCCTCTGGACTTTTATGCTAGTAGTTGCGTGGTTATGTTAAGCGTGCCTCTATAATATAGTTCATTCATTTCGTGCTTGCATAGCCGGCTCTTGACGATTAGCAGTCTTTATTTGAATAACGATTTTGTGATAGCTTGTTGTTATGTTATTGCTTGAGATTGTGGTTTGGTTTCATCGGAGTCGAGGGAGGTGCACTATGACAGGTTGAAGTACTATGCTTAATTTTTGCCCTTTCGAGAATCTTGCAAAACTTTACTGCACCTAGCGCATATGTTGGAATTCATAACAAGAAGGTATCACAAGTCTAAATCTTGTTAGGGACTAGCAAGATGCAGGTTGGGGGGTGTGTTGAATACACAATTGAGCAATAATTATATTGGAATTCAGCATCTTCAAGTCATTCTTTGCTCACATATTGCATAAGAATAGGTACTTTTAATTGTTTCCATGTTTGCACGGACTTATGCGCGGGTTTGAGTTTCATACACAATTATTACAAGGATTAGTGTCGAGAAAGTGAATATGGATTACGGGAATGATGGCAGCAGCTTGGTGAAGTCTCGGAAGTGCAAACAGGCTGGGAAACAAGTGCGGGAAAGGAACTGTACCAGGTACACACAGTGGCCAGAACTACAGGGAATTGAAGCCCGAGAAATTCTATTCTAATGCAAGAGCACGTTAAATCATTCAACTATCGTCTTGAGGATCACAATGGAAAAGGGTATAAAGCTATAGGATAGAAGGAGAATGCAGCTTTTGATTGCTAGGTTTAGGTTTTCATAGAGGAAGTGTTCTTCTCCATAGTTTTGGGGCAAAGTTTTATAGATTAGGGTTGAAGGCTTTATTTTTCTGGAGATTGTTGATTTCAAGCACATGTAATCTTTCAGTAGGAACACACATTTCGTTTTCTCTCACATTATTTTGTATTTTTCATTCCTAGGTTTTGCAATTGAATTATGATTTTCTCAAAGTTCCTTTTATGAATAAATTCTCTTCAATTATGATTTGCCTTATAATTTCCATGGAGTTCTAAACTTTTATCTTTGAGAAGGGTTACACGGTGAAACTCACCACGATCAAGGTAATATCCCTAAAATTCCTCTTTTATACTTCAATGGGATTGTGTGATGTTAATCACTTGTGAGAACTTTATAAAGCATAGTTGGGCATCCTCTTGACAATGTGTGAGCAAGAGATCCTCGGTACACATTGTACTTGATACAAATACAAGCTGGAGTACAGCGAATTATTATTGAACAAGTATTTAACATCCTTCGATCATTTTCCTCTATTCAAAGAGCATTTAAGAAAAATCTTCCATCGAAAACCATTCATCAATGGCTCTTTAGATGAGGCTGTAAACTAAGGGTGGGAATTACGTGATCAATAGTGGTGGAAACCTAAAGTCTGACAATCATCTTTCTATTTTAAAATAGTCAATTTAATCAATCCTTAAATCAACCAATCACAACCCATAATTTCCTTTTCAATTACACACCTTTTGGAGAATAGCTCCTAAGGATCAACAATTTAGACCACTCCCTGTGGAGATGACGCGTGTTCGCGTGTGCGATCTTTAGGCAGCGCCAGTTTCTATGCTTGGGAATAAAAATTCGACGTGCGAATAAGTCGCGAGAAGCACTTATTCTGCAGTTCAATAAATTTTCAATTTACCCCTCTGCTCCATTTTCCCCATTCAATCCCATTTTACCTAAACTCCATTTGCCCGTTCATTCCTCTACTTTGTTCCCTATTGATCTTTTCTCTTGATAGCTATGATAGTGGAATGCTGAGACGGGTCCATAATTTTTCTCCTACTGATTTTTGTCTTTTATATTGGTAATGAAACATTGATTATTCACTGATTTTTTTTTTTTTGGAATTGTTTATTTACTGTTGAAGTATGAATCCTTTAGTAGTTGGGGTGATTTTTAAACCCCATTTATACAATGTTGAAGTATGAATCTCATTGTTCATTCATCGATAGTACTTTACTATTCATGGTTATTCAGCATTTTGTGATTTAATTATGGTTAACATTTAACTCACCGATTTGATATTTACGAGTTGTTATTCGATTTGATATTCAGCATTGAATATTCATTAAAGTGCAACATGGATTTGAGCCTTCTTCAAATGTGTCGGTGCAAATTCTCTAAAAGCAATTTATTCGATTAGTGAGGAAAAGAAGAGCCTGGCTGGTGCTGGGTGGAGATTTAGCGATGATGACGTTAGGGATTAGCGATAACAAAACAAGCGGATCTACGGGCTAGCAGGGGGCGTCTCGAGGCAATGGCACCCGGTCAACCAGTTGATGCGACCTCTTTTCGATCCGATTTGGTGTTTTTGGCAGAATTACGTGAGCGGATCAAACAGCTCAAGCCCAGATGGTTGAATGAAGTACTTAGTTAATCGACAGTTTAGCTAAATCGACCATTTCTTTCATTTAAGGACCTCCAAATATCTTCCCTTTTATTTTGTATGACATGGCCCACAAGAATAAAACGACACTCTTTGCATATTTTCAAAGAAATTTTTTATGATATTTGACTTTTCAAATGTATGTGCTGCCACATGTGGCTACTTCTTGCAAAGATGATAGAATTATATAAGAGCTATTTATTTTATTCAAAACCGTGTGAGATCGTTCTTTCGCTTCCAGTTAAACAAAGAGGCGAAGCCCTTGATATATATTTGGGAAAATAATAGTTTATTCACACGATTTAATAAAAAATTCAAATAAAAAAATCATATATTGTGGGAAGGTTTTTTTTTATTATTTTTTGAACAAAATTCTAGATATTTAAAAAAAAATATAAAGTAGTTATTACTAAAAGAAATTAAATGAAAATAATATAACATCTTTTAAAATTATAAAAGTAGTTACACAAACTTTCTTTTATTTTAAATATATTTAAACTTAAATATTATTATTTTTAATAAAATTAAATATACATATATTTATATTTATATTTTTATCTTAAAAATAAAAAGATAAATATTACTGTTTTAATATATATATATATATATATATATATATATATATATATATATATATAAATTTATATATATATAAATTTATATTTTCAGGTTGCTTATCGATTCGATTTTTACAAAACACTGCTATTTTCCTTTTGTTCTTGCTTTGAAGTTTTAAACTAAACAATGGACAGAGAAATTGGACCACCTCAACCGATCAAACTAGGGGTGGGTCCCACACACATACCCTTTTCCATAGTCAACTTTCCCTTTCAAAATAATTGAAAAACTCTTTTTTGATTGATTTTTTTAAAATACAAAATTAATACAATTTTTTTTTAAAAGCACAAACAATGTGAACATATAAAAATCTAGTTGGTGGTATAATTTTAAAATTTTTAAGTTTTAAATTGTAATTATTATTTTAGGTGTTAAGAACAAAATTAAAGCGGTAATTAAATCTCTTATAATTTCAAAATGTAGTTTTGTTGGACAAAAAACGTATTAGTTGACTTTGTTTGTATTTTGGAATAAAACGCAACCAGCTTTCTCTAAAATTTATACTATCGTGTGTTTTTTTTAGAATAGATTGTACCACTTTTATTTGTCCTTTATAAATTGTGCTTAAAAATAAATTGAAATATAAAATGATTTGATTAAAATACCTTTTGAAAAGTAAATTTCGGAAATATAATCCTTCATCAATTATTAAACCTTGTTGTGACAAAATCATATTATTTTCTTATATGAATAACATTTTTTCATAATACACATGTAAATACATAAAATAACAAAGGATGTTTTTATCTAAAACGAGTTATTCTTTATGAAAAAAACATATATATATATGTAGGCCATGTTTGGTTCAGCTGATAGTTGGTAGCTAATAGTTGATAGTTTGTGCTAGTAGTTGGTGCTGGTAGCTGATAGCTAATAGCTAGTAGTTGATTATAAATTATTACTTTGTAAAATAGCTGATAACTAGTAGCTGATTGAAAGTAAATTTACTTATATACACATGATAGAAAGATATAAAAAATATGCACACACAAGCAAAACGATGCAATTACACAAGCAAAAACTCAAATGAGATTCTTGAATTTTGTTGGATAAATATAACTCAATACTACACCCTACATAGGTAAAAAGAATATCTTTTCTTATCATATACAGGAAGCTTTGTTCGCGTTTTTATTTAGGATTCACTGTATTTTCATTAAAATATTAATAAAGCTCTAACATCCAAATTATTATTTTTAAAATATAATTTATGATAAATAAAATTAATTGTAATATTTAAGTTTTTCAGATTCAGTTTTTTATTTCTTTTTGTTTCTATGTCAATATATTCATAAATAATAGCATAAAAATTTTATTTTGTATTAGAGTTTATTTTGATTTTGACTTGGTTTATGTGTAATAACTAAAGTGTATTAAAAATTAATATCATATTAAAAATAAATTTTGAATTTGTATAATTATCACAAATAAATTAAGACAAACTTTTATTTAAAATATTTATTTGCATACAAATAAGTGAACAAATTTTATTTAAATATTTGTTGTATACAAATAAATTAAGACAAATTTTATTTAAAATATTTATCTTATACAAATAAATTAGAACTAAATTTTATTTAAAATATTTATCAATATAAAAATAAATTAAGGCAATTTTTATTTAAAATATTTATCCCAATATACAAATAAATTAAGAAAAATTTGTTATTTAAAACATATTTATATGAAATTTCAATTTAAAAAAAAAGATAAACTTTTAGATCAAATTATTCAATATAAATATTATCTTAAAATTATAAATAATCAGATAAAGTTTAGAAAAATAAAAGTTTGTTTGAAAATTTATAGGAAAAAAGTGAAAATTGGAAAATTTTATAGGAGCTTAGAAAAAGCTAGATTTGTAGTTTCGTCAATTTCATGATGATCGTAATAAGCTATCGGATTGGGGATTAAGCATCTTTACCAAACATGAAACACCCACCAAAATAGTAGGGTGAATCAATTATTAGCTCCTGATTCATCTTCCAATCCGCTCAACCAAACAAGGTCATAAACTTGAAATAAAGAAGAAAAGAAAAATGAAAGAAAATTTAAAATCAAAATAAAGATAAATTGATTTTATTTTACTATTTCCAAATTTTATTTTTATTAGATCATATTTAAAGAAATTCCAAGATTTTCATATCTCAGTATATATGAGAAAATAAAGATAAATATGAAGCTAATGATTTAATGCTAGTGTTATGCAAATCTAAAACTTGAATGTTGTACATAGATTATCAAAATAACTTGGGAATAAAAGCGAGATTCTTGTTCTTTGAAGCCAGCCGATATTTAAAGGATGATTACGGTCCCCAGAGTTTTAGTAGGATTCACGGGAAGTTCGGTATCAATAAAAGATCTGGCACCTAACTTAGTTGTCTTGTGATTTGGAACTCTTCCGATGCCAATGGCACACAAAGTGGTATCTCCAATTTGTGATGATAATTTAAGGACCATATCCCAAAAAACTTTGTTCATCTTAACACACTTCCTCTTCTCAATACTCTCTAACAATGATATATTGATAAGGTTATCCAATATCGCATGGCCTTTGTCACGTGCATATCTAAATACATTTTTATCAAGAATAGACTCATCCGCATATAGAATAAAACCTTTAACTCTCCAACATTCTAGCAAGTAATCTATATAAATATCCTACTCTTCAGGATATAAAGTACCGTATAAAACAAACTTTCTTTGCATCACTATCCAAGTTATGTTTTTGCTTGAACACGTTGAAGGCTTCATGGTCTATCAAAGGATTCACATTAATTAGTTCATCAACATCCCATGTCCTCCTGATAACATAAGCCTACTCGCCAATATTACATTGCTTTCCTGTAATCTTGGATACCCATTACTTCACTGGATCAACGAAATAAAAAATTTCATTCCTCAAGGCCAGAATTCAATAAATGATATTCATGTGTTTGGTTTATAATGAAAGTGATGGTTTGATTTATAATGTAAAAAAACCCACTTATTAAAAGTGTAGATTAAATTATCAAACAATTTTGAAAAGAACATTAAAACAAAAACATGTTTTCAAAAAATGGTTGTCAATTTAAGATTAGCAAAAAAATGATTAGTTTCATTTATAAATTTGATAATAAACAAATAGAACTCTATTATTATTGCTTTAAAAACATTTAATTTGTTGTTTAATATGGAAGGTGGAATTATCAAACAATTTTGAAAAATTACCAAAAACAAAAATATGTTTTTCAAAAAACAGTTTGCCAATAATCCCTCCAAAACATGACAAATATTGGGTGCCAATGAAAAAGATGCTATGAATGTGTAGAATGATGACCAAATCCAAACACGCACATGGAAAAATCATGACAGGCGGAGAGAAAGCCACGTGGCACTCCAGTATCTTCAAATAACCTTTCCGACCGAATCTCTTTCCTGCTGCTCCTCCTCCTGCTCCAACACTCAAATGGCAGTAATCCACCAGGCCGGCCCTGGGGCAGGGCAGGAGGGGCAACTGCCCAAGGCCTCACCTATTTAGGGCTCAACTATAATAATATAATACTAATATTATATTAATGATATATAATATATTAATATTTTTATTTCTTTTATTTCTTCTCTCTCAACATCAACATTCATTTCTTTTTCTTCGGGTTCTCCCAAACTCCAAAACAGCAAAATTACACAACTCCGATAGTCCGCCTCCACGGCTCCACCTTCTTCAATTCTTCCGATCTTCAACTCTCATCTGTCTTAGTCTCTCATAAAGGTACGATTTTTTTTCTAATTATTTTCTCTTCCATTTTTGGGTTTTAGGGTTTTTTCCCGTTATTTTTGTTCTTGATTTTTAGGTTTTTGGGTTTGGGTTGGATTTTTTATTCAAATTTTAGTTTGTTCTTCTGTTATTGGGGTTGGGGTTTTTTTGTTATTTGGGTTTTTGAGTTTGTTTCGTTATTCGGTTTTTGAGTTTTTTTCGTTGTTTTGTTCTTGATTTTTAGGTTTTGTGTTTGAGTTTGGATTTTTATTTAAATTTTGGTTGTTCTTCTATTATTGAGTTTAGGTTTTTTTTTTTTTTGTAATTGTGTTTTGGGTTTGTTTTGTTATTCGGTTTTGAGTTTTTCCGTTATTTTTGTTAGTGGGGAATTGAGGAGATGAATAAGCCATGAGATCCTTGCTTTTGAAGGAGGTGTTAGACTGTTAGTCTTATTCAAGAAAAAGCCAGATCCTTGCCCGAGCCTCTTTCCATATTCCAGGTGCTATTGTTCTTTTTTATATTCTTAACTTTTTTATATGATGTTGCCTAAAAAACATTTATCTGGTAGTGAAAAAAGAAAAAAAAAAGAAAACGAATAGAGAAGATAGTAGAATCACAAAAAGGAGCTATTGACAAATTTGTTCTTAAAAGAGTAGAATAACCTTCTAAAAGATTGAGTGTAGACAATCTTGAACAATCTAATGAAAATTTAAATATTGAAAATCATATCAATGAAGACTCTATTAATTTGAATGATCATGATAATGTGACAAATCATATCAATGAGGATAATACTTATTTGAATGAATATGATAATGTACCAAATGAGATCTAATAATGTGAAGTTGTAGGTATTAGTGAACACTTAGTCCCTCATTTGGATATTTATGATCCTAGAAATTGGGGAAATCTCAACAATAAAGATAAGGATATTTTAGTTGAAAAAGAAAGCGGCCTATAGGGAATTAAATCTTGAGTTTTCCTTTAGATAATAAAACTAGAAAGCATTTTCATGCTTATTATTCTGAAAGATGAGTAACGGAGAGATTACCGATAGAAAATGGTTAGTTTTACTCAACATGTGGATAAAGTATATTGCTTTTGTTGCAAATTGTTCACAACTCAAAACAACAAAAAGTTTTTGTAAAATGATGGATTGAATTATTGGAAGCATCTTAGTGAGAGACTCAAACAACATGAAAATTAATATTGAGCATATGACTAACATAGATACTTGGATTGAGCTAAGAGTAAGATTAAAAACATAATGGGGAAACAATTGATAAAGATTTTGCAACAAGGATTTTTCAAAATGAGAAAAGAGCGTTGGAGACAAGTTTTAATAAAGGCTAATTTCTATTGTAAAATGTTTGGCTAAAAAATAATTTAGCTTTTCGAGATCAACGAGAAACTTTATCGGGATAGTAATGGTAATTTTTGGGGTTAATTGAAATGGTCTGAATTTGATTTGATAATGCAAGATCATGTTAAGACGTATCAAAATCAAGAAATTCATTACCGTATCTTGGTCATAAAATTCAAAATGAGTTAGTTTCTGCTTTTGGCCTATAATGTTAAAACTTTATGATAAGGATCATCAAAGAAGCAAAATATTCCAGCTATAATTCTTTATTGTACTACGAAATGTGACCATCAGAACAAATGACTCTAATAGTATGATGTGTAAATATGTCTAGTAATAAAATAAAAATAGAGGAGTACTTTTGTGAGTTCTTGAAGGTGGATGATACATCTGGATTAAGGCTTTTTAATGAATTATTAAATGCATGTAAGTCTCTTGATCTAAATGTTGATGATGTGAGGGGTCAAGGTTATGACAATGGTTCTAATATGAAAGGAAAACACCAGGGAGGTTCAAAGAGATTGCTTAAAAATAAATCCGATTTATATATATACCATGTGCTTGTCATAGTCTTAATCTTACTCTTTGTGATATGGCACATTCTTGTGTTAAAGTGTTTCATTTTTTGGAATTGTGCAACATATATATTGTGCTTTGCAAATTCTACTAAAGAATGGAAGATTTTATGACAATGTTCGGACTTAACCGTGAAATCTTTGTGTAATACTCGATGGGAAAGTCGAATTAAAAGTGTTAAAGCTATTAGATTTCAAACACCTCAAATTAGGTTAGCTTTGTTGCAATTGTATAAATCTTGTGATGATGCCAAGTCAAAAAGTGAAGCAGAAAGTTTGGCTAGTTCCCTTGAGAGTTTGAGTTTTTACTTAGTATGGTTATTTGGTATGAAATTTTATTTGCTATTAACATGATGAGTAAGAAGTTTCAATCTAAATCTATGTGCATTGACACTACAACAAAGGAATTGGAAGGTGTAATGTTATTTTTTGAAAAATATAGAAATGATGGGTTTGAATACAACATGAATATTGCTAAAAGTCTTGCATTTGATATGAATATAGAGCCAATACTTCCAACAAAACGTTGTGTTTTTAGGAAAAAACAATTTGATGAGAATAATCATGATGAAGAAATACAATCAGCTGAGGAGTCCTTTAGAGTCAATTATTTCTTGGTTGTTGTAGACCATGCATTACTTCTTTGAAAGATAGATTTGAGCAATTAAATATATTTGAAAATATTTTGGATTCTTATTTGATTCAAAAAGTTGAAGTCGTTGGTGATAATGAATTAAAGAATCTTCTTGCCTAAATTTAAGGCTAACTACTGCATGTAATTTGTCGGATGTTGATGCAAATGACCTTTTTTTAAATGAAAGTGTTCATGACAGCTTTTAATCGGAAATGTGTTAATGTCCTGCTGAAGTGCCGAGTTGTTGAGAAGTTGCGTATTATCAAATGTTTGATTGCATGCAGAATCCTGTGCGATGCCGGTGAAGCGTAACATCGTAGAAAGAAGTTTTCAAAGTTAAAATTATTGAAATATACTTGAGGTCGTCGATGTCTTAAAAATGTTGAATGACTAGCGATTTTATGTATTGAAAAATATGATGAAAATGTGATGTTGTGGCTATTATCGATGATTTTGCATCTAGAAATGCTCGAGAACAATGTTTTTATGAACATTTGTATGTAATCTAAAATTAAAATGTTTTTATTAGATTATAAAAATAATTTATTTGTTGAGTCACAATAAAAACTCATAATTTCTAATGACGTTTTTATTATGTACATTTGACTTTAATTATATCATTAGAGGCGTATTTTATTCTTATGCTGGGCCTCAAAAATATCGAATGATACTGTGGCACCGCCACCGCCACCGCCACCGCCACCTCCTCCGCCCTTATCCATCACCACACCACCCTCTTATCATGCGCACCCTAACCACAACAACCCCACCACTACCGCCGCCGCCGCCACGGTGCTTTCTCCAACCAGATCCACCTCTTGCTCCTCCTCCTCTTCACCGCCAGACCCAAACGGTTCCCTCCTCCTGGCGCCGTGCTCCTCAGTCAAAGGAGCCCAGAAGCGAACCACCACGGCCTTCTCAAGGGCACCACCACCACCACCGCCGCTTACAGAGCCTGAGGCGGTTCTTGAATCGAAAGGGCGACGGAGAGATGACGGAGAAGACGGGAAAGGTGATGTCGGCGGCGGAGGATCGGAGGGGGAGACGGCGGTGAAGGGTACCCTATTGGCGGCTCTGTTTCTGGTTGCGGTTGTTGGTAGGTTTGGGTCTGTTGGGTACATATATAAGAACCAGATCAATGGCTTTTTGACTCAGTTTTCTGGATTCATTGAAGGTAATTTTGAGATAAGTTTGCAATGCCCATATGATGTTTTTGAGAATTTTCTCGGGAAAATCTTTGCTTCTGTGTGTGATATTATTGCCATGCCCATCTAAGAATATTTCAGTGATTGATATCATTGTTCTTTTTAAGGCAGTTGGATGAAAATCTGTGTGTGATTCTTCCATACCCATTTGAGATTTCTTAGGCCAATAAGAGGATTTTCATAATAATGGGTAAGATTGATCAACCCTTGAAAACTGTCGGTTTGTGGGGTCCAAATCCATGCATGGCCACTTATGGTATCTAAGTGTAATAATAGACTCCGATAAAAAAATCAACCTCATAAGTAGGATAATTCGTTAAACTTAAATATTATTTTATATTATTAAATAAAGCGAATATGGGATTATGTATCATTTCATCTTATTTTTGAAAAATCTAAGAAGTATGTGAATGACATTAAATTCTAGATATTTCATGTGCAGTAGTGACAGTGTCTGCTTTTGATCGTCAATTAGTCTTTTTTAAATGCAATGTCATTCTTAATAAAGCGTCGATGATGGGTGTCAGGAGTCTAATAGGAGAGCGGCCGGCAGACGTGATGGGTGGAAGGCTTCAAAAGTTTAAGTAAAGCTACTATTATAGTATTATATGAAACCGATGTAATATCGTATCAGCCACACCACTCCAATCAATGGAAACTATCTCAATTTCGACCAATAAAATCAATCAAATTCATCGTAAGCTTCAAAAATTGATTATAGGTAAACATTAAGGAGTAACATTGGGATTGGGGTATTATATTGGGGAGAGTGTGAACTAGAAAAATGATGGTATTATCATATGTGAATGATAAAAAAAAATAGTGCTCCAAATATGGAGTAGGCTGATAAAATTGTGAAGGTTGTGAGTTTCTTCGGTATTGTGTTGGATTTAAGTAAACGCAATATTTGAGTAACATCTTATACTAATTTTATCACGTAACCAATCCAATTGTACTTTCATTCGATGTAGATTGGTATAGTCACTCAACTCCTAATTTTATTATGTGGATTGAAACAAAGTGTAAATCCCGAGTAATATATGGAAAGGTTTCGTGTCCTTTCAAAAGAATTTGTTTATTATTTCTTCAAAAAAAAACTCAATCTTGTTTAGGTTCATCCCCATACATTATATACATATCGTGAGAGGTTACATGGTGAACGGTTATGTGATGGACAGTTATGAGGGGTCCTTAATGTCCTTACGTTACCCTATTAATTCAGACATTAATTGTTATATATTAACTGCATTGTAACATTTGTCAAGGTGGGTAACACCGCGTGCTTTGCCTGTTTTATCTCTTGTGCCTAATGTGGTATGCTTGTTCATGTATCTGATCTCATCCACCTCGATGCACGGTGGATTTGAACGATAACATCACAGGCCTTCACGCACAATTGAGCTCGGATCTCTCACATGGCTTGTCACATGATGGGATTCGGTTACTTCTTCTGAATACCACATACTATAGTTATCTCATTCAATATATTGTGCTAGTTTTACCACATACCCACTTAATTATATTTTCATTCCCGTGTGGGTGGTAGAATCTACTCAGCCACTAATTTTATTATGTGGATTAAATGGCCCAACCACAATTACTTATTTAATAATTACCACCCAAATTACTAATTTTATACTATGGGTTGTAATGGCACAACTACTAAATTATTTATTTAATAATTACTATGGATTAAAAAAACCATTCAAATATAACCTGTTATAATATTCCATAAGCACACAATCCTAACCCCATTAATGTCACACTCTGGGGTTTCAAAATGCATATTTGGCTAATGTTTTTAAAATACAAAACATCAATGAACCTGTTTTTTTTTTCAATGTTTGAAACCCTTTTTAGACGTTCAAAGAATTCTTACACCAAAACCCATGAATAGAGAGAATCAGTTGGAAGTCTCATCAATCAGTTGGAGCAGCTGGATATGCTTTTTTTTGTGGCTGTTTATGCAGGGCTGGAGGTATGCAGTTGGAGAATCTTTTAGTGTTCAATTCTTTTTCTTCATCTTCATTTTCTGAGTTGGATTCATTTTTTCTTGTTCCAGATTCTTTCCATTCCAACAATTCTAAGTAATAACCATGTCTGGTCTTTTTTGGGACTTTTATTGGCACCATCATAGTCTCTCTTAGTGGCACGGTAAGTTGTTTCGCTGTAAACTGTTTCCTCTAAGACTCAAATCCGAACCCCTCACCTCCTTATTAGTGGTGGACCTAGAAAATGGCTTGAGGGGGGTGGGGGTATTTGTCGCCTAAAAAGAACTATAACATAATGATAACAAGAGAAATCTTCATATGCAAAATGGTCAAAGGTTCGAATCTCCTTATTGAAACTTTTTTGAAAAAAATTTGATCATACAATGGGTCCACCACTACCATTGCTCCCTATGTCCCGCCTTTTTTTTATGTCCTGCGTTTTATCACATGAATCAAGCGTGATGGGCTTAAACAATCTATATTTAACCTCAAATTAATTTAATATTTTGATAAGTTTCCTTTTTACTAAACCTTTAAGAAATTTTTTCAATTTTTCATATAATTAGAACTTGTATATATATATATATACTATATATATATATATATATATATATATATATATATATATATATATATATATATATATATATATATATATATACTTTCATAGGATTGTATTTGCTTTTTTAATTTTTTTTTTATATTTATTCATTTTGTATATTACGTTGTCTTTTGTTTTTATAAGGTTCGAGTGCAGGATGCTTGGGTTTGCATCTATCAAGCTTGAATCGGGCTGAAAACAGTTATAACTGAATCTTGAAAAATACTAAGTAAAGGAAAAAAAATGTCATAGACAATTATATTAGTGTAGTAAAATCAAATATAAATAAATCACTAAAATACTTATATATATTATAAATTATTTAATTTGTAAAGTAAGGAATTAAAATAAATCAAATGAATTTGAACTAATAAATGAAAATAATAAATCATACTTAACTTTATTTTTCCCCATTTTTTCTTTACACTTTTCTTCTCTAGTTTTTTTTTTTCTTATATTTTCCTCAAATTCTCTAGAAACCAAGTAGCCTTAATAAAATATTTGAATAAAATATCCAGTATATTAAAATTTGATTGTTGTCAGCTTTGCCTTGATGATTTTTTTATTAATATTTTTTCTTACATCTAAACACTTACAATGTAAAAAACTGTTTCCACTTAAACTCGAATCCGGAATTTCTTCTTTACCTTTTTGAAAACATGATCTAGACACGATAGGCTACTAATATTTTATTAAAAATTAGTAATCGTAATTATATACTTCATATTTTCATTAGGGTATATTGTATTTTCCAAAACTATATTTTATCAATCAAATTATAATAATCCATAAAAATAAATAAAATTATTAACTCACACACCAAGCTTCACTCTTTTACCCATTTTTGCCTTCTTTTAATAAAATAAAATTTATACATTATAATCTCCAAAATACCCTCATCTTCCACCTCACCCCCATCAAACCTCAAATATTGAAGAAGGAAAAAAATAGTTTGATGCGTCATGCTCCCCAGTTAAATTGTGATAAAGCGTTCGATATTCAAAATTGTAAACGTAAAAGTAGAGGGGATCGGGTTAGAAAGTTAGGAACAATTTTTTACATTATGACTAAAATGTTAGTTTTTGAAAAAAAAAAATAATAATAATAATAATAATAAGAGCTTGAAGAGGTAAGGGAAGAAAAAAAAAATGTTAATATTTGGGGGGTGGGAGAGGTATTTGGAGGTTTAAGGGGAGGGTAGTTTGGTCATTTCAAACGTGAATTTTAAAATCCAAAAAATATCTTGCTCCCCTTATTGCTAATTAATGGCGTCCTGCTAGCTGCTAGCGAGTGGCCGCAACAAGTGCCTTTCTCATTGCAAGATATTTTGCGCGTGAACGGATTCTCAAACTGGTTGAGGGAAACAAAAAGTTTCTGGCCATCGACAAAGCGATCGGGGAGAACGGTTTTAAGGTTGTAACCCTCCTCCGCCTCAGCCCTCTGCTTCCATTTTCTCTTGGGAATTATCTCTGGATTGACTTCTGTTAAATTCGTTCACTTACGTCTTGGAAGGTAAAATTCTGTTCATTCCATTCTCATCTCTATCATAGACATACTCCATAATACTTGGTCTGTATAGTTTATCCCTTCCTCGCACAAATTGTATCTAAAAATTTGTGCTCGTCTTATAACTATGGTGAATGTTAAGTAACCAGAGTCTTGGGGCTTGTTTGGTTCTTGTTCTTGAAGGATAGTTTTTGAAAACACAGAGGAAAACCTATTTTGGTATTCTTTGAAAATTGTTCTTGTTCTCTGAATTTAAAGTTTTCTGTGTTCTCGTATTTTTCATAATAGAAAATATGTTCTCTATGTTTTCTGTGTTATCCTTGGTTTTCAGAACAAAAAACAGTTTTGTAACCAAACAGGCTCTTGGTAGCTATCATTGTTCGCTGCACTTTGTGGGACCGGAGGATCAGAAAATGGAAACAAAAGAGTGAGGTATCATACGCGCGGATCACCAAAAGATTGAAATTTTGTGATTGTATGGAATCCAGGATCTCTCCCGTTTTCTCATCCAAACTATGGGCGCACATTGAATTCCCTTGCAATTGAGCAGTAGAAAGAGCAGTATCCAACTTTTTTTTATGTTGTTAGAGTTTGTGCAGTATTTAACATTGTTTTCGGATTATTCATTACGGGTTTTATGCCTTAGGAAATTGAAGGGCTTTTCAAATGATTACAGTATTAAACATTGATATATGATCAAGTTCAGTGAGACCACATGTGGCTCACCTTTTAGTCTATGAAAATGTGAGGGTGATTAGACTTTTGCGAGTATATTTGTTGTTTGATTAGTCCTTTCAATGACTTTCTCTAACACATCATAAATCTAGTTCTATTTGTTTGGTATGGGAATGTGATATTTTATTCACTGATAAGAATACAATGGGCTGAAATTTTCACACAGTACCAGCAGTGGCTTGGGAATGTGAAATTTTCAATGCTTAAACTCTCTCAGTTTAGTTTAACTTTAAGAAAATAAAACCCGGTAAAAAGCAGAATATGCATTGATAAATGTGCCATAATCTTAAACTAGTTGTTGAAATAGATGGTGAAAGCCCCAAAGATCATAATGGACAGGTTGTAGGGGTTTTGTGTACCAGTTTGAGAAATAGGGTAAGGGAGACTCATGACTCCTGCTCCTACCCAAATGACAGAGCGACAAAAGCGAGAAAATTTTCGTTATGAAAATTCATTGCCTTTGAGAGACAATTTGCTTTCTTGGTAATTGGATGAAATTTCAGTCTTTGATAACACAACAAAATTGTTCGATCTTTTGGGAGTTACAACTTTATTGTATTGAGACTCTGAGTTAGCAAGTATGTGAATAGGCTTGGTGGAAGCGATGAAGAATTGGGGAGAATGAGGTTGTAACTTTTTGTTTAAAACGTGATATTCATATTAAAACCCAAATTCTACAAGCTTGAGCTTTTAAGAGAGTTGATCCTTTAACATGGTATCAGAGCCTGGTTTGACAGAAGGTTCTGGGTTTGAGTCACCTCTTTGCAATTTATTCTTCATTTGTTGATTTGAAAGTCCATGGAGGATTCTATTTGGTTTATTTGACTCTCCATATGTGGGCATGGGGTTGCACGTGAGGGAGAGTGTTAAAAGCATGATATTCATATTAAAACTCAAATCCTATGACTTGAGAACTACAGAAAATTGGTATTTAAGTTTCTTAACACTTTGAAGCGGGCGGGTGTTTATGCAGACGGAGTTAGATTAATCTGTCTGTGTAGGATCTGTTTGAGCTTGAGCTTCTAGAAGAATTGGTAATTTAAGTTTTTAACACTTTTGAATTGAACTGGTGTTTCTGCCAGACAGGTTGAATTGATACAATCTATTCTTAAGGATCTGTTTGAGTAGAATTTGACCTGTCCCAGAACCAGACAAAACAGATGGAAGAATGAAATTCAACATACACCTAATTATCTCTTGCAAATTGAGATAACACTAATTAGTTCGGGAACATTTTAATTATATTGCTAAGAATGAGTCTTTTGGAAGATGCTAGATGAGGATAAATGGGTGGCTGTATGAGCCTGCTCCATTGCCCAGATGCAGCTTGTTGTTGCCCTGGTATTCAGTACCAATGTTGAGATTGTTGAAATTATTGGTGACCGGTCTGTAGCTCTGGGAATCATGCTTCATTAAACATGTCAGTGGTCATACCAGGTGCAGCAAGCCAGCAACCGTAGCTCTCATTTGGTTGTTACCCTCCATAAGATTTATACTACCAACAACAGTGTTATAGGGGGGGATTGATTAGTCTAGTGAAAAAGGGATCAACAAAGTGAGCATTTTTTTTATCAGTAAATGTTTTTCTTACAACAAAGTGATAGCATTTTATCACTGTATGACAGAATTTTCTGGAGTTGGCATTGAGGTTTGAAGCCACCAACAAATTCTCTATGATTGTCTCTTCCTTTTCCTTTCCACTTATTTCTTTGATTGTTTTGAGATTAATTCCTAGTTGGGATTTAATTTCTTTTGTTTCTCCCTGACATACCAAGTTAGTAGATCAAACTTTTTTATTTTTTTTATTTTTATAAACGTGGATGTTCGGGTCAGCTTACGCGCACATAGACTAATCCCACTGGGCCATGAAGGTAATAGTAGGGTTAACCTCAGTGGCCTGAGGGGACTTGAACTGGTGACCACTGAGTTAAACCCCAAGGTCTTAAACCAACTGAACTACCCCTCATGGTTGTTAGTAATGAAACATATTCAGCAGTAGTAGTGTTATATTGTTCAAATTTCCTTCTCATAGGCAATAAAGCGAGAAATATCAGAGATCTGTATGAATCCAGATGAGAAGTGCTCTGAACAACTACAGATTCATATTATTTATCAAGTCCTGTAGTAACATCAAGATCATTCGTGTTCGGAGATGTGCTACAAGCAGACCTAGTGAATAAATGAGAGTTTTCTTCTTATTAGATATTCCCTCATTCTTAAACCTCCCTTTTGAAGTTTTTGCAGATCATATTTATATTGCATAATCTAAGCCCCATTTTGAGCAGAAAAATAAGATAATCAAGCATCCCAGATCTCACAAGAGGTTTTACGGCCTACAAGTTATGGTAGAATGCTCACTGAAATTAGCTTACCAACCAGGAAACTATCAACTTATCTTGGTGATCTCACATATCAAAATCTGGGGTTGCGTTTTAGTTCAGAGTTGTTGCTGGGAGTGGCTGAGACAAATTCTGATGGATGCACTGTAGATCCAGATTGGAATCTCTCCGGGCTAAACTCTTCTACATCAGCAAAGATCTGCTGTTTCCATAAGAGATACTAATTGTCATCGAGCTTCACTGCTATAGGTTGGGTAGCAGGATTTACTTTCATCATTGTCACTGAAAACCGTTGCTAGCTGTTGTTTAGCTTTGGTGGTGTTTGGGGATGAAGATGCTATTGTTGGATTTCAAGTTTTCTGGAGTTCTGATACCATATAGAGAATTAGAGAGGAAAAAAAAATCATTTCTGGTAATTCCGTTCAGAAATTTTTACACAGGAGTTCCCTTGTTTTTATTTAGAGAAGGGAAGCAAAACAGTGCATGCATATATATATATATATATACACACTTCTAACAACCTGTGTACGTGTCAAAAAATCTCGCTTGTTGACGCACCACTACCACCTTACTGTCATGATATGTACAGTTTCATGCACTTCTTCTTGAGGGAATTTATCAGATTTGATTCTTTTTCTTTAGTCCTTTTGGCTGGATTTGAAATCAAATGAATATAAGAAATAATTTTAAATAAATCAAACTTTGGCTGCTGTTGCGTTTAAAGCAAAACCAGAAAGGCATTCTTAGGTTCGTACACCTCAGGATGTTAGCAAATGGAGATTCAATCTTTAATAATTCAAACCAAAAATAGTATCACATCATAGATTATAATTTATTGTGCCCAATTCTACTAGGATCAGTGACTGCTCTTGCACAGCTAAGATTATTGTCATTTCTCAAAGTGAAAGGTGAATTGCCTGTATACATACAGTCTTCCTATTGTTATAATTTATTCATTAAATTAAAAATGAACCGAGGATCAAGAGCATCTTATGCCTGTTACGAATTCAACTACAAATTTTGGTGCAGTTGGTTGGGAACGCTCCCTGGGACATGGGCTTACGTCAGTGCTGGTGCATTCGGGCGAGCACTCATTGTGAGTAAAGCCTTTAAGAACATAGTATTATCATATCTACTGTAGATAATATAAATCTTGTTGATTTTTTTGGCTTTTGAACTTTGTTTTTTTGGGAAATTAAGGAAATACTCAGTTTAAACACAAGTATTTTATTCCAGATTTTCATGCAGAAGAAATAATTGTAAAAAGATAAGGATTTGTACTCGTAGCCTTGAATTCCTTTGTTTTTGTTTTCACTGCTTTAATATTTGAAACCTGTCCACTCTTACCATCTGGATGTTTTTGACATTTGTATTCTGAAATCAATCAGAAGGCATTTTCTTTATGCTTTTGTCATCCTTTGATTCTCTGGTTGGTGTTCTGGGCTAAGGATTTGTTGGGGGTTTCTGCAGCAAGAAGAAACAGAGTTTGGGTTACCCAGGGGAAATAACCAGTTGTTAACATTGGGTCTTGGACTCTTGGCAACAGCAATAGCTGCAGCTTATGTGACACACCTAGCAAAGGTAATTCCATGGCTTATTGATCTGTTTTGTATTTTTGCCTATTCATCTCTAATCCTTTGATCCAATCTGAGAAAATGCTGAGACAGCTCTTCTGAGATTTAGTAATTGTTTACTAGAGATAATCAACTTGAACTGATGTAGCAAACAAATTTGAAATGGTAATTCATTTGCTGCTTGTTCTTTTATTGTTTGGTGCAGGATGCTATAAAAGATATTGAATAGAACCAGCTATAGAAGATATCAAATAGAACCCCGTTCACGGTTCTGCCTGCAATTATGGTCAATAGGCACCTCAATATCCTGTGACTTGTACCATTTACATGAATGGAGTAGGACCTCGTGTTGACATCTCAACGATTAAGATATTTAACACAGTTGAATTCTTTATCAATGAACACCATATTCTTGTAGAAATACTTATAAAAAAAAAAACACCATATTCTTGTAGAAATGCTGAGGAAAATTGCTCTGATTGTACTGATTTTGTGTTGTATAGATGAATTCACTCTGTTATAATCTACATTTTTCTACTAAGATCTATCAAAAATATAATCTACATTTTTCCATTAAGTCGCCTAGCCTTTCAAAAGATTATGGTCTGGTTTTCTGAATGGATTGTTTGAGAATGAACTGTTGCTATGGCAAACCTACACTTGTGTGCATAAAGAAAAGATTTTCCTGAGAAAATACAATGTAATGAAGGATCTGTTTGTCTCAGACTTGTTAGCTGTACAGTCGAATCCAATCTGTCTACATTTATATTTCCTTGAAACTTGTTGAATTCTTTATCAATGAACATTATATTCTAGTAGAAATACCGAGGAAAATTGCTCTGGTTGTACTGATTTTGTGTTGTATAAATGAACTCGCTCTTTTATGATCTAAATTTACATTTTTCCATTAAGTTGCTTAGTCTTTGAAAAGATTATGATCTGGTTTTCTGAATGGATTGTTTGAGAATGAATCGTTTCTATGGCAAACCTACTTGTGTGCATAAAGAAAAGATTTTCCTGAGAAAATACAATGTGACGAAGGATTTGTTTGTCTCAGACTTGTTAGCTATACAGTCAAATCCAGTCTGTCTACATTTATATTTACTCGAAACTTTTTTGTACAGATTTTAGGTTTTCAACCCTTTTGTACAGATTTAGGTTTTCAACCCTTTTGTACAGATTTTAGGTTTTCAACCTGATCTAACAGTGACCCAATTGCCAGATGAAGCCAAGTCACCTTCTACTAACTGCTTTTGGGACTTTTTGTCCGTTTTCTTTCTGTTGGAACGATGCTTCTTTGAGAATGAGATTCTTCCAAAAGACCCACATCCTTGAACACACTGTGATTCATCTGAGTCAGAATCAACTTCATGGTTCCCGACACCTAGGACGCTTTTGGGTGAGTCAAAATCTTCCTTTCTCAAATACTCTTGCCCAGAATTCCTTGAAACAAAGGGATGGCCGAGCAATTCCTCAGCCGTCCACCTCTGTGCTGGGTTCCAATCCAGGCATTTCGCCAAAAAATCCAACGCCTCCTTAGAAAGATGGGACGGGATCTTAGGTACCTTATTGCTACATGCAATCATCATAACTGCAGCCGTAGGGTTAGAAGCTTCACCACTCCATGGAGGCCTTCCTGTGGTTGCATTTAAAGCAAAACCAGAAAGGCATTCTTAGGTTCGTACACCTCAGGATGTTAGCAAATGGAGATTCCAATCTTTAATATGAATTCAAACCAAAATAATATCACTTCATAGATTATAATTTATTATGCCAATTCTACAAGGATCAGTGACTGCTCTTCTTTCAGCCCTAGTTATTGTCATTTTCTCAGTGAAAGGTGAATTGCCCGTATACATGCAGTTCTCCTATTGTTATAATTTATTCATTAAATTGGAAATTAGCTGAGGATCAAGGGCATCTTATGCCTGTTATGAATTCAATTACAAATTTTGGTGCAGTTGGTTGGGAATGCTTCCTGGGACATGGACTTATGTCAGTGCTGGTGCAATCGGGTGAGCACTCATTGTGAGTAAAGTATTTGAGAAGCTGTACTTGCCTGAAGAAGTGCTGTTATTTGACTTGATGCAGAATGGGCAGAGCGAAAAGAACACATACTTTAGGCTTATTGTTGGCAACCTTGGCAAACGTATTATTTCTCGAGTACCATGTGACTTTGCAGTTAAATTTGAAGAGCAAGAAAGATACTTGAAGTATGCAAATGGTGATGATATCCCATGGGAAATTTAGTATGCACTCCATTATGCTACTGCTTTCTTCCTGGATAGGCATTAATTTGAGCATTACCAAATTATCTGATTTGGGGATTGTAAATATGGCAAACTTAGAATTGTGCATATTGAAAGAGTGTAATGAGATGCAAACCGTTGTAGATGGATCAGAAATTCACAAGGATGAAGATGCTAAAGGGGAAATTCCACTTGGATCTTTGCAGTACTTAAGTATCCATTATATGAAGAACTTGGGAAGCATTTGGAAAGGGCCAGTTCAGAGAGGGTGTCTATCAAGACTAATGTCCTTGACACTCTTCACACATGCCCAAAATTGACTACTGTTTTCACTTTCGGTTTGCTTCGAAATCTCAACAACTTAGATGATGATGATGAGAGAATCAGACATTGAATTCACCGCAAATTTCAACATTTTGCTGTTGTTTGGATCTCTATGTCCATTAGTCGGGGAACCAGATGTCTGAGCTAGGCTGTCATGATAACACGCAGTTTATATTGTTATAACATCATGTCACCTGTCCTTTCTCATTTTATATTTTCCATTTAGGTTATTATTGGTTCTCAAAATATTTAAACAAAGAAACAACAAAGAAAAATAAAAATAATTTTCAATTTTATCTTCAGATTGTAAGAATAATTTTCAACCGACTTGCAAATTCTCATTGTCATTAATCTAAACTCAGACCTTGTACTTGCTCTTCCTACCACGTTTTGCTTTTCATTTCTCCATATTATAAGGTTACCTCTTAAGTGAATACTGAATACAATTGCCCGAGATTGATCTTCTATCATCCAACCAACGATCTTGCCTAAACCGCTTCATGAATTAGACCTCGAGTGTCATTTTTTTTCTTTTTTTTTTTTTTGGAACAAAATACCTCTTTTAGGATTGCCCTTTTAAGTATTACAAAATTCTACCAACTACCTTAAGATGTGAGATGCAGGATTGTAGGTAAATCTGCTAACAAAACCCACAACGAAAGTAATATCTGGTTTTAGGAAATTGGAAGTATCGTTATTCGCCTAACAATTTTCATAAAAGTAAATCGATCTTGAGTTTTTCGGTTTATTATTTATATAAACAATGCAACCATAAACTGTATTAACACAAATCCCTCTATTAACCATTTTTTTGAGTTAAATAAATATCGATTTTTAGTTAACAGGAAATTAAAAAATAAAATTATAATTAATAGTGTATATTAAAGTTAATTTCAATAATTCTGCCATCTGATAAAAAGTATGAATAAATAAATAAATTGTTATCGATTGAACTACTTGATCACATGACATGGTTCATTTATAATACATCCAAATAATATATGAAATATGATATTAGATAATTTAATCGTGAATTTTAATGAAGCTCATGTTTACTTGACTTGATAAAAAAGCTACGTTCAAAATAATTACAACATATATACTTTGGTTTTGACCCGGATTAGATAAGTCGAAAAATGTAGTATATTATATTGTTATATCACTACCAATATAGTATATAATCATAAAATGCGGTGTTTAATGTCTTATCAGTGCAAGCAAGCGTTATGTGAAATATTAATATAACCCATCAACCAAAAGAATTATTATAATTCAACCACAAAATTTAGAAACTATGAATATTAAAATGGAATTATATTGATAAAATATCAATATAACTTTTGTAAAATTATTTATATATATATATATATATATATATACATATATATATATATATATATATATATAATTTAAATTATATGACAATGTTGACCTATATATAATTTATTTTCATAATATACACTATATACGTTATATTTTATATTTTTAGTATAATATTTGAATTTTTTATTTTTTGGTTAGTTATAGAAAACAGCGATTTTTATATTTTGTAAGCTAGCACAACCGAAACCCTAGAATTATATAAAGCAAAAACCAAAAGCCAAACCGATGGATTAAGTTATTTTATTTTTTAGTTTAGATTTTAGTTTAGTTTTAAGTTTTACTGCTGTCTCATATGCATCAAATAAATCAACCTCCTAACAAGTCTTTGATAAAAACTTCTATCCACCTTAATGGATAATATAATCCACAATTAAACTTAATGGGCCTATCAACCGACTTACACCCTAATTTTATTCGCTCTAAAAAAAAATAAAACCAAAAAACTAAAACACGCTAAGGATTTTATATATATCACTATATAGAACACTTGTAAAACAGAAGAATGTTTTATTCATAATAATTATGTATGTTTATATATATTATAGAATAGTAGATATCCTACAATCAAACTATTCACATAATTAAGTTATTTTAGCAGGAAATATCTCTAAACTAGGAAATGATATAATAGTTTCACTGTAATTAAGTTATTTACACAACAGGAAGAATAGTAATAGGAAAGAATTCCTGATAGAATCTTTATTTATTGTCCGATATCATGTAGCTCGCCAGTTGGTGCATAGATGTCACCATGCCTGAGTTGCCCAAAACTTGAGGCCTCGAGCTTGGAAACAACTTTGGTGAGGATGTCGGTGATTGGTTACTGGTCAGATCTTAGAAGCTGACTCGTGATTTTCTCATCGATTTCTCACTTGTGAAGAATTTGTCTACCTCCATGCTGTGCGATCATGTTGTACGGATTATAGGCAATATCAAATCTTTGCTTTATTGTCACAATAAAGTGGTGGATTGCCTAGAGTAGTCTTGAATCCATAAATGAAGTTTAGCCCTGATGCTTCACATATTCAATTATCATACCCACTAAATTGACATACGAGCTTGAGCGTCTGGCAAACGATACGCTTCTTGCTTAACTATGTAACGAGATTACACCACAAGGTAGAAATATCCGAAGTAGATCATATGTATCAGTGCTCCGGCCGTCGGCATAAACTGTGCATCCACACTTTGTGATCTACATTTTAGTAGACAAAATGCCCTTTCGAGTGGACGGATACCTTAAAATGCAGCATGCTTGCATTTATATGTTGTTCTCACAGAATTATCTGTCGCCCGGTAACAATACTCGATGCATAAATGAGAATCGGCCTAGTGTGGGCTAAGTACATCAATCTTCCAGCGACCTCACGATATCTTCCTTTTGTAAGCGAGCGATTAGTCTCGACACGTAACTGATCATGCGCTCTTTTGGTGTATCGGTGGTTGACATCTTCATTATGCTAGTTTCTGCCGACAATCTAAAGCATATTTTATTTGAGACAAGAAAATCCGCTGTCGGTCGGGGCCACTTCAATCCCAATATTTCAGTGATCGAGAGTCTTTCATTTCGACCGCTTGACAAGTAACTTTATAGAGCCTTCCTGCCATCGAAGTCATTTCTGTAACCACCATGTCATCGACATACGATAAGAGGCGATGATCTTACCATGTTGTTTTTCGAGAATAAAGTGTAGTGCAATTTACTCGTGTTGGCCAAAGACCTCATGGACCGTGAACCTTCAAACCATGCTCTCGGTGTTTGGCCATACAACATTCTTTAATTTTTACTTCAGGCAATTCATACGGTATCATGCACCACTGTTGGCAAATCCGTGCTAACCCCGAGACGACTCGCCATGCGAGAAGGCGTTTTTTCACATCAAATTGTTACGTGGCAATCCAGTTTGACTAAATGACCAAAAGCTTCGAAGCTGTGTTGATTTTAGCTACGATTTTAAATCTATCTATATAATCAATTCCATAGGTTTGAGGTGTACCTTTTGCTACGATCTTGCTTTAAAGCGTTCGATTGTACTATACGCTGTAGCCGCAGTATAAACCGCGACATCCAGGTTTCTTACTGAAGGCGATGACAGTTCCGGGTTTCAATTCTTATGCGGGGATTTCATCTCCTCATTCATAGCAACTTTCCACCTTGGGTCATCTAAGGCTTACACCTTTATTAGGAATAGATCTGATGAATTAATTGATTCTAGGTAACTTATTTGATTCGAATGGCGATGGTTAGACACATAATGACTCATGGGATATGTAACTTTACTAGAAAGTTAAGGTTCATATGTGGGTTTGGGAATACCTCTGGTTTGACGTGGTGGTAGTTGTTTTCTTGTTGGTTCAGACACTACAGCAAGACCATCCTCAGCAGGCGATTGGTTCGGTGTATCAGTTGCCTATGGTGCGAGAGATTCAGATGGAGGTTGATCCACAACTTCATTATTTAGGTCTTCATCGCGTTCATCACCACTATGGTCCCGGTATACCCTTTCGAATCAGACCAGCTGGCGTTACTCATTACGAGTTCGAGCGTTCCTTTCCATTCCCGTCCAGTTGTTTACCGGGTTGGTTCTATAGAGATCGGAGAAAATCATAGTGCAGAGCTTTACTTCTTCGAGGTGCTCCGCGGGATTCGAGCTCAGAGGAAAAATACATCGAGTCTTCATGAAAAATTACATCCATTGTAACAAACATTCGTTTGCTTGGAGGAGTGATGTTGTGGTACCTTTTGATAAAAAAGACACATCGCAATGCTGGTATCGGCTTATTGTGGCGCATGAAGATGTACAAATCTTCTGCTGTCAAAAAGACATGAGGAGGTAAGTTGGATTGGCGGAACAATTGCTTTAATGAGCACAGGATGGTGTCAGAAATCAATAGTCTTTGGAAGGTACTCGGTTGATCAAATATCTTTGCAGAGGTAAGTGCGTGTCCTGACAGGATAAAGGCATATGTGCTTCTATCAATGAAACACGAGCAGACTCAAACAGTGACGATTTTCCGCTCCGCCACCCTGAATTTCTGTTGGGGGTGTATCGAACAATGGTTTTAAATCAGATAGTTCCGTAGGCTTCATCACAGCTTCAATTCAAAACTTCAGTATTTACCTCCGGTATCTAGCGGAAGAACTGAACTGTGCATTATGCGACTCTGAGCCATTTATAGAAAATTTTGAAATATGAAGTTTACTTCCTTTGGACTTCATGAAACATACCCAGGAAGTCATCCTGATGATCATCGATAAAGTAACAAATAACGATCCATCAAAAGTAGCAAATTTAGATGGGCCCCCGAACATGAAAATGTATGATCATAAAAGGAAGCTGGACTTTTATTCAAGGTTAGTAAAGCAAGCACGATGGCTTTGCGAGTTCTATTATCACATTGAAAGCTAGGGACATCAAAGTTTGCGAATAAACTAGGAAATAATTTCTTCATGTAACGAAAAGCATGCCTGAATGTCGATACCATAACCATATCTCGATTTCCCTTTTTTTTTTTTTCAAAACCCCCGATCTTTAAAGCAGCGCAAGTCATATGAACTTTAGACACAAAGTCCGAGTAATGCAACTTCCTAGCCTAACACCACGACTAATCGATGCTGCCTTGTCCGGATGTCATAAATACACAAAGTCGGGCCCAAAAGTAATGATACAAAATAGGTAGTGGTTATTTGAGAAAGCTGACAAAGATTATAATTCAAAGGAACAACCAAAAGCGAAGATCTAAACCTGAGGTGTTAGTGGGGACGAGATCCTTCCTTAATAATCGGAATTGAGGTACCATTGGCAATGGAAACAGAATTTTGTGAGAAAGATTTAAGAGGCGAAACTTGTCTAGAATAAAGTGTCATATGATCCGTAGCACCAGAATCAATTATCCATGCACTATTAGAAACAAGTGTAGAAATATTTAAAACCTTACCACCATTACCTTTGTTATTCTTTATGATGCCGAGGACTTTTCACCGCTATAATCCTCTGTCTTTGTTTCAACAATTGCAACGATGAAGGCCTTCTTGGAATTCTTCTTCAGGAATCAAGCTATGATCTACCATTCGAATATCCACAAGTTTCACTAGCATCGACTTTTTTGTATGACCCGGTTTGATCACAGTGAGTGCATTTGGATGATGATTTATCGCCACCATTAGCGATCTTAGGATGGATGGGCCTTTTTGGTCTTGACATTGAGGATGGTTTGATTAGGCCGATTCAGTCACCATGGTGAAGCTTCAAATTTTCAGTTGTCAGTTCCATCACCCGTATCGAACATCTTGCGGAGATCCAGGGCATAGCATGAAACCCCCACATATGCAGAAATATCGAATTATGGTAGTGGTTTTGCTTCTTAAATCAAAGCATGTAAGAATAAATATAAAAATGGTTACATAAATGTAGAAATAAAAGGTTTTTAGGTTAAAACAACATTAAAGTAGATAAGAGCGTCGAAAAACCTTAGAGTAGTCACATAAACGAGAATTTGAGTGTGCTTAAAGCCCCTTAATTTTGAAAAACCAAAAATGTCCAATGAAACGGTAAAAATCGGGGCTGCTAGGTTTTAAAACCTTTTCCACTCCATTCTCATTTTTAAAACTGCTCTCACCCCACCTTGGAACCCTAAGGCAGGTAGAGAGGAAGAAGGAAGGGCGGTCGGGATCAGCTCGAATCGTCTGAAGGCGAGTTAAGGTGAGTTTCTCCATTCACTTACATTGAGGCTAGGGTATGTATATATGTACGTTTTGGGCTATAAATGCTATTTTAAGGTGATACGAAACCATTCTCTCTTTTATGCGTGGGAAGGAGGATTTATTCTTAAATGTGTTCTTTGGGGATTGATTTCTAACTCCTAGTGATTTGTGTGAGTAGAAAAAGCTCACCGTGGGTATGATCTCTTGTATTTTCTAACTATTTCTTGAATTGTTTATGATTGTTTGTGGATTCTTAAGTTTTTTCGATAAATTTGAGATATATGGAATGATTGGTTGTGAAATGGTTGGTTGGTAAAATAAATTTTACGTATGGTGATTGAGAATCGGTGGGGGATTTTTATATAGTATGGGGATTCTACTATGGTGATCAACGCGTTGACTCACTCGGACTTGTTTCGGTAGCAGTTCCGACTCACTCGGGAATGACTTTCTTTATGGGATTTTTATATAATATGGGGATTTTACATAACCTAGGGGATTTTACATAACATGGGAATTTTTACATAACATGGGGGATTATTATATATTATGGGATTTTTACGTAACATGGGGATTTTTATATAGATGCAGGGATTCTACTATAGTGGTCCTTTCTTGGAATTCCATTCACTGGACTGTTTCCGACCCGATTAGGCTTCGCTCGGGGAATGATTTTTTCTTTATGGGAGTTTTTATATAATATGGGGGATGTTTACATAACTGAGATTATTATATAGTATGGGGGATTTTTACATAACATGGGGATTATTGTATATTATGGGGATATTCATGCTTGTAGGATTATTATATATTATGAGGAGATTTTAATAGCATGGGGGATTTTTATATAGTGCGGGGATTCTACTATGGTGGTCAGCGCGTTCCGACTCACTCGGACTGTTCCGACTTCGGTTCAGGCTCACTTTCGGGAATGATTTTCTTTATGGGAGTTACATATAATATGGGGATATTTACATAACCTAGGAAGTGATATATGGCATGGGGACCACTACGTAACATGGGGGATTATTGTATTATGGGGATTTTTACATAACATGAGGGATTGTTATATAATGCGTAGAGAGGTTCGCCTGGGATCTTTCGGCTACATACTTATCTTTCGAGAGGTTAAGCATAAGGATGCTTGAGAAACCTTTACTTTGATATATGAGAGGTTCCTTATAAGGGATAACCCGACCTATGCTTATACTCGAGAGGTTCCTTATAAAGGATGCTTGAGAAACCCTCCTTGATATGAGAGGTTTCTTATAAGGATGCTTTCAGCTTTATCTTTATCTTCGAGGTTGCCCTAAGGATGCTTGAGAAACCTACTTTGATATATGAGAGTTCCTTATAAGGATGCTCTGACCTATACTTATACCAAAGGTTCATATAAGGATGCTTGAGAAACCTACTTTGATATATGAGAGGTTCCTTATAAGGATGCTTTCTGGCCTATCACTTATACTAAAGGGTTGTATAAAGGATGCGATCTTCTTATGATATATGAGAGGGTTGCAGTATAGGATTAACCGACCGATGCCTATACTCGAGAGGTTCCTTATAGGTCTTGAGAAGCCCACTATGAGAGATAGAGAAGTTTATTGTAAGGATGTTTGAGAAACTAAAACAAATAACGGTTGGAAATGGTATTTGGTGAAAATGTGTATAATTTTGTTTACGCGTTGCTTGTGTGTACATTTACTTAAGTGTTTTCATATAAACTTGAGATCTATTTGCAATGTCCTTGGTTTTACGCCAAATGGTACATCTATGATATGTTATAAAACAAAATGAGACAGCATTTTTCATACTTTTCTAAACCTTGTTGGGTTGGGAGAATTTTCCTCTGAGCTTCGTGCTCACCACCCCCCTTACTTACATCCCTTTTCGGATTTTGCAGAGGAGGTGGTAGGAATTTGAGGAACCATGGGGAGGCCCCACCCGAGGGAATCTGATTAGGAGAACATGTAGAAATTTATCAGTTTCTTTGTCTTGGAAGTAGATAAATTATTTTGAAATCATGTAAAGATCACAGTATTTTTGTTATTCCGCTCGATATCATAGTTTAATTCTTTAAGGAAATGTAAGAAATGCCATTGTTGGGCATATTCTTTTGTTATTGTGGCTACGGCTTAGCTTAGTCTTTTAGAAGGTTATTGGGTACTTCATACGGTGAATAGAAATCTTTGGGATAATATTGTAAATATCGATATGGATAAATAGACCTGATGTAGGATGTGTTATAATCGCCTGAGGTTGTGTTTTGAGGTAGAGCTTCCCGAATAAGGGAGACTACGCTGAATTTTCGATAAATTAAGGACCCTTGGTCATTTATGGATTTTATTAGTGCTCTCATGGTGTAAATGGTTGTTAGTAATAACAATGGCGTCCCAAAGGGGCATTTGGGCGTTACCCTGTGCCTCTTCTAATTCGGGGATAGGATCTTCCTCGAGATTTTGCAGCGGTTGCTCATGATCACCCTCTAATCCGGCTGAGGAAAGATATGCACCCTTTGTCGTGAAGCAATTTCCTGATAGGATGCGTCATCACATCTCATCCACCATGACCACCTTATCACGTAATCCGACTCATGAAGATTTCAATCAATTCTCCATAATATATAGAGAGCGATTACGCCATTTTGTTTGGCGAGAGATGGCCCTCGCTTGAGTTAAAACACCTTAATTCATCCGCTCCATCATAAAGGCTTTTGAATGAGCTTTCCAAATATCTTGTGCGATAGGTAGAGGTAGATGTATCGCTTCATAATCTCGAGGACATAGACATTAACAGTAATCGTTTGACGCTTACGATTGTACGAATACCGCACCAGCCTTCATCTTTCTCCTTGGGTGGCGCGTGTGCCACGAATGAAGGAGAGTTTCTTCTTCTCAACAATTTGCATCTACAGCTTGTTTGAGACCGGTCATGGATTGGTCTCGTTGTCTGGTCTTGGGTGGATGAGCATACGTGTTGAATAATGATGGGGTAGATTTGGTGATAGATGTTTGAGCTCGACTTGCTCATGGTTTAGGATTGAAGAATGATTTAGGATTTGTGGCTCGATACCCGACTTGTAAAATAGAGAAAAAATGTTTTATTCATAATAATTTTGTATCTTTACATGTATATTTATAGAGATAGTAGAATCCTACCGATCAAGTTATTCCACTATAATTAAGTTATTTGCCTAACGAGAATATCTAACTATGAAAGAATATAATAGTTTCCTATAATTAAGTTATTTGCTAACGAGAGAAAGAATAGTACTAGGAAGAAATTCCTGATAGAGAATGTCTTTGACGTTAATCCAATAATATCGCTGACAAGAAGCGAAGCTTGGCCTTGCGTCTGTAAGCAGAATCACCTTGCTTGTCACAATTATCTAAGAAACCCGTAAATATCATGAAAATCTATATTTTTCAAACTTTAATTCTACTACCATAAATATCAATCAAGTTTTAACCCTAATGCTTTTAACCTGATTTAAAAGAATTTTAATTATGTCTAGAAAATAATTTTGTAAATGTAGTATTTTATTTTTAAACATTTTATATAAATAAGATCATTTTTTTTTAAACAATCCTAAAAAATAAGTTAAAATAATAAAATATATTATTTCGGTTGGATTGTTTTTTAAGAATATTATAGTCTTCAAATTCATTTTACTTTTTTTTTTTTTTTTTTTTTTTTTGAAGAATAGAAACTTATTATACAAAACAAGAATTAAACAATCCCTCAACTAAGTTTTTATTTTTGTCTTTGTTTACTTTTAAAATACATTGATTAACCTGACATGTACATGTGATTTTAGAATCTTTTTCGCATCTATCAAATGAGGAATTTTTTTAATTTTTTAATTTTTAATTTTTAATACCTTCTCCAAAAAAAAAAAAAAAAAAACACCTAGAGTTAACTGGGGAAATAATTGGGGTAGATAGGGATGTATTTTAAAATAATCAATGAGAAGTAACATATCAATCGTATATGACAAGTAGAGCCACAACACATTCAAGATCGAACGTGCATTTTATATTGTTATTACATTATGTCACCTCTTTTCTTTCTTTTTTTTATATTTTTCGTTATTATTGGTTTTCAAAGTATTTAAAGAAAGAAACAACAAAGAAAAAAAAAACTTTTCAATTTGTGGAATTCCATTTTTAATTTAATTTATATAATGAACTTAAATATTTAAAATCATTTTTCTTAATATTTTTCTTTCCTATTTTTACTATTTTTCCAAAACTAAAGATCATTTGAGAAATTTCATTTATTGTCATCTGGCTGATATTGTGAAACCTTCACTGAGTTGATTTTTATATATATTTTATTTGCATTCACAGTCGTAGTATTATTCATAGAGATTTGTTCTTGTTAGGACTCGAACATGAACCCCTAAATGTTAGATGCCTGAATGATCGACTTCTATTGCTTCGACACAACTATCTGGTAGTGTTTCTTGACATTGAATGAATAGTACCATATATATCAATCGTATCGTATATGTGAATAGTGTTGCATATATAAATATTACTGTATGAGAAAATAATAGAAAAATAGAGAACACTATATTTATGTGGAAAACTCTTGTGGAAATTCCTCAATTGAGAGCAACCTTCTCAATTGAGTCTCTCTATTTTTTCTCTCACTTCTCTCCTCCTCTCTGCTCATTTTTTCTTCTGCAGATGAGATGATATTGCCTTCAATTTATAGGCAAGTAAAGGAGAAATCTCCCCCTTAAAACTAGCTAAAGAAACGAAAGTGAAAAGAAAGAAAAACAAAAGAAATAAAAAAGGGGACATGCTTTCATGTTTTATGAAAGGATGTCCCTTGTGGGAAACAGAATGATGGGTACGTACCCATGATCACTAATTACTTGAGATAAGTCTTATTGACAAGTTCAATTTTATTCCTATTTCCTCTCTTTCTCATAATTTTCTTTTCTTTTTTCAGTATATGTTTCTTCTCTTTCTCAAACGGATTATCATCTCTTAATCCAAACTTCAAAACAAAACAGTAAATATCACAAAAGATTTTGACTAAGTTTTGAACTCTTCTCTCTATCCTTTGATTTAAAAAAAATAAAATTGGATATTAAGATTCATTAAAAAAAAAAAAAATCAATCATGTGAAACAATAAAGAGAAAAGGAAATAGAAAGAAAAATATAAAAAATAATTAAAAATTAAAAATAAATAAATCATTTTATATGCTACTTTAGAATTTATTTTACTAAAAAATATACTTAAATCGCATTTATAACATGTATATATATATATATATATATATATATATATATATATATATATATATATATATATATATATATATATGCTATATATATATATATATTCTATTTTGGGGAAAGGTGCACAAATGCCTTCAATGTTTGGTTGTATGTCCAATCAAGCCCTTAATGTTTTTTGGGTCCAACCACGCCCTTAATGTTTCTACCGTGACACACTTACGTCATGCCGTTAACGGATTGAATAGGTAGGCAAACAGTGTTTTTAAGGTGATGATGTGGCACCCCTTCCATGCATTTTTAGCTAACAAGCTTTGCACCTAACTCATTAAGCCCCAAATATATATTTTTGACTAATTTGTTCTCTTCCCTGCCCAATACCCACCTTGATACTCTCGTTCCTCCTCACTTTTATCCATAAGCTCTCTCACCCGAGTAACCCTTAAATGGAAGAAATGCTCTTCCTTTTGTCTTGCTTTTATAAGGCTCAAATGGATCCTCAATGGCATGACAATTCTCTTCATCAACTCTCTATCAGTTGAAGCACCAATTCGTATAAGTTTGATGAAAATAATTGATTATTTTGGTCAAATTATGAGAATTTAATCTTAACCTGTTTAATTTCTAATTTAGATTCTTGTTTTTTATCATGGATGTTACCAGTGGAAGTAGAATCATCACTGTTCTAGAGCTACATAGAGCTCATCCAATTCTTCTTATCTTTACAGTCCTTTTCCTTCTTTACGTCATCTTATTTATCATAGTCTTTCTTCATTGGAATAAATTCTTCCAGAACTGGTTGAACATTTGAAGCTCTAGACCTCATCAACTCTTCTTTCAAGGCTAGAATTGTTGCAAAAACACCAACAACAAAAAAAAAAAAAAAAAAGAAATAAACCCATTGACTAAAGCCTATAAAAAAACAAAAGTGCATCTCCACAATTGAAAATCATTTCTTGCAAAAATAGACACAAAAAGAAAAACATCAACTAAAAACATAAAAAACCAACACACCAAACTACTCAAAACTCATTTCCATAAATGAACTAGCTCCCAAAATTGAACGAAAAACTCAAAGGTGAAAATGGTGAGAAAAAACAACAACCCATATCCAGGATCAAACAATTATCATCGAGGAAGAAAAATGAAACGAAATCAACCATCACCAAGCAAAATCATGCAGAGAGGAAGCCTTGCTTAAATGCGTCGATCTTCCTCATTTCCTCCTCTAATCTCTTCAAAAACTTATCAAGCTTTATCACCCTCTCCAACACATCGTCGATCGTGGAAATCCATTGAGAAAATCCATGCTCAACTCAAGAGGAATCGAACCCATAATTGATCCTCCCTCAAACTGAGAGGGAACAAGGGTATCGAGGGGTGTGTATCAAGAGGTTAAGGATGAGGGCAAATTTGTCAAAAAAGATATTTGGGGCTTAATGAGTCATGTGCAAAACTGCCACATCAATTAAAAACACATGTGAGGGGTGCCACGTTAGCATCATTAAAGCTCCGTTTGCCTACTTGTTGAAGTCGTTAATAGTAGGCATAAGTGTGTCATAGTAGAAACGTTAAGGGTGACACACCCCCACCCCCTTCCAGCGGTGGGTGTGCCGGCCACTCCACGAAATCCGTAGTTACCTCCCAACGACTAGAAACTCACAGCAGACGAAGCCGGTGCTTGCTTAAACCTCGTATAAAATTTTCTTTTATTTATAACTTAGGATTTGGTAAAATCTTAGCGGCGAAAAACCGGCGGCATGTGGTACGTATAATATAATTCCAAATCCACGTATACATCAATTTACACTATATCCAAATATGGCAACCCGACATCCCAACACATTTGCCTGATACTAAACTATGTACATACATATGTTCCATTATATATATTCAAAGTGTTTCCTTACAAAATAATATTAATTACAGCACTTGTACAATGTCAGGAGAAATCCTATTGTGCTCCAGTGTCTTGCGTACCTGTACCTAGAAAATAGTTTTTAAAATATGAAATAATAAGCTAAACGAGCTCAGTGAGTGTATGTTTTTATAAAATGTTTTGCTTTTCCGGAAAACATCTAAAAATCTAAAACTCTCTTTTCTGAAATATTTTCGGAAGCTTTACATTCTTTGCTTGCTTTAAAAGTTTCTAAAACTTTTCTTTCCTTTGCTTGCTTTTGTGCCTTTGCTTACTTTACTTCACTTTCTTTAAAAGCATAAAACTCTTGTTGCTTGCTTGGCAGAAGTTTTATAAAACTTCTCAAATTTCTCTTGCTTGTTGTTTATCTTGCTTGAAAAGTTTCTTAAAACCTTTCACGAACCTTTTGCTTTAAAGGTTACCAAAACTTTCATAAAAGCGGGAGCTTGGCTCGACCGCGTGCTTTGAAAATAGAACGGGGCTTGGGCTCAACGTTTGCTTTAAAATCCGGGGCGAAACCGACCGGTCGTTTGAAATCTAAGCGGGGCACGAGCTTGGGTTGCTTTAAAGCTCTCTGAGCACAGGCGATCGTGAACCCGATGGTTGATTTTCAAAGCGTATATCGTAGCATAAAACATCAACCAGCGGGGCTATTTTGCTTGTTGTACCCTAGTGAACACGGGAGCCTGTGCATCGACCGTGCGGTGGAAGGACCTTTGTCCGCATCACCTTTTTCCGGTGAATATGGTGGAATTGACCTCGTGTCGCCATCACCATAATTTAGTTAGAGCTCTTGCTTGTATATCTTCACTTGTCGTGCCACGGTCTCCTTTAAATGCATGATGTATGACCTAGTTTCCGACAGGCAAAACTATAATGCATGTATGGAATCCTAACTGCGTGCATATACGGAATACCTTTGACCGGTTGCTTGTAAAACTAGAGAGAGCTGTTTTGAATATTGTTTTTGCTTGCTTGCTCTTTGAAAAATGGTTTTACAATTTAAAACCATTTGCTTGCTTGCTTGCTTGAAAAATGGTTTAATTATTCAAAACCATTTGCTTACTTGCTTGCTTGCTTGGAAAATGGTTTAATAATTCAAAACCATTTGCTTACTTTCTAATTCATTGTTTGCTTCTTGAAAATGGTTTGCAATCAAAACCATTAAATGCCGATTAATAAAACAAATTTATAATAATAATACTAAGTATTTGAAAATGAGTTTAGAACACTCACATCTTTAACGCTAGAAAGCTTGAGAAACCGCGATTCCATACTTTTCCGCCTTTGCTTTTTAGCCTACACACTTTCGGCCGAATCGGCATTGGTAATAACGCTTATGTATCACGTATAAACTTAACTTACTTCCTAGACTTAGTCACACTCAATGAATATTGCCGAGGTGAAGCGAAGCTTCGCCGAGGCGGCGAGGTACGCTACGTTTTTCATCAAGTTCAAATCTTATTTGAACCTCTCTTAATCATTTACTAAGGTTCCTAAACTATCGATTAATGCGAATTAGAACTGATACGAAACCACGACGTGGGCATTTTGGGCTCACGTGTCTGTTGCCTAGACATGTACCCGGTACATGTTGCATTACGATGGCATGTCTGTGCATGTTGGACATGTATGGGGTACATGTTGGCCTCGTAACTGTGCGGTACACCCCTGGCCTGTATCACAGGTACACCCTTCCGAAATTGCCCGGTTGTTTCTTTTGCCACTTGCTACCAATCAACTTCATACAACTTCTATAATTCATAACACCTCAGAATCATCATGAAAATCATCCAAAAACAACTTCACGACTCTTGAATTGGTGGTTTGGAACTCATGCCCTAAAACCACAGGTTGAAAATCAAGAACTCAACCTAGGTCCACCAATTCTTTTTAAAACCACATAATTTGATGATTCCATGTTTATTTTACACCAATTGAGGTTTTACTCTCTTAACCTCAACAATTCAAGGGTTATTGTGATCTTTTCCACAAAACCTAGACCAAAGGAGCAACTAATCTCCATACCAAACCTTAGGAATCCTAATACCCATGATTACAAGATGAAAACTTACCTTTTTTATCTTCTTCTTCTCCTCCTCCTTCTTCTTCCTCTTAACTTCCTCTTTCTTTTCTTGCTTCTTTTCTCACCATCATTGGAGCCCTAGCTTTTGGAGACCAAATGAGGCATTAGTTTTGTCTCATCCTCCTTTTCTAAAACCCATTTTTGACTTAATTATAAGTTAGTCCCTCATCTCTCAAGATTTGCACCTCAACTTTTTAATATTGGAATTGTAACTTATGTTATTTCTACTATGGCCCATCTCTACTTATTTTATGACTTACATGTCCTTTATGGCCAATTACAATTGTACCCTTGCACTAGCACCAAAATTCCGGTTTCCATAATTTATCATTTCATATTTTCATCTCCAAAATATTACAATGTGACACTTAGTGCTTGTATACGCCCCAACAATTACATGTACTATACACTCTCTCAGAACGGGCCGTTACAAAGGGCATTATTGGACACAAAAAGTGGGGTTATAATGGATACTCTACGACCAAATGTCGAGGAGCATTCGTCGCCTTACCATGCTATTTCTCTTCCACGCATAGCATGAGAGTTTGATGTCAAAATACATAAGCACACTTCTTTTTAAAATAATAACCAAATTAGTCTCCAACATGTTTTGAAAACTATATTAACTAAATGTGGCTCAAGTGGCTAAGAGCTTAGAAGGACATGGGAGGGAGGGTCGAGGTTCAGTCAAGTATAGACCAACTTGTGAGAAGAACAATACTATCATTTATGTCTAGAAGTGAATAGATGTTTAAAAAAAAAAAAGTGTTCTCATGTAAATTTTTTTTTTAATATCTTCTATTTTGGCATCAAACTCTTCACTGAAATAATCCAATCGCAGACCCACAAAGTCAGACCTCTTCCAAGTATTAAAGGTTTTTTATTCGGGAAGTTGCAATATATAAACAAACCACAAAGTCAATGGTACCGATACCATATACAATTATTCTAAAAATGACATTTCCTTTTTTGTGTGTCAAAATATATAGGTTCGACAAACAACTAATCCAATAACAAAGCCAACCAAGTAACAATAAATCAACCACAATGAAGTAACAATTTTTACGTGGAAAACCCTCAAATGAAAAGGGTAAAAAACCATGAGACCCGTAGGCCACTTAAACTTTCATTATTTCAACAATGACAATAATGAATTACACCAAGTTCTTCTTTAGCAAGCAAACTAGAGGCTCACAACAACCATGCATAAAAAAAATATCATTGTTGGAACACCAAAACAATAAACATCATTCTTAGGATGGATAAATCAAGAGAACATAAGAAAGCTCCCATTAAAGATAGAATATCTAAATGGGTATTGTGAAGAGCTAACCAATGATTGAAACCGCTAGGAATGAAAATGTAAGACCCGAGAAAATTCCAATTTCTAGAAAAATGGTAAAATCGTAATTTCGGTAAAAATCCGAAATTTATTCTCTAGATCTCGGATGGCCAAGCGGATTTGCTTGTTGGAGATAAGTCTCGTGAGAAATCTAGCTAGCGCGTCGAATTTTGTTTGAATTTAGGAATGATAAAATTTTACCGTTTCGAGGCATGTCGCGTGTCGGTCTTAGTAAGCGACATGTGATGTGACGAAAGTCACATATAACATGTACTCATGTTACACAAGGTGCATGGATAGAGAGATGATGAAAATGGACGGCCGAGGTAGTGCCAAATGTAAAAAATCCAAGCTTGGGGACATAGATGACGTTTTAGAAAATGTTTTAAATGACAATAAGACAAAATTGTGAATAGTGATTGTCTTCTTCAATTGAACCAAAGACCAAAACGTGGGAGAGGAGGAAATCAGATGCAGTAGCCGATTTCCATACTTTTATAGAGAGAGTGTCTTCCTTCTCTCTAAGTTTCTGGGCAATCCGACCGTCGAAATTCTTCGGAGCAAGAAGGAAAGCTGCTCTACGCATCGAGACCTACGCGTGGGCGCGGGTTTAAGTTCGACAAACTACACTGTGAGGTGGGGTTCCACGTCTACTTGGGTTTTACTTTGTTTGAATGTATTCTGATGTTTAGTTGATTGAGGCTGAAGTGAGGCGGTTTGATCGGTCCCCAGCTTGGGGCCAGGGTGGCAATAGGGCACCTTTTGGATAGTCAGTGAATGGGTATGAATTTGTTTGAGTGCATTAATGTGATCAAATTGTGCATTAATTCATGTGTTGATGCGTATGAGGCGAAAATGGCTATACAATTCGGTTTCTAAGGTGAAAGCCAGATGTGGGTATTTTTATGTGAGCAACGATTGTTGAGGTTTCACTTTGTTTATGTGAATAGTGACACGAAAATCAAATTTTGTGTGAAATTGTGTTTGGTCGAGTAATTCAAGTTGAATTGCTCGTGTTTGATCATTAGCCCATGTGAGCTAATTTTCGATGTAATGGATTGTGAAATTACATGACATGTTTGTGTGATTTAATTATGTGAATATATGCATGATTATATATTTACATGTGTTATAGAATTGAATTGGAATTGACATCATGCATTCCATATGCCTTGGGACACCACAGAACAATAGGAGTGATGCATGAGAGTGATTCTTGAGAGAATGGTTTCGGGTTGACTAAAAATAATAGTGTCGGAGGGTAGTCCACTAAATATAACGCCAGTCGGTCCCGAATTTCACACTTATATCGGAGGGTAGTCCACAAATAAAACAAATATCTTTGTTGAAAATAATGTTTCTCATCATTGGCCCAGGCGGAAGTGTGAAGTCGAGTGGACTCGGGGTATGAGTTGTTCGGTAGACATTGAGAAGGATAATGCATTTACTTGAATGTGTGTTTTCTTTGGAGCGTGCGTATGCGCTTAGGTGGAAATGCTTGTTTAGGGTGATTAAACTGCGGCATTCGTCTGTCGAGGATATTATTTTTAAGTACGAGGGAGCGTGCGGCAAACTCATCTAGAGATTGTTTTAAGCGGGTTAATGGCTTTGGTGTTATATTGCAACCACATGTATTTAAATTTTAAATTTTTGTATATGTTGTATAAGTAAATTATTAACTCTTGAAACCACGAGATATATATTTGGTTTGAATGTATTGTGATGAGTATTGATTTATGGGCCCAAGAGGCTGTTTTTACTCATGTGATTGATGTTGGGACATGTTATGTATCCCGGGTAGAGCTCCCCGTACAAAGGAGGCTTTCTTGCGTTTCGTGAGAAATGTCGGTCTTAGAGCATTCCACCCAGTGTTCTGGGTTGACGGGTGGTCGGCGGACCCCGGAGTTTTGGGCGTCACAGAAAAGCACCTTGCAAGGAGTCACCACGTCAAATTTGAGCCAAAACCAACTTTGTTGGCCTTCCATCTAGTAAGAAAATAAAAACCCTACCCCTAACCCTAGCCCTTTCTCTCAAAAACCTCTCCCTGTTTTTCTCCTTGTCCAACTACTATTTTATTTTATTTTATTTTTTTTAAACTATGGGGTTAACCCAACAGTTAATGTGATTATTTTTGTGAAGGCAGAAGGGGGGAAGAGAAATAGTGTGGAGAGAAATATAACAGAGAGAGAGAGACGTTAAGAAATAATTAGAAAAGAAAAATGGGGTTGAAAGAGTAGGGTTTTGACGTTATAAATATGATTTTGATTATTAGCAAGCAAAAAACTAAAACCTCAAGTTATTGTTGTTAAAAAATTAGTTCTTATAGCATTATTTTAAAACTGTTTTCAGATATCAAATTGTGTTAAAAAAGAAAAAAAAAGTCTAACATAAAATATTTGTATTTATTATCCCCATTTTAATTATTTCTCAAAAACACTTGTAAATTTTTTTTTAAAATTTATTCCAAAAAAAATCATCTTAATTTTTAATTATTTATTTTGACACATTACATCATATTATAGTATTACTTTCTTTTACAAATTTTTTCTCACTAAAACTCGAAACCTTGGATCTCTCCCTCCTTTTGCCTGTATGAACTCTTAGCCACTTAGGTAAGTTTTTTTGGCAATCTTTTTTTTTTTTTTTTAATCAATTCGCAATCTTATTTAAAAAATAGAAAAAAGTATTTCCGGGTAAAACGTGGACCCTAATATATTTTTCCACTTTTTCATATTTTGTTCCCCTTTTACAATCACATGGATTTTTAGCTAATACTAATTCAAAGTATAATCTAGTTTTGAGCATGATAAACAAGAAGATAACTCCAAAATAATACACAGTTTTGAGCATACAAGAAGATAACTCAAAAATAATACACAACAAACTATGTCTTGGATAGCAAAACATGAGATTAGAGCTGGTAATATGGGTTAAGCCCGATGGGTTAGCCCACTTTATCCCGAATTTTTTGAGGGTTGGTTTGTAAAATTTAAAACCCGAATAAAATCGGACTAATTTGGCCCGTGGCCCGTATGAGTTTGGCCCGTGTGAGTCCGTTTGGCCTGAAATTTTTATTTAATTTTTCAAGTAATTAGCTTAGTAATTTAGATTTTAAGGATTCATCTATAAAATTTGATATTTTGTCTCTCTTTTATAGCATAGGAGTTTTAAAAATAATAATAATTATTATAATTTATTAAACTTTGTTGTTTTAACTATATTGTTTTCAATTTCTAAATGTATATTTTTAATATAATTTATATGATAATTTAATATTTAAAAAATATTGTATGAAAATTTACGCATTTCAATTAAAAAAATTAGAGTTCTAATATTGAATATACTTTTATTTATCTCATTAATCCTATTTTAAATATTTACAATTTCATTTTTTTATTTATCCTTTAAATTTTATTCAATCATATATGTTTTTTTTTATAAAAATGAAGTTGCACTAATTTATAAATTAAATTAAATTTTTATTCATAAAAAAAATAAATTTAATTAAATTTAATAACTAAATTATCAGTATATTTTAAATAATTTTATTACTTAAACTAGAGTTAATAACAAAATAATGTTATTTTTAAAATAATTAACAAAAATTATACACTAATTTCTTTCCTAATATGATTATATCTTTTAGCAAGATGAATTTTCAAACAAATAATATATTTCATTATTATACGATTGAGATGTAGTTTTGGAAAAAATGTTTTTTTATTCCAAACATAAATGAAATTTATGTTGTTAACATTCTAAATTAATTAATATACGATGATAACTCAACCACCATCGAGGACGTATATATTTATAATGTGGAATTACATGTTATTATTGAATATAGCGAGGATGAAGATTAAAGGCATATGAGAATTTATTTGATATTTTAGAGTTTTTTTTTTTTCAGATATGTTATTAAGTTGTTCTTTGTGTCTTTATGCTTATTTAGTGGATTAGTTTCTATTTACTTTGGTTATAATAGTGTTCTAGCATTATTTATTTATTTAAGTTTGTTTACTATTATTATGTTGTTTAGACTCAATTGTTTTATATGTTTATATAATATTTATTTTTATTTGAAGAATTATGAATTTGTAAAATTAATTTTTTTAGCAATTTTTAAGGTTTTGATCCGTTTTAGCTCGTTTTGGCCTGTAACTCGTATGGGCTAACTCGAAATGGGTTGGGTGTGACGCCTCAAAACCAGAGTGCAATATGCTCGGATACCATCTTTGTGACACTCCAAAATCGGGGTCGGTGACAGTTCGTCGATCGTGAATATTCATGATTGCCTTTATGTATATTTTTCTTATAAATATACAAATTCTTATAATATTTTACAATAGTTTGATGTACTACTCCTTTACACTTTTACATGCCAAAATATATTAAAACTATATGGTTCTAATATATTTTACAAAAATACTTCTCAAGGCCTCGGCAGGATAATGTGCCGTACTCACGGCTTGAGAAGGAGGCGCTAGTACCTGTAATACTGAAAGGGTGGTCCCACGACGGGGTGAGCAAAACCAAGTAGATATATCTCTGCAGAGACTACTCCACTTTAAGAGCGACATGTAATGTCAATACATACAATCCTGCGCTTCAAGTACCTATACTCTTTTATTTGTACTGAATGTCTACGTATCATGAATGCGTATGCCTTCATGACTCAAATCTGAGTGCGATTGGCTCCCTCACTTTGCATATGTCAAGTGTGGCTTGTCAAAGTGTCCACACACTGACCCTTTTCCAAAACAAAAACCTTTTGTTTTGTAATTACAGGCACCACATTGGATACCCACATGCTACTTGTTCCTTACCCGATGCGTGTGTTATGCATCTGTGGGCCATGGATTTCTGAGTTCTCACCACAGGACGCCGCATGCCTATATAAAATTTTTTTTACGGGCTTTCATCGACGGTTTCATGTCTAAACCATATACCAGGTTTTTCACTTGAGGGGGTGTCTATCCCTACTTGCTTCACCATTTACACACATACTTTTCATGCCAATACAGCGAGTGAGCCTGATTTGGACGTTGTCCCATTTGCGAAGCTCACCATGAGACACGAAACCGCAGTATCGATTAACCATGTCCTCATGACATACATCGAACACCAACACAGTGTTGATTTACCATGGTTGAACACCAAACACAGTGTCGACTCCAACCATGCACTCACACCCGACTTGATGTGATGTCCCGTGCATAAATGCATGCAAATGTCATTGCATGTCATTTCATGCCTACATGTACGCTACGTGTTACATACAACATATTTATTACACTACATGTCAAGTGTCATGGATAAATTATATTTAATACATATAATTATTTCTATTTTTATCACACAAATATCACCCAATTTCACATATTTATCATGTTATTCGATTTATAGTAATAACACACATTAGCCATTCCCGACCATGCTTGGCACCGAGTGTCTGGACTTAGTCAGAAAGTCCAACTTGTGTCGATACCGCAAAAACATTCAACAAGCAATTCCTTGCTCCGGAGCCCGTGCAGCGGCTCGAGCATTTAGATACAAACCGATTTAGCCAGTTAGGAAGCAGGACCATTCCTCAAGCGTACGTGACCGGCCAATGTTCATACGGTTTGGTGACACTTTATCTTATTAAATTTTAGACTCAACGAGCTTTCCGTAGAGTCTAAGAACAAGCGAATTGAAGTTCGGATGAGAAAGTTATGGCTGTCCGAAGTTGACTTGGCTGATTTACAAGGGTATGCGGAAATTTGGGCACACTCCTCGTTTGCCATTATGCTCATGATTTTGCCATCCCGGAACACAATGTTCGGTCTTGGACAGTCCTAAAACCCCGTGAAACCAGTCTTTGATTGTCACAGAACAATAACTAAACCACACACATCTTAAATCGCCACGAATAAGTGAATTGAGGAACAAAGTATTTAGGCTAAACCACATGGCCCTTAGGCGATAAAATAGCAGGGTATGAAACCTACCTCCTTGTAGCACGATTCGGGTTCTAAAGCTGAAATCTGGAGTACGCTCAGCTGTGACCTCCTTCTTTTCCCTCTTCCACTTTCCCCTTAACCGTTTCTTTCTTCCTCGTTTTCTTCTCTTTTTCTTTCTTTCCTTTCTCTTAACAACCTGTTTCCTTTCCTCCCTTTCTCTTTTCCCCTCTTTATTTCCTTTCTTTTCTCTCCGTTTTTGTTCTCCACTTGTTTGAACCCCCCCTATTTATAACATTCCAAACCCCTAGCTTGCAATGTGCCACATACATGACTTGTCATGTGTCACCCTACATTCGATGCCTCAAAATATGTGAAATTCCGACTGTCTTTGAATCCAACGAAATTCGACTAGATAGATAGATTTCGCGATACGATTCCAATGGTAAAATCCGTTTCGTTATCTGAGATCTAGAAAAATCTCATCTTTTCCTTCGGGGCTATTCTGACAAATTACCGTTTTACCATTTTTATGAAAAATTTAAATTTAAAATTTTCACGGATTTTACATTAGGCTTGCCCGTTTACCAGCTCTACATGAGATCCCATTTAGTAGTGCTTTGTTCCTAGCCCTAAAAGATTTTTTTTTTCCTTTCAAATTAAGTGTTTAATAATATTTTAAAACAATACTTTTATAATTTTAGAAAAACATTTGAAATGTTTTTAAAGTAAGAATAAAAGGTGTTTAAACTTTTTTTATTCTATAAAGTGTTTGAACTCTTCATTTTTGTCTAATCAAGTCCTTCCTCATCTGTCAATGTTTATTAAGATGCTGAATGAGGGAAAATTGTGCTTATGTGGCATTCCACATCATGTAAAAGTAAGAAAATTAATTAAATTATTTTGAATTAGGTGAAGGGAAAATATTATCATTGCTAGGCGGTCGTTAGGATTTTTACTTCTTACCATTTGGTACGGTAAAAAAGAAATTGATAAAAATATACTATTATGGAATTGAGATAAAAAAAAAAATATTCTTTCAACAGAATATATGAAATTTAAGGAAAAAAACTTTCAATTATCTTATATTATTTTTACTTATTTTCTAAGTATTTTTTATTTCATGTTAAAACAAAAATAATTATATATGAATAGTTAAAAATTAAATAACAGATATTAATTTTTTAAAATTAATTAAAATAATAATAATAAAAATATATATTTGAAATAATTAAAATAATTATTTTTATATCAATTCTATAATAGCCAATTTATCAAAATCTCTTTTGCCGTAAGAATTAGATAATTATTGTAAAATATTGCGTTGCAAGAATATAATAGAGAGAATAGAGAGATTAAGAAGAAAGTAGATAAGCTAGCCCGTAGTAGAAAGTCGAGAAGGAAGCGATTTTATTTTCACTTTTCGATTCTTAGCATAAATACGTTGAATAGGGAGATGGGCATTAAATACGTAGAATCTTAGGTTCTGAATGTGTCATGTAAGTGCATTGAATATCGTTGATGTATGGAGTTCTGAAGATGTATAGTACAAATGTGTCAAAATAGGTATATTGAATATACATTGATGTATATAGGTTACGTTGAATATAATGAATATTCATTATTTCATAACAATAATAAAAATTCTAATGAGTAAAATATAATATTGTTCTTTCATTTCATTAAAGATCATTTAAGTAATTTCATTGTTTTTATATGAATTAAAATACCATGTGCATTTTATTTTTGGTGATTAAGTATCCTATTAAGCTTTGAGCCGTTAGAAGCATTGGATTGAACAAAAATTAAGAGTTCAAACATTTAATTGGACAAAAAAAAGTTTAAACATCAAAATAGAAAAAATCTAAAATTTGAGACTTATCATATTTTTGTAAGAATTAAATTGTAACCTTTTGGACAATTTCATAATATAAAAATCATTTAAGTATTATTGTCAAAAAAAATCATTTAAGTATTAATCACTTTTTCAAAATTTTATAAAAGTGTTTTTTATAGAAGTAGTATGGAGAACAGACTTTAACTAAAAACGAAACGTCAAACTAAAAAGTTTGAAAGGTTTTGATAAAAGTAAACAAAAATGTAATTAAAGAGCTGATATTAATAAAATTTATTTTCTTTTCTAATAAAAAGTCAAGAAATTCTTATATTTTTAAATTTATAAAAAATAAAATTATTATATTTTTAGGGTTCATCAAGTTAAATTTGAGTTGCCAAAACTCATTCTTGATTTAAAAAAAAAAGGAAAAAGAAAAAACCCTCCATATTTAAAAATGAATAGCTTTGTTTCAACTTTTCCATTCACCATTTTCACTTTATCATAAAATTTAATGGAATTCACTCTAATGTTTTTTTTTTTGGGTTGCATTTCATCTTCCACAGAAACAAAATCATGCGCAGCAGTGTAAGGATGCGGTGTGCCTTATTTTATCATATCCTCCTTTCAACTCCCGGAACTATGAAACACACATATAGGATGGATTCGAGAAGTTTTGGAGATTAATCACAAAGTAAGAGAACCACTTGACAAGAAGATCATAGAAGTGGATGTTTCAAAGCTCTCTTCTGAAATCAATAGATTGCTTCATCATTCAACCCATGATCTTGAAGCTTTCATTCCACAGGAGATGTAGCGCTCAAATCAGGGTGTCCGTTGACTAAGTCGGCCTTGTGTGGAAAATCTATCGTCTCATGTCGGGACTCATTTGATAAAATGCCTCTTGGGCTCTTTACTCATAAAGCAAATATCACAAGTATATTGAATTATCCCGATAACCAATGGTTGATTCTGTTTTATATGGCTTGTATAATAAATAAATTTTAATATAATATATCAAAAGCATCAAAGCCTGACGGTTTTCTTCAACGGCCTCTAAGATAGTAGTACTCTCCCCGAATGCTCTGTGCACGAAATGATATTCGCCGACGGGGGTGGTATGTAGGTAGTGGAATCATGTAAATGGGTGCTACTGCTGGTCACGTATCTGTCTTTCGATTTAAACACGCACTTAAGTAAATACATTGATTCTACTTGAATGTCTACATACCCATTCCCATGTCTCGAGTCCTCCATGAGCTCCCTCCACACTTACTAAGCCATGTGTGAGAAAAATATCATTTCAAAACAAAAGCATTGTTCTTGAAAATATACTGCGAATCTCGGTAAAATGGGACTACCTCAGGCGAATTGGTTGGTGAGCTTTCGAAAGCGATCTATGGTCTCATCGGAGAGTGTGATCTCTGTGGCGTCTCGACCGATTCTCGAAGATATCATCTGTGAAATTATTTCGCAGCCATGTTCGTTTTCGGAAAATTCGTAATAAATGCCTTTAGCAACAATCTCTCAGTTTACCGATGCGTATGAAAATACATTATACCATTTCCAAAACCATTTATACAATATGTCAGTATACATATTCTTAATCAATTACAATTACACATGTAGTCGATACGGATCAAACATCACCCGAATTAGATCATTTGAACAATTCCGCAATCATAATATAAATGGCCACTGCGTCTGATTATATTCCATACAACTCAAGCCATTCTCTTAAACAATTTCTCAATCCATTACACAAAAATTAGCTCGCGTGGGCTAATTAACGTACATGAACAATTCAATTTGAATCACTCACCCAAACACATTTTCTCACAAAATATTTCGTGATTACTATTCACATGTCACTATTCACGTGTCACTATTCACATGTCATTATTCACGTGTCACTATTCCCACAAACCCGAGACTATTTTTAGCGGCCAACAAGGCAGTGGGTGTCGAAGTGACAGCTCACGAAATCGGTTCCTCTTGGTGGGCAAGATTCCCATACCATTTCGGTCTCCACACCAACACCACGATTTATTTCATAAATTATGAAACCAAGCCTTTGAACAGCCCCTACACGGTCACGGACTGTCGAATGGGCTCGAAAATTCGACACCGGTCCCCGAGTTTTTGAGTGATCAGCGGCCCTCCGACTCAATTGAACACAAGCATTTTCAAAACACTTAAGTCGAGAGTAAATGGTAGGATACGCGCCACCTCCACGGAGTTTGTGAAGCCGACTTTTTCGTGTCCACGCGTAGCTCTCATCGTGTAGATCAACTTTGCCTTCAGCACCGATGAAACCTACAGTCCAATTTTCATAGATATGAAAAAGAAGCGAAGAGAGAAAAAAATTAAAAAAATATTCTCTCTCTCTCTCTCACGAGCTCTCCTTCTCACGTCTGTCTCTTCCCCTTCCTTTTGATGATTTTTTTTTTCCTTTTATTATTATTATTATGATATTATATTATTATTATTATTATTATTATTATTTTGAATACATAACTTATATTGTCTTGTCGAGATTAGTTTACGTCGAAAATTTTATTCTTCGATTCGATTCTTTTAAATGAGCTTTAGCTGTAATAGTTTAGACTTAGGATTTTTAGTAAAAATCTCGTCAGCGAGATCATTGACGATTTCTCACTGAAATTCGTAAAATGTGCGACTATCTCGGAATTAAATGACTTTCTAGGTCACTAGATTAAATGAGGCCAATTTAGCAGCCTTGATCCAGTTTAGGTCATCCGAGATCTAGAGAGATTTTGGTTTTCAACCAAAATTACCGTTTTGCTCTTTTCGAGGAAAAGTTAAAGATTTTCTCGGGTTTATTCTCCCATGCGAGGAATTTAGATCCACAGGGAATTCAGCACCTCGCATCACTCACATGCATATGCTGCAGCTACAACTCCGAGGCCCGAGTGTCGAAGACATGATAACCAGTTGGATCCAATTGTCCATTTGCAGATGGTACGTCGACATCATCCATGTCAAGAATGACGTAACAACTTGATATATACACCATCCTAAGATTCCACCACGCCATTTGCATGGCCTCTGATCTATCCTTGACCTAGATGGTCGTGGCTCTAGAACCCTCGGGAACTTGAAGCCTTGGAATTTCTTCATTAGAAGAAAATGCGACTCTCCTTCCTCTTGACACTAACACCGTCCAGGAGTGCGTCGAGCATCCTGGTCTCTCTCTCTCTATGATCGGGGTGTCAGGCCATGGAGTCCATGTCACAACCAGGCGAGCCCATGATCTTGCCCAGATGGTTCAACTTCGATTGAATTCTCAAATCTCGACCTTGGCCATATACGGCCACATAGTCATCTAGCGTGCCGACTGGAGTGAATCTAGCCATGTTGCTCCATCAAATGTGGTTCCTGTATCGGCTACAGGAACTCTTGGGCCTTGGCATGTCTGCCGAGTGGCCAGGAAAATACTTGCTCATAAGAGCCTATGGAACTACCCAGTCATTGCCTCACAAATCCCAGAGGTCTTAACCCAGTCCCATACACTTGGGACTCACCCTGGCCCCGGAGCAGCTAGCGATCTTAGGCGCATCGAAGGTAATATCCACGCCTCAGGCCCATTCTCAATCTGCGGAACCAATGGTGCACCCACCGCCCGGATCCCCTCCCACTTGTAACGTCGGAGGGATGATGTGACTTAAATCTACGGAGGTTCTGGGACCTCCACGATACATTTTTAGCACAATGCAATGGCGTGTTGCAACCACGACCTCGACTAAGACTTTTTCTTTGGTCGATATTGGTGGTGCTTGGCTAGCACCTCATGGACGACCTCTACGTCCTCGACCACGACTTGCCATGCATGTAAGATGACTGACAAACTTTATTTAATCTCATTTTAAGTCCTAACTATTAATGCACATGCCAATTACTAATAGACTTAACAACCATAGGCCCGGCAGTTCATCGCCTAAGTGGTGCTACTTTCCAGCACTCTATTTGTTTATTTAGATAAATTCAATACTTTCGGGTTCATTTCATTTTTCTAGAACTACATAAGGTTATAGTTCCTAACCTTGGCATTCTTCTTCATATATACATTATGCCATGCATATAACTCCGTATGATAACCAGCGATCACATTTCCCATATACATCATCACGAATGTATAAGTTTTCCCGCATGATATGTAACACCGATTACACGATCTGAACATGGAACACATATCAGAACCTGACCTGAAACACGCGTAAATGCGATGAAATTACAGTTTTGTCAGTGCCTTCTAGGTAATCTCATGCTAAATACCATTCATGCACAGTGTTTGATGTTCTTACACCTCAGGTATGGCTGTTATGTCCTCGAAGCCCCAGGTAAAGTATCTTAAGCTTGCTCCAGCCCAGTACAAAACACGGTGTTATAAACTGGGCTTTTGATCTCTATCTTTATTGAGAAGGCCGGGCGCGAGAACTAAACTTATAACTACACTGGGCTCCCGAAGGTGTCGTTTACCTTAGCTGCGATACCAATTTGTGAAGCTTGTATCGGATGCGCCAATTAATAATGACAGGGCCTTTACCTTCTTGACTCCATATCCACAGGCCCGTACCCGGCACGCTCACCAGTGTCTGTGCCTTGGCTCGATGCCAAATTTGTGAAATTGGTATCGAACCATACCTAACACACTCAGAGCTCGAGGTATTTGTATCATAGCTCTAATACTATTTGTGATGCTAATATCAATTTAAACATAATCATGATAGGCACTTATCTGGCAGCAGATTTGTGTATAAATTATGATACAAAGCAAATACAACTGACCCTGGTGCAGTTTACAGTCAAATGAGTCAAAAATTCTCGAAAATTCCGATAGTTCGGTCTGAGTTTTGGGATAGATCAAATAACATTCGTATATTACGTATAACTTGTTATAAAGCAACTATGAAGTGTAAAACAAGTGGGATAAAGCATACGCCGCGCGGGTTTGTGAAACTTCAGAGCTTTTTGGTGTCACGCGTAGCTCTCGTCGCGATAGATCAGAAACTCTTGCCGATCAGATGGCTTGCAAGATCCAGATTTTCGTAAGTAGAAAAACGAAAAGAAATAATAATAAATAAAACCTCCTGCATATCTTTTACTCTCTCCCATCCGTCACCTACGCTCACTTTAGCTTTTATAATCTTTTATTTTTATTTTTATTTATTGTTATAATATTATATTATTATTATTATTATTATTATTATTATTATTATTATTATTATTATTATTATTATTATTATTATTATTTTATTTATTTATTTTTTGAATACACCAACTATATTCTTTATTGAGATTAAGTTTTATCCGAAGAATTTTATTTCTTTAGGTTCGATTAACTAAATGAACTGCTTCAGTATGAATTTCGACAGATTTTAGTAAAAATAGTCGCAGAAAATCATTGACGATTTATATTAGAAATTAATAAAATATTCATTATCTACGAGTCGACGAAGCTTTTAGGTCATTTCAGATTTCGTGAGGCAATTCTTGTGGCCTTGATCCAGTTTCGTCGTCGAGATACGGAGGAATTTCCGGTTTTCGACCCGAAGTGCAGATTTCTCACCTTTTTGGAAAAATTATGATTTTTACCGGGTTTGAGAGATCGTGAGAAGATGCGTCATAGGAGTTGGTTTCCAGGGTAAACAACACCTAGGAACGCAATGGTGGATTTGTGTGTTGATGATTTCATGATTCGCCAAATTTTTACAATCTATTCAAATTCCCGAAATTCGGATGGTTTGGATTTCAAAAGCAAATGGTAAGACCTTTCTATGCAGATTGATGAAGCTTCCACCGGTAAGACAAATGTTTGATATTGTCATTCACATCAATGTGGAGTTTCTTGCGGTTAAAGATATAGAGGATAGAATCATAGAAGAATTGGGTTTCTCAAAATCCAGTAGAGGGGAAGCAGAGGAATTTTTGAGAAGCCAAAATTTCTTAATCCTTCTTGATAACTTCGATGGGTGGCGAAGTTTGTATCCCGAGGGGAATGGCTGGTGGAATTCAGACAAAACTCAAAAGATAGCTTTCATAAACAATGAGTTCGATAGAGACGCCCATGTGGATCTGGAGATTAAGAGGGAGGATCATTTGTTATCGTGGAACTTATTTTGCAGGAATGTTGGTGAACTTCAAGTATCCAACCACTTGCTGTGGATGTGTTGAGACAATGTTCTGGCCATTTATAAAGGCGAAATGAATCCAATACTACTTGTTGAACTAGATGGAAGAGGACTTACAGAGGCACCAAAAAGTGAGGCATGGGAAGAAGCTAACGAGATGTATCTGATGAGCAATAAGATATCCAAGCTACCAGATAATCCGAATTGCCCTTTACTCAGTGCATTGTTCTTACAAGGTAACCTTCATCTGAGAGTTATTTCCCCATCATTTTTCCAATTCATGCCTATCCTTCAAATCCTAAACTTGTCTCATACTAAAATAAAACCTTTACCACAATCCCTTTTTAAGTTGATTCAACTTCGAAAATTCATTTTAAGAAGTTGTGAACTATTTAAGGAGCTGCCAGCTGACATTGGAGAACTATGTCATCTTGAGGTACTTGATCTTGAAGAGACTGAAATCACAAAGTTACCTGTTACTGTTGGGAAATTGACAAATTTAACAACCTTGAAAGTATCATTTTATCTCCCTGCCAATGGCAATAGAAACAATAAATTATCCAACAGAATCATTCCCCAAAATGTGATTTCCAGACTGTTTCAATTAGAAGAGTTAAGCATAGATGTGAATCCAGGGGATGAGAAGTGGAATGAGACCATCAAATATCTTTTGAAAGAAATTTGTTGCTTAAATCGATTGCATTTCCTTAAACTTCACTTGCCAGTAGCTATTCTGTTGACTGACTTGAGGAACTTGTCATGGATGCACTTTAGATTTGTTGTTGGCAATCATCTGAAGCGCATATTTCCCAGCTACCACATGATTCCATTGAATTTGAAGAACAAGAAAGCTGCTTGAAGTATGTGAACGGTGAAGGCATTCCAACAGTTATTAACCAAGTACTCCAGCATGCTACTGCATTTTTTCTTGATCATCATTTAACAGCAACCAGTTTGTCTGATTTTGGGGTCAAGACTATGGAGAATTTAAAATTTTGTGTATTACAGGAATGTAACGAGATTTAAGTCATTGCCAATGCAAATGATATGGATGACGGTGATGTTATACTCCAATCACTGGGGTACTTGAGTGTTTATTATATGAAAAACTTAAGGAGCTTATGGAAAGGGCAATCCCTTCGGTGGACTTCTCTACTTTTCCTAAAAGTTTTGAAACTGTATTCTTGCCCCCAATTGACTACCATTTTCACTTTGGGTTTGGTTCAAAATCTTAACAACTTAGAAGAGCTTGTGGTTGAAGATTGCCAGAAAATCAACAGCTTGCTGCTGTGTCCTGATAAACCAAGTTGGAAGAGATCTCCGAAAGTTGAAGAAGGTGTCACTTCATTACATGCCTAAATTGGTCAGCGTTTTTGGAGGTGAATGGATTTCTCGGAGTTTGGAATGGCTAAGCTTCTGCCTAAAATTCTATTCCTGGGTGTAGTCCATAGTTCTAAATTAAAGGTTATAACAGGAGAGGCAGACTGGTGGAGTGCATTGAAGTGGAAAGGATCAGAAGGGTTAAAATCACGAAATCTGGATGATACCTTTATTCCAATTGAAAGGGACATAGATTTGAGGACACAATTAGCAGCAATCAGTGATCAACTTCAAGCTCAGATGCAAATAACAGAGCCCACAAAACGGTCAGGAGGTTGTTTTTCCATTTCTCTAACTCTTTTCAAAGATAAGGATGATCTCCATTAATTTTAACTGCCATATCCACAACTTCCATGTTAATTGTCCTATCACATACATATTTGAATCTCTCCCTACTGGAAAATGATTCATTATAGAGTTGCCAAACAACCCTTTTGCATATTTTGGCTAATAGACGTTTACGTTTTGCTACAAATCCTTGTCCTAAAACATGGGTGAAAACAGGAGGCTTTGCCTGAACTATTCCAACAAAGTTTTGTATATACATATTATTATTACATGTCCAATTATTTTACTGTCTGTCTCTCATGGTTGATATTTATGTTGGCTATTAATTTGTGTATGAGGAGCAGGTCCTGGTGTCGAGGCCGGAACAACCTCAAAGCAGAAGCAACTTGCTTAGCTTCGCATGCATATGCAATGGTCACTCTCAGAGCTTCCATTCTCGTTCAAGTTCCATTAATGTGAGCAGACTGCTGATAGTCTTTTTTTTTTTGTGACCATTTTTTTCATCTTTTCATGTCATGCTTGGGCATGGCTATAGAGAAGGAAACTCAAAATCTTACAAAGCACTGTTTGAATATCAAAACCTTTGGTTCTTTAGCCTCTTTGAATAAATTTTGATGTTTCATTGTTTTATTCCTTTGAATCCATTACTATTCGAAAGCAACATACTTTTATTCTGTTTGTATTGAAGTGAAAATTCGGTTTATATAATGCCCCCCTTGTAGTAGCAACATACTTTTACTTAACTTTTGAACCCACCTCAAACCCATTTCTTAATTAGAAACAAAAAATCTTAATTTCATTCAAACTTATTTACTTAAACCTTAAACATGCATCATCTTTTAGAGATAGGTGAATGATAGCCCAACACACCCTACGATTGTGTAACTACCTAATCTCTTCGGTCTTCAAAAGGGATCTGGGTGTACTCTGTTTCTCCAACGGATTTGAAGATTACATAGACGGCTCAAAGAAATCTCCTCCCACAGTTCTGCAATCTGGAGAACCAAATCCTGATTTCATCCAATGGCGTCTATTCGACTCTCACTCCTAATATCATGAATCAGATTGTTGGATACCAGTCATCTCATGAAGCGTGGAAGGCGCTTCAAAAGATCTTTGATGCATACTCAAAGATTGGAGTTTCGAACTGCTAAAAAAGGAGGAGATTCCATGCTTGATTTCCTTCTCAAAATGAACTCTGATAACTTGGCAGCCTTCGGTGAACATGTCAATGAGAGAGATCTTATTCTTCAGATCCTTGGAGGTCTTTGGACCAGAATATAATTCCATCGTTGCTTCTCTCACAACTCGGGAGGATGATCTCTCTCTTTCCTCTGTTCATAGTATATTGCTCACTCACGAACAGAGGCTCAATCTTCAACAGTCTGTACCAGCAGATATTACATCTATCACTGCACATATGGCGGCTGCTCCATCACAATAGGCGATCATTTCAGAAACCTCATTCATTTCAACCTCGCTCTTCAAACTTTTCTCAACCACCATGTTTTTCTTCTTCACGTCCTTACTTACCTACTGTTCCTCATAATTCTCAGATTTCTTCTTCATGACCTCAATGTCAGTTGTGTGGTAAATATGTCCATACCGTATTGAAGTGTTATCATCGATTCGACATCTCTTTTAATGGCGCTTCTTGCTGTTTCTCCTAATAATCCTAATTCTCTGTTTTCTTCTCGATTTCCCCCTCCAAAGCATGCCATGATAGTTTCATCCTCTCCTTCACATGACAATTTGGTTTCTTGATACCGAAGCCACGCACCATCTTAGTAACGACATCTCCACTCTTACAAATGTTCAACCCTACTTCGGTGCTGATCTGGTAACCATTGGGGATGGTCATTCCCTTCCTATCGCTCACACAAGTACAAAGATTTTTTCTTATTCTGCTAAACATTTTTCTTTAAGTCATGTTTACATGTTCCGTCTCTGGCTACCAATCTCATTAGTGTTTCAAAATTTTGTGTTGATAATAATGTCTTTTCTGAGTTTTATCCTGCACATTTTCTGGTAAAGGACCAGGTTTCAAAGAAGCTTCTTCTTCAAGGCTGCCTTAAAGATGGTCTCTACAGACTACACATTTTCTGCCTTAAAGTTTTGTCTATCTATACTCCTTCCATTGCTGTCTCTTCTATTAATAAGATGCTTGACCCTTTTGTCCATTGTCCCATGGAAAAATCTCATCAGTTACCATATTGCTTGCCAGATTCACATGCTTCTAATCCCTTAAAACTGTTACATCTTGATGTTTGGGGCCCAACTCCATGTCCTTCAAATTCAGGAGCTCGTTATTTTCTAATAATTGGTGATGATTTTTCAAGATATGCATGGGTATATTTTCTTCCTACAAAAGATCAGATCCTGCATACTTTTATTCACTTTCACACTCTTGTTGAAAAAGCAACTTAAAACCTCCATTAAATGTATACAATCTGATAATGGTGGGGAGTTCCTAGCATTTGCTTCTTATCTTCATAATCATGGTATATTGCACAGGTTTTCTTGTCCATACACACCCCAACAAAACTGTAGGGCTGAGAGGAAAATAAGGCATTTAGTTGAAATGGGCATGGCTCTCTTATCTCAAGCCTCAGTCCCTTCCAAATTCTGGATGCAAGCCTTTCAAACGGCTCCTTACTTAATCAACATCTTGCCTTCAAAAATCTTACACTTTCAACCTCCCATGCAACTTCTCTTTAACAAAGCTCCTAATTATCACCACTTACGTATTTTTAGTTGCTTATGTTTTCCTTCCTTAAGCCCTTACATGATTCATAAACTCTCATACAAGTCCATACCATGTGTATTTCTTGGATATGCCCCTGCCCACAAGGGCTATGTATGTCTAGATACTACAACTGAACGAGTCTATATCTCCAGGAATGTTCTCTTTCATGAACTGTCCTTTCCTTTCCTTTTCTTTGCCTGCCCTCAAGCCCTTTCTCCTCTACTCCATCTTCCACGACCTTCACTCCTGCACTTCATCCTACTCCATCTTTCCTATCTTCTTTGCCTCCTTCTCACACCTCCTCTACTGCTGCTCCTGGTTCCTTACCGTCACCCATTCAGGTTCCACTTGCATCTCCTGTATCACCTGTATCTTCCCCTTCCTCTTATTTCCTGGGGATTCAAGTTGAGAGGCTTGGGTCGTCTCCTTATCTCACTTAGACGAAGTACATTCAGGACCTACTCTTTCGCACACAAATGGAGGAGGAGTCCCCTACCCCTGGTTGTCTTGGTCGCACACTTTCTCAAGCAGGTGGTGTGCCATTATCTGATCCAGCTGAATATCGGAGAGTAGTAGTTGGCGCCCTTCAATATGTGACTATGACACGCCCTGATATAGTGTTTGCTGTGAACAGGACTTGCCAATTTATGACTCACCCCACTGATGTTCATTGACTTGCTGTGAAAAGGATTCTCCATTACCTCAAAGGAACCATCTCTCATGGCCTTCGCTTTCAATCCTCATCTCCTCTCGATCTCCAGGGATACAGTGATGCTGATCGGGCATCTTGTCTTGATGACAGATGCAGCACTGGTGGATTTTTTATCTTCCTTGGATTGAATTTAGTTTCCTGGTCTTCTACCAATCTAAAAATGGTCTCCAAGAGCAGTGATGAGTCTGAATTTTGGAGCTTGGTGACTCTTTCCGCTGAACCCATCTGGATTCAAGCTCTTCTTCGTGAGCTTTGTATTTCAGTTCCAGCTCCCACTCTTCAAAAATTCACTTTAAGAAGTTGTGAACTATTCAAGGAGCTACCAGCTGAAATTGGAGAACTCTGTCATCTTGAGGTACTTGATCTTGAACATACTGAAATCACAAAGTTACCTATTACTGTTGGGAAATTGGCAAATTTGACTAGTTTGAAAGTGTCATTTTATCTCCCAGTTAACGGAAATAGAAAAAACGATCCAGCTAATAGAATCATTCCCCAAAATGTGATATCCAGACTCTCTCAATTAGAAGAGTTAAGCATAGATGTGAATCCAGAGGATGAGAGATGGAATGCAAGCATCAAAGATATTTTGAAGGAAGTTTTTTGCTTAAATCGGTTACATTTTCTTAAACTTCACTTGCCAGAAGTTTTTCTGTTGAATGGTTTGAGGAACTTGTCATGGATGCACTTTAAATTTATTGTTGGCAATAATCTGAAGTGGATAATATCCCGGCTGCCACATGCATCCATTAAGTTTGAAGAACAAGAAAGTTGCTTGAAGTATATGAATGGTGTAGGCATTCCCACTGAAATTAATTAAAGAGGTACTTCGTCATGCTACTGTATTTTTTCTTGATCGTCATTTAACAGGAACTAGTTTATCTGAATTTGGGGTCAAGACTTTGGAGAATTTAAAATTTTGTGTATTACAAGATTGAAGCCATTGTACATGAAAATGATACGGATGATGGTGATGTTATACTCCATTCACTGGAGTACTTGAGTGTTCATTATATGAAAACCTTAAGGAGCATCTGGAAAGGGGAATCCCTTTCCCCTTGGAGTAGTTCTCTATTGTTCCTAAAAGTTTTGAAACTGTATTCTTGCCCCCAATTGACTACCATTTTTACTTGGGATTTGGTTGGAAATCTTAACAGCGTAGAAGAGATTGTGGTTGAAGATTGCCCGCAAATCAACAACTTAGTGCTGCTTACGGATGGAGCAAGTTGGAAGAGATGGTATCTCCGAAAGTTGAAGAAGGTGTCACTTCATTACATGCCTAAATTGGTTAGCCTTTTTGGAGGTGAATGACTTGCTCAGAGTTTGGAATGGCTAAGCTTCTATGATTGCCCGAGCCTCAAAATTACAGGTTATAACAGGAGAGGCAGAGTGGTGGAGTGCATTGAAATGGAATGAATCCAAAGGGTTAGAGCCACGAAACCTAGATGATATCTTTATTCCAATTGAAAGGGACAGAGATTTGAGGGCGAGTTAGCGGCGTCAGTGATGACTTGACTCGTATGCAAATAACGAGCCTTAAGCTTGATCAAAGTTGTTTTCATCTCTCTTTACTAAAGATAAGGATGATCTCCATTTTATCTGTCCTATACCCACAACTGCTATATTAATTGTCCTATTACATACATATTTGAATCTCTCCCTCCTCGAAAATGATTCATTATTGAGTTGCCAAACAACCCTTTGCATATTTTGGCTAACAAACATTTATGCTTTGCTACCAATCCATGTCCTAAAACTTGGGTGAAAACATGAGGCTTTGTTTGAATTACTACAACAAAGTTTGTGTATACATATTACTACATGTCCAAATATTTTACTGTCTCTCATAGTTGATAATTTATGTTGGCTATTAATTTGTGTATGAGGAGCCGAGGTCTGGTGACTCCACAGCTGACCGGTGGTCATTGCAGGAACAAGCTCAAAGCAGAAGCAAGTTGCTTAGCTTCACATACGCAGTACTCAGAGCATCTTTTCATGAAGTGGGCACTTCTTATTCAAGTTCGCAGACAGCTATGGTGGTCCTTTTTGTGAGCATTTTTTCATCTTTTTGTTGTAAGGTTTTCATTAAGTGGGCTTCATTAGTGGAGTCATTGAATTGTTTTGGTCTAATTAAGTGAGGTTATTGGGCGAATAAATCGTATAGGGGTGGCACAGTGTGTGAAATTTGAGTTCGACTAGGCGGGTTATGAGAGGGCAGTGGTCGGAACTTCTGTTAAGAAAGCTCAAGTCACTCCCAAGCGCAGGATACGTTTACGCTTCGCATACGGTTTCTCTCATCTCACGGTTTAGAGGAGAGTGATCAGCCCGATCTCGGCTTAGTTTCAAAGTGCGTTGGGAGAAGATCTTGAGATCTTGAAGTCGGTTCTCTTCTGACTCTTCATCAATTCCAGCGTCGAAGATATTCAAATAGTTCCCAATCGGGTACATGAATTTTTCGTTTTCTCCCGTTAATGTTATATACGTGATTTCCTAACTTGTAGTATCTAGGTTGATAGAATCGTATCCCTCACAGTTGAGTATCGAGCTTGACCATGAACTAGAATTGAAACATAAGGAGGTGGAGAGAAATTTTTAGGTTTTATGAAAATCATACTTTACGTCGATTTTGGAATTTTTCGATAAATCGAAAAATTAAATATTTTGCATATTTGGAATCTACGACGAGGCGATCAAATCGATTGGGTGGCCGTCGCCGGAGGTGGCGGGCCGCCTCCGCAGCGCCTCGCATGCGCCGCCCGCAGCGTTGAAGGCGGCGGCGTGCGGCCTGCAGCTCGGATGCGGTCCCGGCGGCTGGCGGCGTCATGATGGCGTTAGCGCCCGCAAGTCGACAGCAGGCGGTCGGCGGTTGCCCGTCCGTTTGTTGGCCGGTCTAGTTAGTGAGCGATGGCGTGGCGATGGCGTGGCGGTCGTAGCGTCATGATGACGTCATCTACGACCCATCTTCGACCCGGGCTCTTGACCCAGGCCGAATGGGCGGATATTGGCGGGCCGGTCGGCCGACTTGACGATCAGCGGTCAGTGACGACGGAGCCGGTCGGCGGCGAGCCGTCGGTAGCCAGCGGCCTGCCTTCTGCAGCGGCGCCACGCTTCGAGCGCCCGGTGGTAGCGTGGCGAGTGTGAAATTATTCTGGGCAATTTTGGTACACCATGATTCGTGCTCGAAATTCTCTACAATGTGGTATATAGACTGCATGTTTGAAGCTTTTACGGATGTGAAAATACGTATAGAACCTAAGTACACCTAGATGTTAGGGTATTTTCACGTATTCATGGTATTTCTCTATGGTTTGGAAATCATGAGGTATTGCTTTATGTATATCGCTGCTTAATAAGGGTATCTTAGAAATGAGGTCGTTATTGACTAATGAATGATTGAACAATATAATTGGCATAACATATATATATTGAATGTGATACATAAGTTTATATCCTTGGTATGAGTGATTTTTAAGGAATTCAATTGGGTTGTGATCGCCCAGTGGCACACTTGATTGGGTTTGAGAAATATCGATCTCATATTGTGGTGGGATGTCTCTGTTTGTGCATGGTGTCTCCCGGGAGGTGATCTTGTGTTAGTTCGTGGAGGGATACATGATGGCATGCAATGAAATGGCGATGTAGTGGTTCGTACACACGAGTGGTGATTTCCGCAGAAGGATTAGAATATCATTTCTCTGACGTCATGTGGAGAGTGTCTATTCTGCATGTCGTATTTTATAACAGGTGATTATATGATGATGTATGTAAATTCTCTGTATAAGTAGTCACATGATCTTTGATTGTATTGTTTTGTTTTATTTTCGATTCAATTTTTACGTGACGGCAATTCCATTTCAATTTGAGGTCCTTCTTTGGATTGAATTTGAAATGGAAAGAAGGACTTTTTATTTGGAGATAGGCTGGCAGATGTTCATATGGCGCTTCTGATAGGATAAAGCGGCGGATATCTGGCCTCATCATGAAGTGAAAGCGGTATGCTACGGGAGGAGGAAGCGATAGGATTTGCTTATTATTGATGAAGAAATCCATACGAAACGCTTGAAAAGTGGTTTCTGGAGTGAAACGTGCTGTTGAAATGATAAATGATAGGAGCTAGAAATCGAGTTTCTTCAATCGAGATTGAATACTTCTTCAAAAGCTCTTCAACATGAAGTATGATGAGTAAGCGGGGTTAGAGATTGTAATACCGAGGATGGTAGACTGAGGCGAAGCTTCCAAACTCACCCAATGTCACCATTCACGATGCTTGCATTGTCATCAAGCACCCGAACGCCGCTTTGATTTTGGGATTATAAAGACAAACTTCACAATTCCAAGATGAGACTTGGTCGATAAATGACTTGATAGCAAGGGTGGTGGCGGAGGAAGAGAAGCAAGAAGAGAAAAGAGCATATGTATATATCTTTTGCAAGTCTATAAGAGGAAGAATAAAGTTCGAAAGTCAGTTCGTAAAGGTCTTTCGTAAGCTAGGTCGATCGTGATATGGGTCCAAGAAGACATTCTTGAAAAAGGATGGCGTCCATTGCTTCTTTGTAAGAAGAAAGGTCATGAGGGTTGTCTGAAATTAAAGCTTGGATGTCAGCGTGGGCTTCTGGGTAATGATTCTTTAATACTTGTTTGTGAATCCCGACTATCACGAAGCACCATCCGGTTCTTGGTAACGATAATTGGGCTTATTGTCGTATTGCATTTACCATCTGATTCATAAGCGGAGGAAACCCAGTAAGGATGAATCAGCTCATTTGTGGGGAAATAACGCGAAAGAATTTGGTCATGTTCGTGGGAGATGTAATCTTAGTTTAGTGCGGTTTTAAATTGATGTTGAAAGGCACATTTTGTACCTTCTTTTAGAAGAATTTAGTTTCGGTATCATGTTGGATTCATATGATTATTCTTTTGAAATTAAAAGCGATATTATTTATTATTTCTTAATTCAAATAAGGTTGGAGTCTTGTCATATGTCCAGCGGATTATAAGATTAAGTTTATCTCCAGATGACATATATGTAGGCTTTATCTGGTGAAAATTTGTTTCTAAGAGACATTTACCTAGGAAGAGTCTTATGCATTATGGCATCGCGACTTGCCGTATAAGGATAGAGTAGAAAGGCTAATAAAGACTAATATCTGCACGCTCTTAAAAATGACTTAGAGATATCGTGGTATTGTAGAGAGTAAAATGACCAAGATAAGAAAGAAAAGCTACTTGAGTCCGTAGTTCGACTTGTTGGAGTCCTGCCAAATATAAGTGGACCTTATGTAACAGCCTTGTGTAGAAATTTTTATTTCATCGCATTTATTGATATTGATACCAAATATGGTTATTTGTACTTGATTGAAAAGTGCGAATCTCTTGACAAGTTCGAAGATTTTTGGACGAAGTCGAGAAAACAATTGGGAAAAAGTCATAAAGGTTGTTAGATCGGCCAGGGTGGAGAGTATGGCGAGCATGGCGATCTGGGGATGAACTAAGGGCGAGATTCGTAGAATCTTGGGGGATGGGATAGTGGCACCGAGTTCTTATCTTGGGAGTCACGAAGCCGAATGGTATAGCAGAAAGGCGCAGTCGTCTTTCTCTTATGGAAATGGTAAGAGTATGATTAGTAGGACAAGGCCCAGGTTTTCTATGGGGTGAAGCTTTAACTTGACTTTGTACATTTTTGAATCGTGTACTACCAAAAGTGAATTTCCATTGACTCCTTTTGAGTTATGGGCGGCGAAATAGCCTAACTTAAAAACCATCTTAAGGTTTGGGGATAATCCTAACGAAGTAAGTTATATAATCGACGATAGTAAGTTGGATAAGTCCTTAGGTGTTATTTTGTATCTTGGAACATTCGAAGGGATGTGGGTTTCTATAATCCCGATGGAGGCACAAGAATTGTGGAATCCTGACTGACTAAGTTTTGAGTTTGATGTGGTAGAAGAGAGTAGGCACGCTCCTGGAACTATTGAGGATGATAGTACGATGGGTAATGTGGTATCTGTATCTCATAAAATACAGGATAATTGTGGAAACTCCTTTGCCATTTAGACTGTTGAGACCCCAAGGGATCACATTGTTGAGACGGCTCTAATGAAGTTCATCAAGGCTCTCGGTGCGGGATGTGGCTATTCTTTACTCCATTAAGGAGATCCACCGAGGAGGCGATGTTATCTGCGCGGTATTTAGTGACATATGGGAGAGAGCGAGCTACGATGTGGTTACGCATGGCCCGACCCGATAACTTATGAGGGGAAATTATTTCTTGTCCTGTCGAAGGCGTAGTTGGATCTGATAGAGATGAAGTGTCCCATGAGCGCAGTTTGAGAACTTATTAGATTACACGAAAGGTCTGAGCCGTTAGTGCAAATGGGTGTATAAGACTAAGGACCGTAAAAGGAAAGATTGAGAAGTTTAAAGGCTAGGCCGGGTAGCGAAGGTTTCGGCCAGAGAAGAGTAGACTATGAAACAACCTTTTACTCGGTCTCTTCTAAAAGATTCTTCCCGGGGTGATCATGGCATTAGTTGCTCATTTGATATGGAGTTACCGGATGGATGTTAAAGCGCTTTCTCAATGGAGACCTTAATGAAGGAAGTCATGATCTGGCCGAAGGTTTGTGAATGATTCGGGTAAACTTGTATGTAGGCGAAAAAGTCTATTATGGTCTGACAACCTGAACAATGGTACTTAAAGTTCATAGTGTTGTTGCTTCATGGTTTGTTGAGAACAAAGTAGATCAATGTATATACTCTGGTCGGTGGGAGGAAATTCATTTTCCTAATACTCTATGTGGATGATATCGCAACTATGGCTTGATGACAGTCTCTTGCATGAGACAAGCGGATGTTGTCAAATAACTTTGATATGAAGGACCTTGGTGAAGCGTCTTTTGTCACAGGCGTTGAGATTCATGGGGATGGATTCTTGGAGACTATTGGGTTTATCTGGAGAATATGTTGATCGTGTTTTAAGAAGATTCGACATCTGTTATGTAAACCGGGAATTGCTCACAATGCAATAAGGTGATAAGTTGAGTCATCGCGATGTCCTCACCGTTAGGATATAGAGAAAGCAGAATGAAGATATCTGTATCTTGAGTGCTGGGGTAATATGTGTCTTTCAGTATGCAGGCTGATGCTTTCTGTGAACACAATGGATATCGAGTCAAACCCAGGGACATGATCGTTGGAGTTCTTGCCAAGAGGTTATGAGGTGCCCAAAGAGGACGAAAGGCTATAATGTTGATTCTGAGCATGTTCGGGACTGGTTGGTTAGGTATTGATTCCAGACTTTTCTTGGTGCCAGGATGAAAATTAATGGCCCGGATTTATATCTTTAAGTTGCGGGAGGTGCGGTATCATGGAAAAGTGAGAAACGAGAAATTAATTGCGTCTACTGTCTGGCGGGGTTTGTAGCATGCTTTTCGGCCAATGCTCGGCGATTTGACTCAGAGCCTTATATTAAGGAGTTAGGGTGTTTGATTTTGTGGATAGGCCCATACAATTGTATTGTGGCGATAACTCTGCGGTGTTGTTTATTACCCAAACAACGAGGAGATGCGAGGAGTCTAAACACGTAAGATTGAATCTTGCGCGTAAGGAAAAAGTTAACGGTGGCGTTGCGGTGGAGCAATGTCAGCGGATGATATGATTGCGGATCCATTGCTTAAAGGCGCCCCATTGCTTGTGTATTTGAACTGGCGTGTCATTAACGCAGAGCAGGAGTATCGTGGGATCACGGCGGTGGAGTGGGATTTATTAAGTTTTAAGTTGCTGCAATAAGGTTGAATTGAATTACATTACATTTTTTGTAATAATTGAATTTGTATCAACTCTTTGCATTCGATAAGGTATTTGTGAATGTAGGTTTATCGGAGTTGAGTACATATAATTGAAAATATCAAGGCGTTATTATGCATGTGAATAAAGGTATGGGGCATTCTTGGCATTAGCATCAATAGCATATTTTATTTACACATTAAGTAAGTTACCTATCAAGTGTAACATATATACGAGTTCGTTGGAACCATGGCATGGATATCTACGGTGACACACTGGGTTTGTGTGGCAGGAGAGAAGAATTTGGGTAACAAAATGGATAACAGCATGAAGTATCGCTCATTATAAAGTATTGTGCATTTTAAACACCTTCTGTGTGAATGTGTCGATGCAAGTTAGAGCCTTTCGTGAGTGGAGGGGTTGCGTGAGTACATCTGATGCATACCATGATTCGGTGTTCGAGACTTTATGGGATCGGGTTGACAGTAAGAATAAATCTCTGGCCGTATAAAGGTGCGCGGTTTTGTTTGATGTACTCGCCCAGTGGGAGAATGTAAGGTTTACGTAAGTGAGGCTTCATTAATTGGAGTGAAGTGAATTAATTTTAATTACAATTAAGTGAGGTTATTGGGCTTCTTAATAAATCATATGGGCTGGCTAGTGTGTGAAGGCAGGTTCGGCCCGAGCCTGGGTCTGAAGGCGTGGTGGGAAGCTACATTTAAGGAAAAGCTGAAGTCGCCAGTGCTCAGAGATACGTTCTGTCGCATACGGTTTTTTACCCGCTACGGTTTAGAGAAGAGAAGTGATGTGTCGTAAAGCCGGGTTGAAAGTCGTTGGGAGAAGATCTTGAGAATCTTGGGTGGGTTCTCTTTGCGGCTCTTCCATCGATTCAGCGGCGAAGATATTCGAATGGATTCCGTCAGTGCATGTGAATTTTCGATTTTTCTCCGTTAATGTTATGCTTTGTGTTCTAACATGGTAATCTAGGTTGATAGAATCGTATCCTACATTTGTGTCTTGTTTGGGCTTGGTTATGGATAAGGAAACTCCAAAGCTTATACAAAGACTGTTTGGATATCAAAACCTTGCTTCTGATTTAGCCTCTTTGGACAACTGTGAAATTAACAATAATTTGTTGTGTTCCTTAGAATTCGATACTATTAATTCAAAAGCAGGAACATCTTTTTATTTTGTTTGTATTGAAAGGACAGTCCGTTCAAACAGCGCCATCTTTGAATTGATGCCATCAAAAGATTCCTCCTTAACTTTGAGCAGGTATAATTAACAATGTTTTAAAAATCATATTGGTAGCTAAACCTGAAATGTTATACATTCACGGTTCATTGATCGAATTGGTGATCGAATCGCGATAGAACTGGTGATGTCATAAATATATTATTTATATATTATTAAAGATATATATATATATATATATATATAATAAAAAACCAAAAGTATTTATTTTTTATTTTATCAAGTTTGAGAAATACAAGCATAAATATTTGATATTTTATTTTCATTGAGTAATGTCATATTTAAATTTAAATATATTCAAAATAAAAGAAAGTAGGTTTTTTTTTTAATTTTAACTATTTTATAATTTTATAAAATATTATATTATTTTATTTAATAGTATAAATTTTTTTGAAGATCAATAATATTTATTTTTATATTATCAAGATTCGAAAGAGATATAAATATATTATTAATATTTAATTTTTTTATTAAGAACCATATCATATTTAAATTTGAAGAATATATTCGGACAAAAAAAAGTTGATTTATTGAATTCTAATTATTTTTACAATTTTATAAAATTATATCATTTCTATTTTAAATTATAAATATTGTTGAAATATATAAAGATTTTTATTTTGAAGAGTAGTTACAGAACTCTTTGACTGTGCAATTCTTCATATGTCTTGATTTTTCTTTGTAAAAATATACATCCCAAGTCAATTTGTTATAAAAGAAAAGAGTCTCTTATATGGGTTATTAGGAATGTATAATGGGAAAAGTCAAAGTTAGCCAAGCGTTGGTTATATAAGATTTTTACAAGGAGTGGGCTATTTATTTATTCCAACTACATTTAAGATATTTGAACATCCGATTCGCACTATTGGTCAAATCGAAGCAGTTCGACACCAGTTTAAGACAAGTGGCCGATCGATGGCCCAGTTATAAAAATATTGATAATTAGGCATTGTGGAAGACTCGTCCCAATACTATACTATTTTTTTTGAAAATAACTCATATTCTCATTCTCAAAAAAAAAAGAAAAAAAACATATTACGATTCTATTTTATAAATTCAATGGGATAAGATGGAGAGTGTAGACCCCCAAAATTTATAGGTTTACGAGGTTTCTTTTGAGACGTGATGTATTGGAGCTTGTGAGAAGTGCTTGCACTACATAAAATAGAGCTCACTTTGGTTGAAAAAGAGAGAGAGAAAAGGGGAAATCGTGAGCAAAACGAAGAGTGGGAGGTCTAATGATGCACAATTAAATATTTTTGGGAATGTTTTAGGCAGTGGACATCCAATTAGAACAGCTTGTCTGAGTTTTTTTGTGGTTTGAAGGGAGGATGGGTCATCTCTTGAAAAAGAGAGGCTCAAAACTCTCATAGTTTAAAAATTTTAATAAATAGGCTTGGAGGTCCTAATTTTAGGAAGTGATCCCAGCTTTAGAGATAGTTTTTGGCTTGGGAAGTGACTCGACCTGGGGAACTATCCGTCTACCAGGTAAGTTTTCTTGATTTCATTTTTACTTAGAAATTCTTTTTTTATATAGTTATTTTTTAATTAATTGTCTTGTATATATATTTAATTTTTAATTAGTCATTTAATTTAAGCCTTATTATTTTCCTTGTAAATATATTGTTACTTTTTGTTTATTTAATTAAGTGGGTGTTGATGTTTTTTAATAATTGATTTATTTTTCCTTACTTGTATGAACCATCACCCACCCTTAATTTATTAAAATCCCCAAATTTAAAAAATTCAAGTTCTAAATTTTCATTTCTCAATTTTTAAAATTCAATTGTCCAAATTTCAAAATTCAAAATTCAAATTTCTCATTTTCTAAAATTCAGATTTTCAATTTTAAAATTCAAGTCCTCAAAATCTCAAAATTCAAAATTTCAAGGTTCTAATTTCAAAATTGATAATTCCTAATTTCAAAATTCAAGTGCCCTAATTTTAAAATTTAAGTCCCCCAATTTCTAATTTTAATCTTTCAAGTTTATAATTTCAAAAATCAAGTGCCTTGATTTCAAAAGTCAAGTCCCTCAATTTTTAATTTCAAAATTTCAATTTTCCAATTCCTAATTTCAAAATTCAAGTGTCATAATTTCCAAATTAATGTCCTTCAATTTCAAATTTCAAAATTTCAAGTTTTCAATTTCAAATTCAAGTGACCAAATTTCGAACTTAAGTTTCCCAAATCTCAAATTTCAAAATTAAAAATTCTTAATTTCAAAATTCAAGTGACATAATTTCAAATTTCAAGTTGCCAAATTTCCAATTTCAAAATTTTAAATTCCAAATTGCAAATTTCCAAGTCTCAAATTTATAAAACTCAAGTTCTTAATTTCAAAATCCAATTCCAAAATCACAATTCAAAATTCTCAAACTTAAATTTCATTTCAAAATTCTCAATTTTCAAACTTCCAATTTTCAAATTTTCAATTTCAAACTAGTTTTCAAACGTGTAAATCACATAATTAATTATACAATTCCGATAAAATGGAATATTGTGGAGCTAATTTGTGTAACAGATAAATGGGCTTGGGTGGGGCCCGACATTCCATGTATCATTTTAATAAGTAATTTGACATATGATATATAACCTAAAATTCTAGTTGATTTTGAATATTTTGTATTTTTATTATCATATTACTTGTTGTTTTTAATTATTAGCATTTGGATATCATGAGAATGCATTTTTCTCATATAACTTTGCTTGTTTATTTATTTATTTATATATGTTTGGTGTGTTGTTATATTATCATTGTTTATCTTCAGTATTCATTAGTTGATTAGTCAAAAGCCATATTTTCCTTAGTTTGTTTAGTAGAGACGGAGCTTTGGGGGCTTAGAGGGAATCTTCACCGCTTCCATCATATCTTCCAGATGATAACCTAACTTGGTTTAAACTTGGTTTCGGACCTACCTTTTCTTATCAGGAGTCACATTTAGGGTTTTTCTTTCTTATTTAGTTTCCCTTTTAAAATAAAACAAAAATAAGTGGCGACAACCGTTTTTAAATGTTTTTTAAATAAGCAGTGCCTTTTTAGTGGAAAACACATAATAGCAAAAAATGCAGGGTCCACAAAATGGCGACTTCATTAGGGATAGTGAGGGCCAAGCTTGAACACAAATTAGGGAAAATGTGGCATTTTATTGGTTGATTGATAAGATCCCTCTTTTATGGATTTTGCTTATTTGTTAGGGTACTTACATTGAGGATTTTGACCCAGTGAGTTGTAAAATTTCATATGCGATTGTTTGTATCGGTAGTAGTGATTGGTTGACTTCATCGGTTGACTCTTCTATTCATCTTGTTATGTCACTTGTTCTCATGGTTTGTTATATATTCTGTGTTTATCTTATATTTAACAAGATCATGTGAATTTAGTTGATATCTTGTTTTTGCAATGTTATTTAATATGACCCTCTTCATATTGCGTATTTGCATCATCCATATGAACACTCGTATCCACATATCTACAAATCCTTAGTCTCGATTAGTCTCTATCTTTCTGCAGTTTGTTTTGTTTAGTTGGAACTTGGCACTCCTTGCTTGCTTTTGTAGAGCTGTGATGGGTGGAATTACATTGATGACTCTCATCCACGTTTGTGAGCATTTGGAGGTGGCCAACATATTGATCTTGAGAGTCCAGATCTTAGAAGACTTGTATAGCCAAGCTAGATTTTAGAGATGCCTGTGTGACCCAGCGTGCCTTTTGGTTTTAGATGTCATGTAGGTTTTTCGGATACTTGCACATGCAACTTTGTACGCAGTTTATTCTGACCTTGGAAGTAGTGAAGGCCTTTACCATAGGCCACCCCCTAGGATGTCAAGGAAGTACATGTGTGGAGGTGATGACCACCTTGCATGGAAGTGCCCCATCTCTTTGGAGGTGTGTAGAAGGTTGTCTTTTAGAGCCACCTTGGGTTGAGCTTAGATCCTTTTTTAGGATTACTTATCCTACACGTGGGTGCATCTGTGACCCTCTAGGGCCACTTTAGTCATAGTTGGGTCCAATATTCCCTCATTTGATCTCTAGTGAGGTGCGCTTAGAGATTGATATGAGTTCGAGTTCTAGTTAGACCGTCTTTCATAGTTGTGCTAGTCTATCCCTTTTTGTATAGGTTAGCAGTTTAGTGTTCGCTTGGTGCTTTTCTCTCAGTGCGTCTTATCTGCTTCCTCTACACTTTTTAGGATTCACTTTTCGCTTCATTTTAGGGTTTTGCACTTAGAGTTGAGCCTAGTGCAGGCTTACTTATTTGAGCACTTGGATCAGAGTGGACATGGAGTCGCAGACAGTCACCTTGGATCAGTTCACCATGGTTATAGATTCAGTTCATGAGACCATATCTAGCCTTAAACAGGCGATGGATGTGCAGCAGGTTTGACGACCCCGACTTAGGAGGTTATACAGTTTGATCAAACACCACCACTTACCTTATGTGCCCATGCACATACCTACTTTGAGAGGACTTTCCACACCCATAGTGCACTTGAGGCGCCAGAGTTAGGACGGATGAGGTCTTGACATAGCCGTGATCACCCTCTTGTCAACTTGCCGCTTGACTTTCGGATGCTTGATATTGAAAGCCTTTGGCGTTTGGATGTCTTCGATTTTTATTTAGACATTCTGATTCGGTCATGAGAGCTCTTGGTGGAGATGACACACATATTATGAGTTTTGAGGGTATTTGATCGGAGCTTTTCATGGAGGAGAGAGTATCCCTTGGAGGACATTAGACTTTTCATCCTATTAGAGATTAGATAGATATGACTATTTTGCAATTTGGACTTGAGGTAGAGGTGGGATGATAGTCGAATAGTCACTTTTTTCATATATGGATTGGAGCATTCCAGGTATTTGTTTTACTCATGAGGTGGCATTTCTCCATTATGTATCCCATATACTAGATATTACAGCTCATAGTAGAGAGATGTTTAGACCATTTAGAGTAGACTTCATATCATTGAAGAGTGGATCTTAGAGGGAGGTAGCATGATTGGCTGATTCATTACTTCTTAGGACCTTCCCGTGTGGATTCGTTGAGGAAGTATGACATTTGAGATCATGGTTGTAGGATGGGTGGCCATCTTTTCGGTTAGCCTCATACCATATCACCCTTTTGCGGACATTTAGACCGTTGCTATCCCATTGAGCCTCGCATGAGCATTATGGCCTTTCATTTCTTATAGCCTTGCTCACTTTCTACACCGGGATAGGGGCCCTTTAGTGTATAAGTGTTGTTTTCAGGAGTTTCATGAGCCATGGACTTCTTGACCCACCTTTCTTTTTCACTATTATGTGGTCATATCAGTATCATCTTCTATCATACCTCATTCCTTTATATTCCTCACTTTATCATTTTGCTCTCATGTTCTTCACCTATCTTAAGTGATGATCTTTCACATCTCATTGCATATGGAATGGTCATTCCATTTCTCCATTCTCATCTTATAGACAATGATCTAAAGATCCTTAGTTGAGAGGATTATTCGATCAGAGTGAGCTTCTTTGTACATCATTGTTTGAAAGTATATCTATCTATGTATGATGAAAAACAGAAAAAAAAAAAACAAAACAAAACAAAACAAAAAGAAAAAAAAGAAGAGAAAATGAAAGAAAGACAATGAAAAAAAAAATAAAGAAAATAAGTGCTTGCACATGTATATAATATGTTTCTCGATTGGACATCATATTGGCCATGGAATGGTTCTTTGAGTTTATTTGATCTTGAGAGTTCGTATGTGAGCTTTCTTAGCCCCCAAATCCTTTTGGGTCTTTTTTGTATATATTTGGCGAGTGAGAGATAGATGACTTTCTCCTTTGGACTCTAGGTTATTTATTATCTCTTTACATTATCTCATCCATTGACGATTTGACCATTCTCTATATTTTGATTTGAGATGATTGCTGCTTAGTTTTCTTTCCTTTTGATCTCATTGTTTTTCATCTTTTTATCACATCCATATTAGCCTACATCCTTTGTTCTTCCATTGATCCACATATGGGTAAATCATCCTCTACCCATATATATCACGTTGATTATCCCTTAGCATTCCTTGATCTACTATCATTGCTGACACATTCACGTTGTTTCTCGATTTCCCTACTGATGTGTCTACACTATACATTGTTAGGCCCATGGCTTATGAGATCTTTTGGATATTATGTATATTACACATGAGGGCATGGGATTTGATAATTGGGTATTTGAGCCTAGTTTTCCTTTGATTCTATTGCTTTTACCTGAGCTATTACGGTCAGAGATGGTAAGGCTTTGCCATGAGGCCGTAATGGATGTTATCACTTCATCAGCCTCTACTTGGGCAGGCGCTTAAGATTCGACGGATATATGGTGTCACCATGCCCTTTCTTCTATGAGATGCTTCTTTGATGATTAGGTTGAGATCAGGTTAGCAGATGCGGTGTGGTTGATTTCATGATCATTTGATGTTGTTCAACCTTCACTTTGAGGTATACCATATTTTAGAAATGTTCATTTTGTGGAGGTTGTAGGCTTTTGATAGCCCACATGGTTGTTTTGTTGATGATGGCCATTGATTCGGTGGTACAGTATTACCACGTTTCATTTTGCATGATCTCTCTTTATTTGTGGATCTAGTTAATAGTTTTGGGTATCAGCATGTGATTCTCGATGGATTTACCTTGGAGGAGCCTTTTTTTTCATCCATACTTTTAGTGGTGCTACATCGCATGATTACTTATGGATTCTCTACATAGATATTTGAGGCTACACATCAGTTGCTATACTGGGCCATATCCCATTTTCTTTGAATTGAGACAAGTTTCTAGTGGTGTAGTTCCTTTGAGGTTGCTTGTTTTTATTGACACGATAGTCTTATTGTATTAATTTGATATAACATCAGTTTGGGGTAGAGCATCCTTTTGAGTTTGTGACAGGTTTGCTATCATGATTACCTTGGTAGCATGTTGTTGAGGGGGATCAGTTTGACTATTGCACACTCCAGCTCCTCATGGGAGTACATTATGATACATGGATAGTCCCTATTAGGGTACCTTCGAGATGATCATTTGTCCTCTTGGATTAGTGGATTACTCTTGAGATATATTGGATGATTGTTGCAGAGTATGGGATAGTCCCTGCGGTTCGTAGACCCTGCGTAGTAGGGTATATCCCCCTATTTTGAGATTATCAGATTTGATTGAGTTGCATCGAGACCTACTTCTGCTCTTTAGATCTTCTGACCCTTTATTAGTTGGATTATTCGTATGACATCGATCCAGTGTATTTTCTTCGAGATGTCGGTATATTCCTCATGATGACTTCTTGGTGGTTTACGTTCACGGTGCCATGCTTGATTTTACATGTTGGGGCATATTTCCTCGTAGTTGAGATTCAGTCGATTTTCACTAGAGATGTGATTCCACCCTCAAGATCACTGAGTCCCTTAATGTTTTGGTTGTATCTTTGTTAGTTGATTACGAGCACCAAACAAATTGTTGTCAGGTCGGAGGCATTAGAGATTACTACGGTCCTTGGATTTGTGTTTTGAGCCATTCAATTGATTGATGATTTGGTGTCATCAATAGTATGGAGGACTCGATGATATTTTCTTACTACTAGACCTTTTTGAGCAGCATAGAGATATTTCTACAGATTTTGAGCTTGATGTCATTCTATTGTGGAGCACTTGATTAACATCTCACTATTTTCAATAGCTCGTTCAAATGTGAGGGTGGTGGTCACAGATTTGAGTTAGACAGAGTTTCGATACATGTCTTGCCTTCCGATAGAGCATTGATTGATACAGTGACTTTCTAGTATTAGGGTTTTGTTTTTTGTTTTTTTGTTTTTTATTTGCTATGAGGGCATTATTGCAATATGTAGATTTTGACATTATCGAGGATCGATCTTTACTATAGCTTCGGATTGGTATGGAGTCAGATAGATTTGACAGTGTGCTTAATCATCATTCAACACTGGGGCATACACCCCCTCCATTGAGATTGCCATATCTTCTATTGATTTCATGGTTGCTTGATCCATTTCCTATTACTTGTGAGTTATTGTATTGGGGCATATCCCTTTCTAGAGGTTATTTACTACTTTGATTTACTTCTTGGACGTTAGATCTGTTCATCCGTCTTTGTGAGTCATCACTTAAATGTTTCTTCTTACAGAGCTTTTATCCAGGGCATACCCCTTTTTCGGTGAGTTCATTCAGAGTCACCGCTTTCATATAGTCTTCTTTGGTTGCTTTAGGTTCTATAAAACTCTCTTTTGTCTGGGTTTGATTTTAGGTGTTTCTAGCCATAGATACTTTCACTCGATCGATCATTCAGGAGCATCCCTCATTATCCTTAAACCCTCGTTCAGAGAGTTGATCTTCATTTTAGGGCATCCCCCTATTAGCTATCCTACTTTAGGTGTATAGTGCCTCATCTTTCAGTATTTCAGTGTCATCATATCTTACATGTTTAGTTTTTTTTTTAGATGTTCTTTCCTTAGTCTTAGTTAGGTTATTCGCTTCTTTTCTTCTAGATCAGTTTATCAGAAGCATCCCTCACTCTTCTGAGATTATCTTAGATCATCTTTTAGAGAGTCGATCTTCATTTTAGGGCATCCCCCTATTTACAATCTTCTTTGGGCGTACAGTGCTCTCATCATTGAGTATTTAATTTTCATCACAACCCTGAGTTCTTCATTGCATCCATAGTCCTGAGCTGTTCATCATGTTTAGTTTCAAGTTTTATATCCTCTCGTTTTAGCTTTCATTCGATCATTTATTTCCTTTATTCTAGTTTATCATGAGCATCCCTCCTTCTCCATAGATTATCTTAGATCATCTTTCAGAGTCGATCTTCATTTTAGGGCATCCCCCTATTTACAATCTCCTTTGGGCGTACAATGCCTGCAACATCGAGTATTTAATTTTCATCACAGCCTTGAGTTGTTATTGCATCCACAGCCCAGAGTTGTTCATCACATTTAGTTTTGAGTTTTATATCCTCTCGTTTTAGCTTTCATTTGATAATTTATTTCCTTTATTCTAGTTATCAGGAGCACCCCTCCTTCTTCAGAGATTATCTTAGATCCTCTTTCAGAGAGTTGATCTTCATTTTAGGGCATCCCCCTATTTACAATCTTGTTTGGGCGTATAGTGCCTGCATCATCAAATATTTTTCGTCACAGCCCTGAGTTGTTCATTGCATCCATAGCCCTAAGTTGTTCATCATGTTTAGTTTCAAGTTTATATCATCTCGTTTTATTTTTCATTAGATCATTTACTTCATTTATTCTAGTCTATTGGGACCATCCCTCATTCTTCAGAGATTATCTTAGATCCTCTTTCAGAGAGTCAATCTTCATTTTAAGGCATTCCCCTATTTATGATCTTCTTAGGGCGTACTATGCCGCATCATCGAGTATTTAATTTTCATCACAGCCCTGAGTTATTCATTGCATCCACAGCCCGAAGTTGTTCATCATGTTTAGTTTCAAGTTTTATATCATCTCGTTTTAGCTTTCATTTGATCATTTATTTCCTTTATTCTAGTTTATCAAGAGCATCCCTGCTTCTTCATAGATTATCTTAGATCCTCTTTTAGAAAGTCAATCTTCATTTTAAGGCATCCCCCTATTTACGATCTTCTTTGGGAGTCTAGTCTTTCCTTGTCGTTAAGTATTTAATTTTCATCAGCGATACGGCGTTCATTGCATCACGATTGCGAGTTGATCTCTCATCCGTCTTTAGTTTGAGATTTATATGTTCTGTTTTAACTCATTTTGATCATTTATTTTCTTTTGTTCTGTTTATCGAGGAGCATCCCTCTGTGTGTGAGCAGGGTCAGTTGACTACACTGTCGGCAGCGAAAAAACTACTAGTGACTCATCGGGTGACGACATTTCTGCAGAAAAATTAGGCAGAATCTCCATACTGTCTTGGGAGCTCTACCCAAATACAAAGCTACATATCTATCCCCAAGCAGGTGCAATATATCAATATATCAATATATCCAATCACATGATGTCACGGCCACTTGGGCCTAAGCGATACTCATAATACATACCTAGCTATGAATCCCGACTATATGCCAAATAGTTACAAGAGTTACAATATTTCCTTCACATACAATACATATATTAAAATTAGGTATTTCAATGCCTTTATATATCATCAACCAAAGCCACAACCCGGCTTTCTTCTAATCCTCAATCCACCCAGACGGCGCGTTCTGCCAGCTCCTTGTACACGTAAATAGCCATCGCAACGGGGTGACTAATCTTCGATGAGTGGAATCGCCTTCGTGAACTACTCTCCACCTAAGTGCGGTGCAATGTTCCAAAATAAACATACATTCAAGCAAATGCATGATCTACTTGAATGTCTACATGACCAACTTCGGATCCAGAGTCCTCCACCGCTCTCCACCTCTTGTCACCGTATGAGAATTATTTGTTTTGTTAATTAGACTGACCACTCCGATGTATATATATCAATTGGGTAGTTTCATACGATTGATATATTATTTGTTTAATGGACTACCCTCCGATGAATATCAATTAGGTAGTCTCGTGATTGATCTTTTAATTTGGACTACCCTCAGATAATTAATATTTTTAGACAACCCTCAGGAACCATTTCACTAGACTCATCTCATGCACTCACTCCCATAAGTCACAGGGTGTTCGTGCATATGGAATACGATATATCACCCAGTGTCTGATCCCCAATCGTGTCTGAGTAATAATAGCGTGCGTATCGCGTAATATCTAATCACAATCATGTATTATGGTAAATCAATTCATACATCAAAATTAGCTCACTTGGGCTGTGAACAGAAACAATTCGACTCGAATCACTTTCGATATACACGTTTTCACGCAAAAATATATTTTTGAGAACCTTTGTTTGAATAGTAAGGAAAGCCCTCGGTTACTATTCCCGAAAAATCAAAATTTATAGGTTCACTTTGTGAACTCGCATTTCACGGGCATTATCGGCCTAATTCCAATCACTACATGATTTAACATATAAATATACAATTTCACACCCCAACTGACCGTGGTTGATCCACGGTACTTTCTTTAATTTCAAAATTTCCTTAATTCGATTCGAGTTTTGGGCCGTCAAGCGGCCTCTAGCGGCCTCAATCGGCTCAGTATTAGTAAAGTACTTAAAGAGGAATAAAACCCAGTAGGGAGAAACCCTCTGCCCGAGGAGTTTGTCTGGCTCCTTGGAAATCCGACCTTGCAGTGACCCTCTCGCGTAGAGAGCAAGTTTCCTTCTTGTCAGAAGCTACCAGACGGTCGGATCGCGCGTATTTCTAGAGAAGAGTCGTGCTCTCTGCTCCCGAAAACCTCCATTTAAACTCTTTGGATCTAAAGTGCTCCCCCGCGTTTTTTTCTTATTTTGTTGGAGAAAGTGCACTATTTGTCATTTTGTGACTTAAATCAAATTCCAAAACCATCATTATGTCCCGCCATTTCCGATTTGTCATTCGGCTCTATTTGACCGTCCATTTTCATCATTTCTCTACTCATACAGTGCCTTTTATGATGCTGTTATATGTGTTTACGTTCATGAAAATCATTTCTGTTTACGAATGATGCCTCAAAAAACGTGTCAACTCAGTGTCTCGAATTCTACGAAATTTTACGTGCTAGGCTAGATTTGGCGAGGCGATTCCAACGGTGAAATCAGTTTATCATCGAGATCCAGAGAATAAATTTTGGGATTTTTTTTTGAAATTACACATTTTGTAATCGAAATTACGATTTTGCCATTTTTCCAAAAATTGGAATTTTTCGGGTTTTACATTCTCCCCTCCTTAAAAGGAATTTCGTCCCGAAATTCTGGACAATCACAACACAACACATGCATATGCAACATGCGTTCTACCATGCATGTAAACAGTCATTTAAATCTTAAACGACTAAACCACGTACCTTCATCCCTAAACAAGAAGGGATAGGTGGCCATCGTCTCACTCGCTCCCACGTTGACTCCTCCGCACTCCATGAGTGGCGCCATAGCACCAACATTAGCCTCACGGTCTTGTGTGTAAAGCACGATCACGGTATCTAAAATGCACATTGGTCCCGCCACTCCGAGGTCCGTCGTGTCAACCTCTCATCCCCAATCCACCACGTTTGGATCACGGAGTATACTTCCGAACGTAGGCGTGAAACATCTCGTGGACACGACATCTTTGGCGTAACGCCTTCTTCGGTGTCTGGCGATTACTTTGCCCGCTCGAGTATCTCGAAGGTTCGATGAACCTCGGTGAAAACTGCGCTGCCGAACGGCCACTCCCTCTTAGGCATCACCTTCAAGGCGTGATCCCCGACCACCGAACTTTAGATTCGGCGTGGCACATCGGCATAGCTCTTAGCAGGCTACGGCGAGTGAGAAAGGCAGTGTCATATCAGCTTCGCCTTCTGAAATTATCTAATCAAATCGGGACCAATGATGGAGCTCTCTCCCACCTTGGTCTAACATAACGGTGATCTACATGGCCTCATTACAATCATCATAGTGCGAATGCCTCTCGCGCAGTAAGCTGTTGTTGTGGCGAATTCCGCCAGAGCCAGTGCCTCTGCATTTACCCTTATGATGCGGGGCCTTGTGCTCACGGCATGTCCTCAGCACTGTATGGTGCTCGGGGCCCGACCATGTACGGGTGGGCGCGATTGTACTCATCGTCGGTCGTGTGCCCATGCCTTTTGGAAACTCTTCGAAAGTGTGCGTAAACCTCGGTCCACATTGACACTATGGATCTTGGTACTCCGACAACATTGGACTATCTCTCGAATGTATAACCAGCGAAGTCTCTCTAAAGGCGAAAGGTCATCCGCCTGGCTAGAAAATGTGCCGACTTGATGAAGCCAGTTACTATCACCCATCTTTAACGTCGTACGCTTCTGCTGCGTTCGTAGCAGTGAGGTGCAGATCATGCGCGAAGTGACCATAGCCATAATTACCCTCCGATGGTGGTAGCCTGGCGGCGCCGGTGCACCGGTATTAACACTGTGACATGAGACATCGTCGAACAAAGTCCCCCATGTCTCTTCATCCCCACTCGATGTCTTGTGAAGATCACGAGTACATCTTCGTGCCACACAGATGCAGCGAATCGAGGCGATGAAACTCACGAGAATCTCCTCTCTGAAATCGATGCGGGGAACCACTACGAGTCCCCTATATGAAGACCATCTATGTGAGCGATTCCATTTCGTCACGTGCCCCGGCTGTGCCTCGGTCTCGATGGACACTTATCTCTACGATCACGCCCATTTCAGGACTTAATCACTGCCTTTCCAGCAGATGGTGTAGCCCTTTAAAATCGAGGTACCACGAGTCGCTTTCCGTTGTCTTTGTAGGCTTGTCCCCACGGAGTCTCGAGCATCCGCCACTCAGAAATTTATACTAGTGACGCTCGTGACCCAGATTGAATGCATCGACCGCATTGCCTTGCGGGATGATGTGCAAGTGAAGTCATAATCCTCTTGGGACTGTCCATGGTGCCTCATGTTGAGTCATTTGCGTGAAAATATAGCGAGACTTTTATGGTCTGAGTACACCTCGAACTCCTGCGTATAAGTAGTGGTGCGAATCTTGAGGTGAAGACTATGGCCGTGACTCCATGTCGTGTGTGGAGTAATTTGCACTAAATGATTCTTGTTTGTGAGAACCATAAGCTACACTACCCTCTCGGACTTCATCAAAAACCTTACATCCCAATCCGACCCTCGAGGCATCACAATACACTATCTTTGCATTCTGTTGGAACTATCAAGATGGGAGCTGAAGTAAGTCTCCTCTTGACTCCTAGAAACACTCCACCATCTGTCATCCGTCAAACTTGACCATATAGGGTTAACCTAGTGTAGTGTTCTTATCTTGGAAAATCCTCGATGAATCTCTTGTATGCCGAGTGATCGAAGAAACTACGTATCTCGAATGCGACTTGGCCTCTCGACTCATCAGCGCAGTTCTGCAGATTGTGACACTCCGATCTGACACCAGTGTCCCAATCCTCACCTCATTAAAAGCGAACTTCGCGCCTGAACTTGGCGTATAAGCGATAGTCTCTCAACAAGCGTAAACGATCCTCAAAGTGATACTGTGCTCCCACTCGGTAGGAGTAGTCGAGGAATGTCATCCACGAAGACTACGACAAGCCCGGTCTAAATAGAGGTTGGAATATCCTATGCATAGAGATCCATGAATCTTTAATGGCGCATTAAATCGTCAAGAAGGGCATCCTGCCAGTAAACTCAAAGTGCCCATAGTACGTCTAACATTGTCTTAGGGATATCATATCACAACCCTCGGTGATGGTAACCGGTCACGAAGGTTTATCTTGGAGTAGACTTCGGCGCTCCTCTCAAGCGATCGAACAAATCGTCGATCCCTCGGTAATGGTCGCAGATTCTTGATCGTAACGGATTCGGTATGCGTAATCAATGCCTGATCGAAGAGTCTTGTCCTTCTTCGCCGTAAACGAGCCCAGGAGCGCCCGTGGTGAAGTGCTCGGTCTTATAGACCTATTGTCAGTAGCTCCTACGTAGTTTGGATGCGAGTTCTTCTTGACTCAGGGTGTTATCTATCTGAGGGTTATGAGATGGGTGAAGTACCGGTGTAACTTCGATCTGCAGTCTACATCCTTTATATGGAGGTAGTCTAGGTAGCTCATCTGGAAAAACATCCATACTCGCAAACCACTCGAGGTAGATCTAAGTGTGGTCTTACCTCGTCCTCTAGGGTAAGGCTCGCTAATAACCCACTTGACATCCACATTTTGGTTCATTATCTTGTCTGGGGTAAAATATCATGTTGTCCCTACGGAAATACCACGCGATGCGAGTCACGCGTGTAGGTGGTAACCCTCGTACGCTCCGCAGTGATAACGACCGCATGGTATCGTAATCCATCCCGAGGATGACATCGAACTTCGACATGTCCGCTGATCCTTAGGTCCTTGTAAGTAGAGTCCCGAGATCTCCGACTCCTGACCTCGACATATCATCCTATTCTCAGCTACCCCAATCCACCCCAGGAGAACTCTATCTAAAGGCTCCTCTAGGTCTTAACCACTAGCCCGGCTTCGATCTGACTGATCATCGATGAATGAATCGCGAAGCACCATAAATCAAATGCTCTCTAGCCCATAGGCGAGATAAATAGCATTACCACAGTATGGCGGGATTTGATCTTACATTTCGGCTGCGGTGTGATGGCGTGAACCACGCCCCCAGGAACCTGATGTCCCACCGCCGTGGGCCTCGTCCTCTGCCTGCCCATGCTCGCCTCTCGGGCTGCACGTGAGTAATGGGGTGCGCGTGGCTCCCCGGGCGGGGCGCTCCACCCGGCTGTGCCAGGTCTTTGTGGAGGAACATCGCCCATCCTCCTCTGTCTTGCTCTTGGCGGGACGTAACTCCCGAAACCACTGGGATCCACGTCTCCCAGGAGCAATCCCGATCTCATGTGTCGGTGCAAATGATGGTAGAACCTCATCTTGTCTCGCCTAGCGAAGCAACTCTCATACGTTCGGCGGGATGTGCGGCCTGCGGAACCCTCGTGAACTAGAATCTCTCGCCTCTTTCACGAATTGGAAGAGGTAGTGTCTTCCTCTTGCCACTGCTTTCGCATCACAGAGTGCCGAGCATCCTCCGTCTCTCTCATGGTGGCCGTCCCGATACATGGAATCCATATCACATGGCGGAGTCTGATCGGCAGAGATGGACAACCGATCCATTCTCGAATCCTCTACGCCTTGGCGGTCGGTGGCGCGTAATCATCGACCGTCGGGCTAACTACATGAATCTAGCCACGTAGTCCCATCGCAGTCATCGCCCCTGCTTCCGGGGTCTACAAGAGACTCCGGGCCTTGGCATGCCTCGCGATCTCACAGAAAGTGCCCACCCGTGAGCGACTCACGAAACTCTGCCCATGTCATAACCTCTCAAGTCTACAGAAGTCCCCAGCCATCTCCCACCATACAGGGCCTCGCCACTCTATTTGGAATCTGACTAACGGTCTGGTCGTATCGGAGGTGGTCTCCATAGCCTCGGTCACGTTCTCGATCTGCATAAACGATGAATTACGCCACCGTCGGGGTCTCCTCCCCAGCCAGATGTCGGAGGTGGTCAGCTCTAAATCTCTGGAGGTTACTAGGTCCTCCACGACTTCCTGTATGCTTTGTGCGATAGCGGCCAAGCAACACCTACGGCCTCGGCAAAGGCACATTGATCAAATCTTTGGTGGTGGTCAAATGTCGGTGGTGTCGACCCGGTCACCAGAAGAGGGCGTCCTCTCGTCCTCGTCCTCTACCAACCATCTACACAATTAACATGGCGGTTTAAATCTCATCTGAGTATCTCACAAGGCATAAACACGACCACGAGACACTAATCATACACATAAATCGGTGTACATGTGTCCTTGCATTTCTGAATGTCTGAGACGATGATATCTATTCAAACATTTTTATCAACAAAAATTTCATTTTGAAAATTTTATTTTTGAAAATTTTGTCTAATTTTATTTGATTTGATTTATTTAATTAAATATTTAATTTTTCAACTATTGGAAATGCAAAAACATATCCATGTTTTTTCCATTATTCTCCAATACATCAAATGAACTTAGTAAAGTTTATTTATTTGATTTTTCATTCTCAGGTATACCAAAATAAGCTTATAAAAATTTATTTTCTTTGTTTTTTTTCATTTCTTCCAGCTCTTGGAAGATCGCAAAAATATATACCTATATTATTTTTTTCATTTTCGGAATACTCGAATAAAATTTTTTAAAATTTATTTTAATCAATTTTCTTCAGTTTTACACATTGTAAAACTTTAGAAAATTATTTTCTTCACCTCATTTTTTTTTCCCTTTAACTTTGGACATTTTGTCTAAAATCTCCCCAAACCTCTTGATCCAACACTAAACCTAGTGTTTAACCTTAAAATTTTATTAAAATCTAATTATCCTACAAACCAAATAAATTAGACATAATTTATTTCATTTAGTTCTTCCGGAGTTACTCCTTTGTAAAACTCTCAAAATGTTCTAACACCTTAAAATTTTTATTAAAATTTTATTTTGTCATAGAACAAATTGATTACCAATTTATTTCATTTCCAGGTTACACACTTGTAAGCTCCTAAGATTTGTTTTCCAACATAATAAGTGCTAATCACCTAGCACCCACGAAACATCATAACATATCACAAACCATGTTATAAGCATCATTCACATAACATACAACTCATGTTATACACGCGATCACCACATCAGACACCATGCATGCGGGTGTTCTATTCTAGTGATTTCCTAGGTAATCTCATATAATGAGACATCAAACCACCCAAGTGGTGATGGCTGCAAACCCAGAGCTCCACAGATGATCGTATGCCTGACTCGATACCAAGGCTGTGCCCAGGCAGGGATCGGGTTGACTACCCGTCCCGACCGCGAACACTCGTGGTGTCGGGTGACGGAGTATTTCTCCGCGAAAATCGGGCGAGTCTCCTTTGTACGGGGAGCTCTGCAAATACAAAACATATACATCCCCGAGAAACGGTCTGATATATCCAATATATCCAATCACATGATAATCACGACCACTTGGGCCCACAAGCGATACTCATAATAATACCTTACTAACTATGAATCCAACTATATACCAAATAGTTACAAAGTTACAATATTTTCACTCAAATACAATACATATATTAAAATTGGAACATTTGATACATGTATATATCATCAAACCACAGTGACTTTGCGTCCTCGATCCTAGGACAGTAGTCCTCGCAGCTCCTATTGCACGTAAATAATATCCCTCGACGGGGTGAGCTAATGCTCGATAGTGGAATCGCCACTAAAGTGGGTACTCTTCGCCTAAGTGCGGTCTTGATGTTCCAAAAAATAAACATACATTCAAGCAAATGCGTGATCCTACTTGAATGTCACTACATGACCCATTTCGGATCTAGGAGTCCTCCGGCTCTCTCACACTCGCCTAAGCCTCGTATGAGAATTATTGTTTGTTAGTGGACGAAGCCCTCCGATGTATATATCAATTGGGCGTCTTGACCGATTGATATATTATTTGTTTAATGGACTACTCTGATGAATATCGATTGAAAAGATCTCAGGCGATTGATATTTTTAATTTGGACTACCCTCCGATAATTAATATTTTTAGACAACCCTCAGAACCATTTTCTTTAGACTCATCTCATGCACTCACTCCCTATAGTCACAAGTTGTTCGGTGCATATGGAATGCATATTATGCCAATTCCAATACGAGTCTAATCACATGCAAATATGTAAACATGCATATCCACATAATATCCAATCACCAATCATGTCATGTAATTAATCAATTCATACATCAAAATTAGCTCACTTGGGCTAATGATCAAACCGACAGTCGACTCGAATCCTTTCCGACCATACGTTTTCACACGAAAATATATTTTGAGAACACTGTTTTAGGAATAGTGAAACCCTCGGTTCTTATTCACGAAAATGGTCATCGATTCACTTTGTGAACCCGCATTTCTGACCATTCTGACCTAATTTCAATCACCACATGATTTAACATATAAATATACAATTTCATGCCCCGAAGCAGCCATGATCGATCCTGGTACGCACCATTTGATTTCAAAATTTTATATTAATTCGGTTCCGGTTTGGGACGATCAAACACTGACTGGCCTGTCCGATTCAAACATTAGTAAAGTACTTAAGAGAATAAAACCCAGTAGGAGAAACCCCTACCTCGAGGTTTTATCATCCTTAAATCCGGTACCCACGCGAAGCCCTCTCCGTGTAGAGCAGCTTTCCTTCTTGTCCCGAAGACTACCGACGGTCGGATCGCCCGTATTTCTAGAGAGAAGTCTGATGCTCTCTCTCCAAAAACCTCCATTTCGGCTACTGGATCTAAAATTCTGCTCCCCCACGTTTTTTTTCTTATTTTTGTTGGAGAAGAAGGTCACCAATACCTTTATTTTGTCGTTTTGCTGACTTGTCGAATTCCCGAAATGGCCATTATGTGCCGTTTCAGGTTGTCATTGGCTCTATTCGTGGTCAATTTTCATACGTTTACTCGTATGGCGCATGAGTACTTGTTATATCGTGATTTTCGTTGCGTGAAAATCATTTTCTGGCCCGACATGATGCCTCGGCGTGTCAGCTTTCGGGTGTCTGCCGAATTCTCACAATTTTACGTGCTAGCTAGATTTCGCGAGACAATTCCAACGGTGAAATCCGTTTCGTCATCCGAGATCCAGAGAATAAATTTTGGATTTTTAACCGAAATTACTATTTTGTAATCGAAATTACGATTTTGCCCTTTTTCCAAAAATTGGAATTTTTCGGGTCTTACACCTCCTTCTTCATAGATTATCTTAGATTCCCTTTCAGAGAGTCGATCTTCATTTTAAGGCATCCCCCTATTAACGGTCTCCTTTGGGCGTATAGTGCCCGAATCATCAAGGATTTCATTTTCATCATAATACTATTTGTTCATTGCATCCTGACTGAATCTTGTTCATCATGTTTAGTTTCGAGTTTTTTATATCATCGTTTTATTTTTCATTAAGATCATTTACTTCCTTTATTCTAGTTTATCGGTATTCTCTTCTTCATACATTATTCCGGACATCTTTGGTCGATCTTCTTTTTAGAGGCATCCCCTATTCTGATCTTCCTTGGGTATATAGTGCCCGCATCATCGAGTATTTCATTTTCATCACAGTCTTGATATTTTCATTGCATCCGTAGCCCAGAGGTGTTCATCATGTTTAGTTTTTAGTTTTATATCCTCTCATTTTAGTTTTCGTTAGATCATTTATTTCCTTTATTCCAGTTCATTAGGAGCATCCCTCATTCTTTAGAGATTATCTTAGATCCTCTTTCAGAGTGTAGATATTTATTTTAGGGCGTCCCCCTATCACGATCTTCTTTGGGCGTACAATGCCCACATCATTGAGCATTTCATTTGTTGATCCCTGAGTTGTTCATTGCATCACAACCCTGAGCTTTTCATTTCATCTACTGCCTTGAGTTGTTCATTGCATCACAACCCTGAGTTGTTCATTGCATCATAGCCTTGAGTTGTTCATTCCATTTTCGATTCAATTTTGTGTCATTATTATTATTATTATTATTTCTATCCTCCTCAGTGGTAGAGCATATGGATCATTATGGACATCTTTTGAGTTTCTCATTCAGTTGAGCTTGCTTGGAGATCTGAGCAGTTATCTTGTCTTTCTCCTTAGTGTCTTTTCATAGTGAGTGTAGATTCTATTCTGTGTGTTTGTTCTTTCATTCTTTGGTGGTCCAACTATTACTTGTTCTCAACATTGATTCTCATGCCACTTTTGGAGACCATTTGGAGGGGTTTGGACTCACATTGTAAATTTAGTGGCTTAGACCATTTATTTTCTTAATCGCTTTTTGAGTTTTTAGAGCCCCTTTGGCTACTTTGGTGGGAGCAAGATGGTTTTTCTCTTCGACTCATTCGAGGTCTCATTTTGTCTTCAATAGAGTTCATCTCTTTGCACTCACTTTTCACACTTTCACTTCACATCATTTTTCATGTTCATTACATTCATGAACTCTATCGAAAATAAGCATATTTGTAGACCCCATTTGAGGCAGGAGGTTTCTTCCTTTGCGACTGATCTCGTTGGAAATTGGCCGAGGAGAGGGCTCTTTTCCCTATAAAGGGGCTCCCCTTGGTTGAAAGGAAGAAAAAAGGGAAACCATGGGCCTCCCCTACCAAAGAGTGGGAGGCCCTAATGGCCCTTAATTAAATGTTTTTTCGGGAGAAAAGTTTTAAGACAATGAGCCTCTAATTAGAGGCCCAAACTTGTCTATGAGTTTTTTGTTTTAAGGGAGGATGGGTCATATCTTTAAAAGGAGAGGCTCAAAACTCTCATAATTTAAAATTTTAATAAGTTGGGCTTGGAGGTCCTAATTTTGGGAAGTGATTTCGGCTTTAGAGACGGTCTCGGCTTGGGAGCTGATGTCGCACCCTCGTACCCAACCTGGCCCGGAGGTTCAACCGGATCCGAGGACGTGGACCGGTTTTACCATATATACAATTTTGAATACTGTAGAAATAAATGTTGAATAATCATTTCCATTAAAGAGGGCCCATCGTTTTGTCAATTAACACTTTCATTCAATATGACATGTATGCCCTTTCAACATTATCGTTACAAAACATATCATAGTTCATCTCCCACAAATAAATCAAATATGTTCTTCCCATGAAAACTTATACATTTTTGGTTTCATTACAAAAAGGATCAAATAATGTCATGGGATGAAATGTATGCATGAGACGGGGCGTTTACTTATACTCCACACGATTCGACGATGACTCTGAACCCTGCGGTCTATGCTCTTGTACCTAGTCACTCGTTACCTGCGCGATGATAAAAACAACGCGCTAAGCATTTTCATGCTTAGTGGTTCTATGCAATTCTCTTTTCATTGCAATTAAACACAAATATCACGATTTTTAAACAATGTTTTTGCCTGTTGTTAGTCATGCGATATAAATTATATGTGCTTATTTCACATACTTTCATTTTAATCATTTGATCACTTCAAAGTATCACGATGTCATATCGCGATATTTCGTCCGAAACTCAAATCATGCATTTCACACATTTACTTATAATTTTTCCTTCGCGGATTTAACCATGACTTTTTGGTGCATAGGATAACGGAATCCACGCACGATCCGTGAGGCTGAGGCGGTATAAAAACATTTTATAACGTGATGCGGTCGTGATCTTGTGATTATTAAAAAAATCATTGTGTACCATGCCGAATCTTGTCTCTTTGGGTTATGAATCGGTATGCCACTATATTTCATTTCGCTCACAGTATAGTTAGTTTGATCCTTATTGGTATACCAATTTATCATTAACTCGAATATGACGGATAACATTCTATTAAGGGCATTCGAACTCAGTCATAGTAATTTACAATATTGTATATACATTTATATCCAAATAATACATTTTCATGCTCATGCAATTTTTTTTTATGACAATGCATTTGAAATCAATTTTTCCCAAATCGCTTAAAACAAATCACGTATGCAGTTTTCTTGAAAATCATTTCAACCAACAATCATAAAACTCGAAATAAGAAGAGAGGTATGGAGAACAAACTCAAAAAGGTTGTCGCTCCTCGATTCCTGTGAGACCCCGGGAAAAATCAAATTTCTAAGGAGGATAAAATGGTATTTCGGTTAAAATCGAATTTTTAGATCCCAGAATGATGAAAGCGGACTTCATCAGGTTGGAATCGTCTCGCGAAATCTAGCTACCACGTCGAATTTACAGGTTGAATTCGAGCGAGTTGGAAATTCCGCGTTTTTCGAGGCATGTAAGAAGGTGCGGGACGGCAGCGGCTTTATAGTGGCAGGCCCAGCCATGTGTCGGCGTGGGAGAAGTCAAACATTAGGCTGAAGTGGAACCGCGCATGACCGCAAATGGCATCATCTGCGGGTGAAATCTGAAGTGGTTGGATAAGAGGATAAGGTGTAAACTCATACCGACGTAGGAATTTGACATGTGGCATTGAGAGGACTTCTCTTGTCGATCGCCAGTAAAGGGATTGGGAGAGAGAAAGAAGGGGAAAAAGAAGAACAAGCCCAGGAAGAGAGGAAAGTGTGGGATTTTTGGGAAACCTGCCTTCTCTGCTGGGAATTTCCGACGATCGGACCAGGCGAGAGCTCGGCGAGACGAGAAGAAGTTGCTCCCGCGGCCCAGGGACTTGCATTGAGTACGGTCTTGGGAGTTCAGCAAACTACGGAAGGTGGGGTTTTGCTCCACTCTTTGTTTCTTTGCTTAGCCGTGTAATGGATGGGGAGGTTGTTGAGGCACGGATGGCGTGACTTGATTCAAAGATTTGGGCCAAGTGAATAAATCCTTGGTGTGGTTTAGGTGATCCGCAGATTTGTTTTGTGTGATTGTGTGATGTGTGTTGTTGCCATGGGTGAATAACATGTTGATTGTGAAATTGTGGGAACGTTCCCAGGCAGAATAAGCGGGATTATGCTATGCTTTATGTGAGCCTAAGTTTATGTTATTATTATAAAGTGAATAACATGATGTATGGGATTCGAATTTGTTAATATATGCATGAGTGATATATTAGCATGTGTTGGCCCATGTTTGGTGTGCCATTGCATTGCACTTAGGTGGGAGTAACTTAGTGGGAAATTCCACTACTGAAGCTGCTCACCAGTCGTCAGGACCCCTTTTTAAGTCTTGAAGGCATTGTGGATGGGGTGCATCCAGGGTTTAGAGGCGAAAAAACGGCGAATGACCCTCTCTTGTATTTTGTAGAATTTAGACGCAGACCTAGTTTTGTATAAATTGTAATCAAAGAGCCATTGTAAATAAATCATTTTGTATAAAATATTGGTTTTATGAGTATTGGTTTATGAGCGAGGCATTTATATAGGTATGGGTCGTGATACGAGACAAATAGATGTTCGCGAGTTGGCGGGTGGTCAGCGGACACCGAGTTTGGGCGTCACAATTCCCTATCCTCGGAATCGTTCTTGGGTCGGGCTTCCTCGTCACCAGCCTAATCCATCACAATTAGAGAACAATATTAGTTGGCTTATTTGGGTTTCTAGCTAGGGTTGTTTTCTTGACTTCCCTTGAGTAAAATTTACTGCAGGAACAAATGAGCCATATTTTCTTCACTTCAAGTCATTGTTTCCCCCATAAATATATTTTATTCAAAAAATTTGAATCATCGATTCGAGCAAGAAACTTCAGATATGTTCAAAACAACCAGGACTACTCTATTTTCAAAATAGAACCAGAATTTGCCCAAAAATAGAGTTTCACTTTGACGAATTTCTGGGCCCAAATTTGAATACACTTATTTCAAGAAGATTTTTTTTTCTAGAAGTCTAGTTTATCTAGAAATTTGAATCATTCAATTTGGATGAGTAAAACTCAACTTATGGCTTTAAATACTAAAAGCTTGTTCTAAAACACAAAACTATACCAAGCGAACGAGAATTTGTAGAAAACGAGCCTCACTTTGATGAATTTCGGGTCTAATGGAGTCGAATTGAAAACACTTATTTTGAGGAGATTTGTTCTCTTAGAAATCTAGTTTACCAATTTGAATCACTGATTTGGATGAGTGATAGCGAGTTATCATTTAAAGAAACAAAGCATGGGTTTTGAAATTTTTACACCATACTCTAAAAACCTCAACATTTCTTTGTATAAAAAATTTCCTGAAAACCAATCAATCGAAAGCACTTTGAGAAACTTAACTTAAAGCAGTCTCTGCGATTTAAAATACTTATATTCTGATTTGGGGTTTTCATCAAACCCAAACAAAACATTAAAGGGGGTTAGGGTTTGTTTCATACATTTAATCTATTTCCTTCACTTTTTTTCTTAACTGTTTACATTCGAATCCTTAGGAAACCTGTAAGCTTGACTTAGTCTCCTCTCTCACTCTCTAGCGTGCCCCTTGGTTTACGATGAAGATATGTCAAAATGAGAAATCTTTTATTCAAAATCAATTTTTTGGTCTTAACTTAAACCTCACTGTTGTTTGGCTAGTACATTATTTCCTTATTTATCATTTTGCATTTAAATCCCACTGCTTCTTTCATTTTCTATTCAACTTATTACCCTTTTTTCCATTTTGGCACATACACTTCTCATTTATGACCATTGGGTCCTCATTTTGACATTTTACTAATTTAATCTTAATTCTTGTATAATTTTGGGTTTTATCATTTTTTTGTTCTTTAACAATATAAATTCTGGAAAAATACAATTTAACTTATTTTATACCCTAAACATATTATAAAACTGCTATGGTATTTTTAGGACGTTATAGGTGACTCGACCCGGGGAGCTGCCCGTCTACCAGGTAAGTTTTCTTGACTTTATTTTTATTTAGAAATTCTTCTTTTATATAGTTATTTTTTAATTAATTGTCTTGTATATATATTTAATTTATTGTTATATTTAATTAGTCATTTAATTTATAGTCTCATTATTTTTCTTGTTGGTTTTTGTTTATTTACTTAAATTGGTTGTTGATTTATTTTTTAATAATTTAATTTATTTTTCCTTAACATATGAATCATCACCCACCCTTAATTTATTAAAATCCCCAAATTTAAAAAAATCATGTTCTAAATTTTCATTTCTAAATTTTTAAAATTCAATTGTCCAAATTTCAAAATTCAAAATCTTAATTTCTCATTTTCTAAAATTCAAATTTTCAATTTTAAAATTCTAGTCCTCAAAATCTCAAATTTCAAAATTTCAAGGTTCTAATTTCAAAATTGCAAATTCATAATTTCAAAATTCAAGTATCCTAATTTTAAAATTTAAGTCCCTCAATTTCTAATTCCAATCTTTCAAGTTTATAATTTCAAAAATCAGAATTGCCTAATTCAAAATTGAGTCCTCGATTTTTAATTTCAATTTTTCAAGTTTCCAATTCCCAATTTCAAAATTCAAGTGTCATAATTTCCAAATTAAAGTCCTTCAATTTTAACTTTCAAATTTTCAAGTTTCCAATTTAAAATTTAAGTGACCAAATTTCGAACTTAAATTTCCCAAATCTCAAATTTCAAAATTTAGGTGTCTTAATTTCAAAATTTGAGCGACATTGTTTCAAATTCAAATTAAACTCAATTTCCAATTTCAAAGTACTAGTTAATTACAAATTCAGTCTCAAATTTATAAAACTCAAGTTCTTAATTTCAAAAATCAATTTCAAATCCTAATTCAAAATTCTCAAACTTAAATTTCATTCAAAATTCAATTTTCCAGCTAATTTTCAAATTTTCAATTTCAAACCGGTTTTCAAACATTTCAATCACATTATTAATTCTACAATTCCGATAAAATTGAATCTTGTGGCGCTAATTTACGTAATAGATAAATGGGCTTTGGTGGGGCCCGACATTCTATGTATCCTTTTAATAAGTAATTTGGCATTTGATATATAACCTAAAATTCTAATTGATTTTGAATATTTTGTATTTATTGCTCCCTTTTAACATTGTTTTAATGATACTTATTTGGATATGCATGGTACATTTTCTCTCTTTGCTTGTTTATTTATTTATTTATATATATATGGTGTGTTATTATATTATCATTGCTTATCTTCGGTTTTCATTAGTCGATTAGTCAAAAATAATATTTTCCTTAGTTTGTTTAGTAGAGACCCGACTTTAGGGCTTAGAGGGGTGCTACGCTTCCATCGTACCTTCCCACTAAGTAACATGACCCCACGCGGCTTAGGGTCTCCCATAGCATGTTGTGTGTTATCGACGGCTGGCCTAACGGCATTTGTGTCATAAGGCGACTCTGTCGCCGTGCCATCGCTAATGTGACTCGTATGCTCGCCCTAGGCTGTTATTACGACGGGGTTTTGTCATAATAGAAACGCCTCCCCACGGCCCAGCTGTCTTGACGAAGAACCTCTATCGCGATAGAGAATCCTACCATTGGGGCTTCTGTGTAACCTGAGGAGACCCTTAGCCATGACCAAAACACCTTAACCCAACCCCAAATCCTATTGCGACACAAAATTTTTGTGCGACCTGCGGCAAAACAAAGCTCCTCGTGACCCAAATCGTTGCGTACTCACGGGGACCGTAACCGCGACACGGAGATCCACGATCGACCGCAGGCGAAGGCTCTGTCGCGTGTCGCGTTGCTCGTGGTAGGCGCATCCGACCTGTAGCGCACGATTCGCGTGCGCTAAAGCCAGTCGTCTTTGGCACGAGGACTGTTGCGACGTAGAAGCGTGTTGAGACATAGAACGGCTCCCCTCTTGTGATGAAATTATCTATCGCGATGAAAATGAAATTTGGTAGTAGCCCTACGGTCCTCTACACCTCCAGTTTTCCTTTTCTTTTTTTCTAAACACCTAACCATGTATAACAACCTTTTTTTATAACAAGAACCTTTGAACTGGAAAACTGCAAAATGTATTAATCTGAAATGAGTTTAATTACAATTATTTTCTCCTTACATATATAAATGGGTTTCTACCAAGTACACCAATCCTTACTCAGCAATTTGGCATTTTTTTCTCTACTAAGTTCTTAGATGGGCTTCATTCCCCGTTGTAACTCCAGTACCTGAAAACATTTTCCCACGACGGGGTGAGCAATGCCCAGTAGATGAATTCTCCTATAAGGGTTACTCCTTTACAACACATGGTATTCACATTGTGAACACATTCCACACGTAAATGCGATCACATGAAATATATCATGTCATGCATGAGATGAGACCATAAATGCCATCGCACTTAGTCACGGCGACATGTGATGCCAAGTGTAAAAACGGGTGTTAGGCGTTTCGCGATGACTTAACCCACGTAAACCCGACCTACTGATATTCCGCGTTTTAATTTACCCGTCAGTGTGCCCATGTTTATTGGGCCACGTATTTTAAGGTTTACACCAAGATCGTCGTGCACATTTCCCAACTTTTCTTTGTCTTTCACCCATGGGGTGATCATCTCTTGAATGAATTTGGGTCTTTCACCACCAGGGATCTGCCCTCATGCCATGACCACGAGATTTTATTATGTGTCTCTTCTTAATGGCCGTGATCTCAATTTGGGCGTTGTCCATTCGAGCTCACTACACATTCACAGAATGGTGAATAACCATTACCATGCACACCCAGGCCAGCGCGATAATATGACATGCAAATATGCCATTTGCTGTATTAATTTTTTTGATTCCGCTTTACATGCTCATATTTTCCTACAATATTTCATATTCATAGTTCACATCATCAAGCAATCCATGTTAATACATAAATTGAGCATGTAACAACATGATTTTAACACAGACAACATGTTATTCATTTTTAGCAGTACACACAAAACCGCACACATGGACCAATAATATCCTGAAGGTTGCCCTGAATGCCTAAACAGTCTAAAAATTCACTCTTCGATTGTCCGGTAAATAGTCCGCAATCCAGCCTAGGATCGCCGTAAATAGCAAGGTCTCGAATCCATTCGCCCCAAATTTTGTAATCGAAATGGTCAATGCCTCCGCCTCAAACACTCTCAAACTATTTGAATGGCTCGACAAGAAATTAAAAACCAGCAGAGAAAACCCCTTCAGTTAGCTAAACTCCTTATCACAGACTCACTTAAAGTCTTCTGCTCATAGAAGAACTTTCCCTCTGTTCCCAGCCCTAAAACTAATCTGGTCCCATTCCTGTAAAATTCAGAGAGAAGGAGGAGCTTCTCACTCTTCTTCTCTTCTTCTCTCTTTTCTTCTCTTTCCTTTTTCTCCCTCTTTTCCTCATTTCTCCATCGGATTTGGTCAAACCATTCAAGTGGGAAGTCTCTTCCTTTCCATATGTCACTTTCCCATTGGCTCCCTTTTCCTAACCTTATCCCCTTATCCATATATTTGGATTTGCTACCTCTAAGGGCTTGACACATGGTCATCCCTTAGACTTTTCCCTTTGTTTTGACTTTCTTCCTGAGGTTTGATTAACAGCCACTTGGGCTAATTTTTGGTACCCAATCCAATACATGTTTCATGTGTAAATCGCGACACCTAGTGCCTCAAAAAATGTGAAATTCGACTGCCTCGGAATTCGACGAAATTTGACTGAGTAACTAGATTTCGTGAGACGATTCTAACAGTGAAGTTCATTTTGTCATCCAAGATCTAGAAAAATTCCAAGTTTTCAACTGAAATTATCATTTTACCATTTTTCAGAAAAATTGAATTTTCTCGGGTTTTACAACTAGGGTTTATTGGCCCGTTCCAAATAGGCCCACAGGCCATTAGGTCTTGGATTGGGCTAGTCCACTTGTACTGTATTTTATTTTTATTTTTTAATTGCTACATATTATTTTCTAATTATTAAGAATATTAGTTTTTCTATTATGAAAAGATATAAAATAATTGTTTATAGAAAAAAAAGAATAGTTATTAAATAATTGTTTTTAATAAAAACATGAAAATAATAAGAGTTAAAGTATGAAAAATACTGAAAATAAAATAAAATAAATATAAATATAACTATAATAATTTATTTTGTATAATCTTTTAAGAATTATATTGGTAAATTGTGAATTATTTTTAAAAGAAACTTTATTTTTATAAAATATAAAATTTCATAAAATTGTTATTTCGATGCCATTATTTTTAATATTTTAATGTTAGGGCCTGCTTGGTCTATGGTTACAAGACTGCTGGACAAATTAAAAACGTAGTTTGAATAAAAAATAGGCTGGAATTGATTCCAGCTCCATTCATGAACAACCTGAGCAAGTTGAGTCTTGAAAGAGGGACATCCGATAATAAATTTCATGAACAACCTCAGCAAGTTGAGGCTTGAAAGAGGGACATCTGATAATAAATTTCATGAACAACCCGAGCAAGTTGGGGCTTGAAAGAGGGACATCATATAACGATAATAATTGCAACTTTGCGAATAAAGCATACAAAGACTTGGACTTTGTTGTCATCTTAGTGAAGGCCAAAGGGGAAAGAGAAATATTGTGGGGGAGAAATAGAATAAAGAGGGAGAGAGAGAGAGTTGAAGAAATTAATGATTAGAAAGGAAAAAAGCATTTGAAAGAGTAGAGTTTTGTCCCGGAGATGGATGAGGAAGAAGCAGATCGGAGCAAAGTTTTCTGACTTTGAGAGAAGCTTCTTCCTTACGCTGCCGGAAAAGAAGCCTTCTCTCCGTCAACATTCACGCTGTTGTAAGTTTCCTCGTATAAAATGCAATCTCATTATTGATTATTACCAAACATTAAACACCATGATTCATGAAGGGAACATGTTCATTTTGTTTAGTTATTATATATATATATATATATATATATATATATATAAATAATTATAAAAAGAGAATTATTTTTGAAGGGTGTAGGGTAGGTAGATCTTTAAAATTAAAAAAATAGATCACAATAATCTCAAAATTCGGACCAATACCCATCAAAAATTTAAAAATTAATATTTGAAAATAACCAAAGACCTTAACTAATTAAAAATTTAATTAAAGATTTATTATACTGATTATTGTAATTTATCTTTTATTTTTATATTATTAAATGTAAAAATTAAAAATAATAATAATAAACCAAAGAAATTTATGTGATAATTTAATAAATTTATAGTAACTTTTTAAAAACACTAAGGTTTGTTTAATTTTTATTTAAATAAAGGTTATTTTGATAATTGCCAATAAGACCTAGGTCTTAAGAACTATAGCATAGGATATATTTGTGAAAGAACAAATTTGAAATTACTTAGAAATGTTTTTAGGATTAGAAACATTTTTAAAAAGCACTATCAAACAAACTCTTAAGGTTGCATTTGTTTTTTTTACTTAATTCTGAATATAACTTTCTTTTCACTAACATCGATCAAGACTTAATGTAAAGATCAAGTATTAAGTCAATATTTTTTAATCGCCGCACGAAAGCAGACAGAATCTGAGACGGATTATTCTCTCGTATTCACTACCAAAGTCTTAATGAGACGGGTCATTAACCATAATCTGGTTTTTAATGTATTGCGATTTTCTCAAATCCGGATTTGGTTTCTGACTAGCTCGTGATTGCTATTCCTCCCCGCCCCAATTATATTTTAAAAATAATCGGGTGTTCATTCGAAAAAACTTAAGGAGCATTGGAAGGGCAATCCCTTCCTTGAGTGAGTTCTCTTTTCCTAAAAGTTCTGAAACTGTATTTCCTGCTCCCACTGACTACCATTTTCACTTTGGATTTGGTTCAAAATCTTAACAACTTAGAAGAGCTTGTGGTTGAAGATTGCCCGAAAATCAACAGCTTGCTTCTGCGTCCTGATAAACCAATTTGGAAGAGATGGTATCTCCCAAAGTTGAAGAAGGTGTCACTTCATTACATGCCTAAATTGGTCAGCGTTTTTGGAGGTGAATGGGTTTCTCAGAGTTTTAAATGTCTAAGCCGACGCCAGAGCCTAAAAATTCTATCCCCATGTGAAATCCGTGGTCCTGCATTAAAGGTTATAACAGGAGAGGCAGAGTAGTGGAGTGCATTGAAGTGGAATGAATCCAAAGGGTTAGTGCCACGAGATCTGGATGGTATCTTTATTCCAATTGACAGGGACATAAATTTGAGGACACAATTAGCAGCAATCAATGATCAACATCAAGCTCAGATGCAAATAACAGAGCCCACAAAACAGTCAGGTTGTTTTTCCATTTCTCTACTCTTTTCAAAGATAAGGATGATCTCCATTAATTTTATCTGCCATATCCACAACTGCCTTGTTAATTGTCCTATCACATACATATTTGAATCTCTCCCAACTGGAAAATGATCCATTATTGAGTTGCCAAACAACCCTTTTGCATATTTTGGCTAATAGACGTTTACGTTTTCCTACAAATCCATGTCCTAAAACATGGGTGAAAACAGGAGGCTTTGCTTGAATTACTCCAACAAAGTTTTGTATATACATATTATTACTACATGTCCAATTATTTTACTGTCTGTCTCTCATGGTTGATATTTATGTTGGCTATTAATTTGTGTATGAGGAGCAGGTCCAGGTGTCGAGGCCAGAACATGCTCAAAGCAGAAGCAACTTGCTTAGCTTCGCATGCATATGCAGTGGTCACTCTCAGAACTTCCATTCTCGTTCAAGTTCCCTTCATGTGAGCATTTTCTTTTCATCTTTTCATGTCATGCTTGTGCTTGGTTATAGAGAAGGAAACTCAAAACCTTACCTAAAGCACTGTTTGGATATCAAAACCTTGCTTCTCAAGCCTCTCTGAATAAATTGGGATGCTTTTATTCTGTTTATATTGAGGTGACGATTCGGTTTATATAATCTTCCTTGTATGAGCAGTGCTGCTAATCTTCCCATCTGATCCCACTGAAAGATCCCTTTTTAGCTTTGAGATGGTATCCGACCTTGTTAATACCTTTGTATAAGGTGGGTTTTGATACCCTGTTTTTGTTTAAAATAATTCATGCGATATTACCATGCGATTTAAAAAATCAAGTAGGACATAAGCCCATTTAAAAAAAAAAAAATTTCTTAGTTATATTAAAATAAATATAGTTTATAAATAATAATTAAAATATTGTGATTTTATATAACTTATTTTATTAAAAAATATATTATTATCATCATCATCATTGTTTGCCAATGAGGCCTAGCTAGGTGGTTAAAGGGTTAGGCGGGACTCATGGAAGGGACCATGTTCGAGTCTCTATGAGAACATAATACCACAATGATTTAAAGTCAATAAATGTCAAAAAAAAAAATTATTAAACTTAAATATCAAAGATTGAAAATAATAATATTATATGCATTGATAAAAAAAATAAATTTGTAGTACACATTTATTATTAAGTTTATTAAATATTATGATATTTTATTATAGAATGTATAACTTTAGAATTTATTTAATATTAAAATTATAATTTATTTAATTCATTTGCATTCAAATATATAAATAAATTATAGCATATATAAATTCTTAATATTTATTTTTATATTTAATTAATACATAAAAATGATATGAAAAAATAAAAGTATCACATATTTCTTATGTTTTGATGACAATTAAAGAAATTTTAAAATACAATCATTAGAATTAATTATCTATTAAAATATCCTTTTAATTTATTGGTGCACTTTATATTATAGATAAGCAGTTGCAAGTGGTACATATGGCAAGAAGCAATTGGACAATTTTGGGATGTGGTACCACTCCCAATATATTATCAACCAAATATATAAGAGAAAAGGTACACCAATGTCCATCGTATACAAAACTTTGTTGGAATAGTTCAAACAAAGTCTGTTTACTCATGTTTTAGGACATGGATTTGTAGAAAAACATAAACGTTTGTTAGCCAAAATATGCAGAGGCTTGTTTGATAACTCTATAATGAATCATTTTCCAGTAGGGAGGGATTCAAATATGTATGCAATAGGACTATTAATATAGCAGTTGTGGGTAGGACATAAAATTAATGGAGATCATCCTTATCTTAGAGAAATGGAAAACCAACCTGACTGTTTTGTGGGCTCTGTTATTTGTATCTGAGCTTGAAGTTGATCATTGATTGCTGCTAATTGTGTCCTCAAATCTATGTCCTTGTCAATTGGAATAAAGATATCATCCAGATTTTGTTGCCCTAAACCTTCTGATCCTTTCCACTTCAATGCACTCCACCAGTCTGTCTCTCCTGTTATAACCTTTAATGCAGAATTATGGACTTCATCCGAGTAGAGAATTTTGAGGCTCGGGCAATCATAGAAGCTTAGCCATTCCAAACTCTCAGCAATCCATTCACCTCCAAAAATGCTGACCAATTTAGGCATGTAATGAAGTGATACCTTCTTCAACTTTCGGAGATGCCTCCATCTCCTCCAACTTGGTTTTGCAGTAAGCATCACTAAGCTGTTGATTTCCGGGCAATCTTCAACCACAAGCTCTTCTAAGTTGTCAAGAATTTCAACCAAATCCCAAGTAAAAATGGTAGTCAATTGTGGCAAGCATATTGTGCTCTGTAACTTTTAGGAAAAAGTAGAGCACAACCCAAGGGAAAGGATTGCTCCTTGCAAATGTCTTTCTTAAGTTTTCATATAATGAACACTCAAGTACTCCAGTGAATGAAGTCTAACATCACCATCTGCCCCATCATTTACATTTACAATGGCTTCAATCTCTTTACATTCTTGTAATACACAAAATTTTAAATTCTCCATATTCTTGGCCCCAAATTCAGACAAACTAGTTGCTGTTAAATGACGATCAAGAAAAAATACAGTAGCATGACGAAGTACCTCCTTAATTTCAATGGGAATGCCTACACCGTTCACATACTTCAAGCAACTTTCTTCTTCTTCAAATATAATGACTGATTCATGTGGCAGTCGGGATACTATACGCTTCAGATGATCACCAACAATAAATCTGAAGTACATCCATGACAAGTTCCTCAAGTCATTCAACAGGAGAACTTCTGGCAAGTAAAGTTTAAGAAAATGCAACCGATTTAAGCAACAAAGTTCCTTCAAAACATCTTTAATGGTTGCATTCCATCTCTCATCCTCTGGATTCACATCTATGCTTAACTCTTCTAATTGAGACAGTCTGGATATCACATTTTGGGGAATGATTCTACTTGTTGGATCTTTTTTTCTCTTTCCGTTAGTTGGGAGATAAAATGACACTTTCAAACTTGTCAACTTTATCAACTTCCCAATACTAACAGGTAAATTTATGATTTCAGTGTCTTTAAGATCAAGTACCCCAAGATGACATAGTTCTCCAATTTCAACTGGTAGCCTTTTGACAGTTCACAACTTCTTTAAATGAATTTCTCGGGGTTGAACTTAACTTTAAAAGGGATTTGGGCAAAGATTTTATTCTAGTTTGGGACAAGTTTAAGATTTGGAGGATAGGCATGAATTGGAAAAAAGATAGGGAAATAACTCTCAGATGAAGGTTACCTTGAAAGAACAATTTACTGAGTAAAGGGCAATTCGGATTATCCGGTAGCTTGGATATTTTATTGTTCATCAAATATATCTCATGAGCTTCCTCCCATGCCTCACTTTTGGTACGCATGAGTCCTTTTCCTGTTCAGTCTAATAAGGAGTAAGGGATTCATTTCAGCTTTATAAAAATTCACCAACTCCTTACGTACATCGATTTGCCATTCGAATTGACTCTCCATTCTGAAAGCTTTCTAACAAGACGACATTGACAAGTTGTTGAACAATCTGTTCTCCCTCATCGAGTGTTTGGATTAAGTCTTCTTTCATCCACCTTTCAAGAAAATCAACTTTATGTGTTCCTTCCATCTCTAGGTTAGATGCACAATATTTTAGACATTTATTTGCAGCTGAACCTAATTGCCCCAGAATGAATGCTAATGCACTAAGCAAAATTCTATCTTTAGTACTTTGTGATGTTGTTGGTAGAAAGTCGATCGCCCGAGATGCATGCTGCCAGATGGAAACATCCTCGACATCTTTTAAGGCTCTTGCTATTAGAACAGTGGCTAGCAAATGGCCACAACATTGTCTCAACAAATGCAGTGGTTGGATACTTGAAGAATGCACAACTAATTTACCAACATTCAAAATAAGTCCACGATAACAAATGATACTCACTCCTAATCTCCAAATCCACTGGCACGCTTAAATTAACCATAATGCCTGCCAAAACTATCTTTTGAGTTTTGTCCGAGTTCCACCAGCCATTACCCAGGTCATGCAAATCTATTGTCGATGGAAGGAAGTGCTCAACAAGGATTAAGAAATTTTTGCTTCTCAAAAATTCGTCTGCTTTCCCTCTACTGGATTTTGAGAAACCCAATTCTTCTGTGTGTTTCATTGTTCCGGGAGTTGAAAGGAGGATATGATAAAACAAGGCACACCATATCCTTCTTCCTGTTCAGTTCGTTTAAATTGTTCCAGATCTCACTTCTGTGGAGGATGAAATACAAAAAAAAAAATCATTACAGTGATTTGAGAACGCAGTTCTGGAAGACAAATTGTAGCTGGGAGATTCTTAGCCCGAATTCAAATAAATTTTAGGGGGGAATTAGGATAAGGTGCAATGAAGCCAAAAAAAAAAATTAAATAAAAAAAGAAGAAGCAAAGACCCATAACCATTAAAACTAAGGGGATCTTATGTTATAGGTAACTGATTTCATTTCATTTAAAATCTATACAGATATGGGTATCCAAAAGGAAGTGGGCTCATTTCAAAAGTAATTAAAAAGTTGTGCGAAACGTGTGAGGTGAGATTTCTTTTCATAAACCAAATCCTTCAAAGTTGAAAAGGTGTCTTATGCATGGGAGAATGAAGGAATATGGTTTATTTTGAAATGAATTATTATGTTGGTTAATAAATCGTTTTGAAGGGAAAATATATAATGTAATATAAAAGAAATGTTTTATGTGATGTAAAATGAAGAACTTTTGTAATTATTTATGTTTAATCAAATTTGGAAAGCAAAGTTTCATTAACAAAAAATGTGTTATATTAATGTTATAAGCACGTTACATTAACGTATAAAGGGTGTTAGATTTTAGATAAACCCCCATCCGAATGCATTTGAAATGCATCCGAACGCATTAGGCAAACAAGTCACAGAAGGCTAAAACATTCGAATGAAGGTTTCTTTGAAACGTAACACCCTTCATACGGTAATGTAACACATTCTTCACTAATGTAACTTTGTTTTCCAAATTTAATTAATCCTTCATTTTCAAATGATGTTAAGATTTTAGGGTTTTTGACATTTAAAGATGAAAGAATTTTAGGGTTTTATGATTTGGGAAGTTTTTCTCTCCCTTTGAATTAAAATAATGGGTTAAAGTAGAAGAGATGATAGAGTTTTTTTTTCTCTCCTCCGTGACTTAAGATAGAAGAAGAGGTGAGGGACATTTACGTCTTATCAAAGTTTCTTATTAATTGCATGTTTTATTTTTATTTTGTTGTACATGTCCTTGTTTCTAAAATTATAAGAGGTACCTTGACTTTATTAGATAAAAAGTGTATCAATATCCACGTCTTTACAAATTATAAAAAAAGCACTTTATAAAAATTTGAAAAAGTAACTAATACTTAAATAATTTATTATTATAAAATTATCTAAAAGGTACAATTCAATTATAAAAATATTATAATAAAAAAAATACTTCAAAAATATGTAAACATACATAAATATTTATGTTGATAAAATAACTAAAATAATTATTTGTATAATTACAAGAATATTTTGGACAATCGATTACTAAATAAATATCAATAATATAAAATAAAAATAAGAAAGAAAAAAAGAGGCTTGTTGGACCTCCCACTCGTACGTGGAAAAAAGATAGTAAAAGGAAAGAGGTATCAAGGATGAAATGAAACAAATATTTTAAGAATATTTAGATTTTTATAAAATAACAATACTTATTTTAAAAAAATATATATATATTTTAAAATTATAAAAGTATGTTTTAAAATATTGCTAAACACTTAGAATATGTTTGACAGTGCTTTTTTAAAATGTTTCTAGTTCTAAAACCAATTCTAAGTGCTTTCAACATAAAAAATAGTTATTTGGTAATATTTAAAAAAACGAGTCGTTAAAGAAGCACTTGAAATGGTGTTTTTAGAGAAACGCTGAAGAGATGCTTTTAAAAAAACCACATTAAAAGTTTTAAAATATTCTTAAAATAATAATTCTTTTTCCTTTTAACTCTCATCTTCCTCCTCAATTCAATTTCCTTTTTTGATAATTTATTCAGTATAGTTATTCTTAAAATAAATATATCTTAAATATTTTATTATAAAAATATACTAAAAATATGAACTTAGAGTAAATTCAAATTTAAGGAATAATGGCAAAATCGTAATTTTGATTCTGAGAATTGTAATTTCGGTTAAAAATCGGAATTAATTCTCAGATACCGGATGGCGAAAGCAGTTCGCGTTGGAATCGATCTCGCGAAATCTAGGTATACGCTAAATTTCGTCAGTGCAGACGGTCGGGTCGACCGTTTTTCGAGGCATCGCGGTCGGGTCTTGAAGTAAAGCGATTTCGATGTGATGAAGTCACATATAACAAGTACTCATGTGCTCTTGTAAAAGTGGTGTGAGTAGAAATGATGAAAATGGACGACCGAGATAGTCTTAGAATATCGGTCTGGTAAAAGGGACGTAATGGTCATTATGGGATTTGGTTTTAAGTCACTAAAGGACGAAATAATGAATAGTTCTTCTTTTCCCTCATTAAGTCAAAAGAAAAAAACGTGGGGAGGGCATTTGAGATGCAATTGACTTGGCACTAACTTTGAAGACTCATTTAGAAAGCCTCTCCTAGAAATCTGTGAATCCGGCCGTCGGCCCGGTCTTGGGCGAAGGAAAACGTTCCCTAGAGGCGAGCTGCGTGTCGGACTCGGGATGAGTTTTTGACAAAATCAAGAGGTAGGGGTTTCTCCTGCATGTTTTAATCCATTTAAGTGTTTTCGATGTTTCGGTTGGTTTGAGGCCGTGAGGGGGCACGTTTGATCGATCCCCAAAACTTGGGACGAATTGTTTGAATTTAGTAAGTAATGGTGGCTTGATGGAACATTCTGGGCTGTTTAGGTGTTTTTAAATTCATAAAATTCTTTTAAATAATGTATTGATATGACAAAGCGGGGGCCAGGCCGTATGATGGGTCCCAAAAACATGGGACGAATTATTGGAATTGTTTTAGATTTTTTTGGGCGTAGTGAACCTCCAGGTAAGCTATGGTGGTGTGGTGTTGGAATTTATGCATTAAATTCTATTTTGGTGAGTAAGGGACGGAAATGGGAATGGAAATCGGTTCCACAAGAGGAGCAGATGTAGGAAGTGTGGTGCTAGGTGGACTGACCCACTTGCTCTGTTTTGAATTGTAAAAAGCAGTCCAGTTGTATAAATGGACCATAAATGTCCATTTGTTTTGGCATGAGAATTGTTTGATGTGAATGACTTGGTATGTGTGGAAATAGATAGGTTAAGACATTATTGTAATGTGTTAGTACAATGACGCAATTACTTGGAATTAAATTGTGTTGTAAGCCGTTGGAGATGATTATGATTTGCTCAATTGAGCTAAATTGGGTGATGATTGATGTGTTGAATTACATGCGTGTAATTGTAGTTGATTGAAAATATGCATATTGACATATTGTGTAAATGATTTTGAAAATGGCATAATGCATTTTATTATCTGTGAGTAGCACAAATTAGGTGTGAGTCGTAAGCCAAGTATTTTTGTAAAAACGGATATGATTGCGAAAGGAATTTCACAGGATGATATTAGAATTGGGTTGGGAGATGGGCAATGATCATTTCGGATGAGGGACCATGGCGCAGGAGCTCACGAACAATTCACCTCGGAGGGTAGTCCCATATTTTTACCGACACATTCGGTAGTATATTTTCAAGAACAACAGGTTTTGTTTTTTTGAAAATGATTATTTTCTTCTACATGCATTTTGTGCAGTTTCGTGAGTTGAGTCAGGAGACCTGGCATGGGGTGATCATGTAGATATCTGGCAGATCACATATTTACTTGAGTGTGTGTTTATTTTGGAGCATTGCACTCCGCACTTAGGTGGAGAGTAACCCATTTGGTGGTGATTCCACTATCAGCTTTAGCTCAATTGTCGAGGGATTATATTTTTCGTACGTGGAGCGCCGAGAAGACAATTCATTTGAAGAAGCCAGCCATGATTTTGATGGTTTTGGACATAACATGTATTAGACTCAGATGTTAATATATGTTTGTATAAAAGTGTAATCAACTATTGAATTATTGGGAGATAATTGGAGAATAGTTGTGATATTTGTTTTTATGAGTATTAGTTTATGGGCCCAAGTTGACGTTTTAAATCATAAACTGTTATATTGGACTGTTTGGGACAGGTTTATGTGTCTCCAGACTGCAGAGCTCCCGCACAAAGGAGACTCCCGCCCGATGCTGGTGGAAAGCCGTCGGGTCACCCGACATTCACGAGTATTCCGCGGGTTGACGGGTAGTCAACGAACCCCCTGGATTTGGGGCGTCACAAAAAATAAATATAATAATTATTTTTAACTACAAAGTACTATTTTCCATTTTTTTAAATAATATTTGAAGACATTCAAATGAATTTAGAGATTATAGATGGAGTTGGAAGTGAAAAAAGTGGGCATATCATTTCCAAATAAAGAGAGGAAAATAAAGAGCAAAAGTAGAAGGAAAGAAAAGTTTGAGGAAAATAAAAAATAGGTTTAAACTTAATAAATTAATTTTATATGTTTATTCAAACTCATTATATTTGTTTCTCTCTATTAGATAAGGACTAAGAAATTTAAAAATATGTAAAATTTTGAAGAATTTTGATTATATTTGATTTTCTTTTATATTTTCCATGGTGAAACTAAACATGATAAAATCATTTTCCTTGGTATTTTTTTTCTTTCCTTAGTACTTTCAGAGTTCCAAATAGAGCCTTAACAAACTTTTTCATCTAAATAATGACACTCATTTCTTCCTAATCATGTACAAGGTTTTGAAATTTCTAGAGTATCGATAGGGTATCCTATTGGAGAGGAAAATAAAGAGCAAAAGTGGAAGGAAAGAAAAGTTTGAGGAAAAAAAAAAAAAGGTTTAAACTTAATAAATTAATTTTATATGTTTATTCAAACTAATTATATTTGTTTCTCTCTATTAGATAAGGACTAGGAAATTTAAAAATATGTAAAATTTTGAAGAATTTTGATTATATTTTATTTTCTTTTATATTTTCTATAGTGAAACTAAACATGAGAAAATCATTTTCCTTGGTATTTTTTTTCTCTCCTTAGTACTTTCCGAATTTCAAATAGAGCCTTAACAAACTTTCTCATCTAAATAATGACACTCATTTCTTCCTAATCATATACAAGGTTTTGAAATTTCTAGAGTATCGATAGGGTATCATATTGAACTTGAAATATGAGTCCCATACAATGGGTAAATCTAGATTGTTAACAAAGACATAAAGAAATGAAATCTACTAACGAACAAATAAGACCAAGGAAACAAGAAATTGAATCTGAGATGAAGAAATAAGATTTTTGGTGTAAAGAAATGAATTCATTACCATGCAGAAAGAAAACCATGTGGCTACTTTTGATAAGGAATTACCTATTTTTCATACCATAGAAAAACCCATTCAATATAGTCTCCTCCTCTTCCTCCTCCACCACCACCACAACAACAACTACAGGAAAAGGTGCATAAATACCTCTGATGTTTGGTCGTATGTCCAATTTAGCCCTTAACCTTTTTTTGGGATCCAACCATGCCCCTAACATTTCTGTCATGACACACTTATGTCCCTACCGTTAACGGAATCCACAGATAAGCAAACAGCCCATTAACGTTGCTAGCGTGGCACCCCCTCATGTGTAGTTTTAATTGATGTGGTAGCTTTGCACGTGATTCATTAAACCCAAAAATTATTTTGATAAAAATGCCCTTATCCCTAACCTCCCACCCCTATACCCCTCTTTCCCCTGCAATTTGATTCCAAACCCTAAGCTCTTACCCCCTCAAATTCTCTCTCTTAAACCTAACCTAAGTTCTAAATCAAAACCCTAATTTCTCCCCCAACCTTGCAATTAACGCCCTATTTTCCTATCTGTGGATTCCATTAATGGGAAGGGCATAACTATCACGATAGAAACGCGGCATGGTAATAATGATAATGTATTCTAACTAATTATATAAAAGCCTATTTCTTCTCATGCTAAATATAAAACAATAACAAAAAGTTAAATGAATAAGGAATAGTAGTATACAAACCAAATACCAGGGATTAAATAATCGCGAAATATCGACGATATATCATCGATATTTTTGCCCAAGTTATTCACAATTTCCCATTTTTGCAAATTAAAATCGTTTATTCGAAAAATCGGAAAAAAATCGGTCAATATTGGCGATATATCGCCGATATATCCAACACAAAATGCAGGTTTGTAAAAAATTAAAAAAAAAACCAAAAAAAAACCGATACAAGCATATATATAGACGATATATCTATCAGACGGCCACTTTGAATTTTTTTGTTTTTTTAATTTTGATCCAATATTGTGATTTCGGGGACACATGGAAGATCGAGATTTTGTCTCAAATTCAAAATTTTCTAACGGCTAAGAGTCGATTTGATGCCCAGACTAACTGCGGTTGATCCAACGGCCGATTTCAATCCCTTTGATTCCAAACTACATATTTTTTTATCTAACGGTGGATTCCAATCTTTGACTTGATCTAACGGGCCAATTGATTTATACAATAGATTCAAGATTCAATCGCTAGATTTGATCCAAAATCTCAAATCCAACGCCGACCATTTTTAAAGGGTTTTTGACCAAAAAACGACTAGTTTGACTCCGGAAAATCTATAAATAGCCATAAATTCACTTGTTTTCATATTAAACTCCTCCATTCTCTCTCAAACAATTTTTCATTTTTTTGCAAAGTATTGGAGAATAATATTTTTGTCAATTTTTGGTGTTCAAGTCTTCCATTCAATACATAATTTCGTTGTAATCCTAAGGTATATGTTTCATGTTAATTAATTTTTTACATTTGTGCAATTTAGTAATTAAATTAAGTTTATATTTAGATTAAGATTGTTATAGCTTATATTACTATTTAATTTTAGTTTATATTTAGATTAAGATTTAATTTAGTTTATATTTAGATTAAGGCTTAATTTTAGTCTATATTTAGATTAAGATTATGAAAATGAAATATAACATATATATATATTTTATGTTTTAAATATACATTTTCTTTAAATTATGATAATTAATGCAACTTTATATTTAGATTGAGATTATGAATATGAAATATAAAAATTTGTTAATTATTAATTAACAAATTTGTGAAATGTCAAAATTTGTGAAATATATATTTTCTTTAAGTTATTATAATTGAATGCAACTATATTTAGATTAAGATTATGAATATAAAATATAAACATTGTTATTATTAATTAACAAATTGTGAAATGTCAAAATTTGTGAAATATACATTTTCTTTACATTATGATAATCAATGCAACTTTATATTTAGATTAAGATTATGGATATAAAATATAAACATTTGTTAATTATTAATTAAAAAATTTGTGAAATGTCAAAATTTGTGAAATATACATTTTCTTTACATTATGATAATTAATGCAACTTTATATTTAGATTAAGATTATGAATATAAAATATAAATATTTGTTAATTATTAATTAATAAATTTGTGAAATGTCAAAATTTGTGAAATATACATTTTCTTTAAGTTATTATAATTAATGCCACTTTATATTTAGATTATGATTATGAATATCAACATAAATATTTGTTAATTATTAATTAACAAATTCTAGAATGTCAAAATTTGTGAAATATACATTTTCTTTACATTATGATAATTAATGCAACTTTATATTTAGATTAAGATTATGAATATAAAATATAAATATTTGTGAAATTCAAACTAACATGTGGGTGAACCACGAATTTCCTATCCATATAGAGGTTGTGGGTACAAGTTAAGACTGTGAGACCCCGAAAAAAATCCAGATTCCCTAAAGGAGGGTAAAATGGTAATTTCGGTCAAAATCCGGAATTTTTCTAGATCTTGGATGACAAAACGGACTCCACCACAGAATCGCCTCGCAAAATCTAGCCTACCACGCCGACTTCGTCGATTCCGAGGTGGCCGAATTTCCCACGCTCGGCGCGTGTGTGGTGCCTGATGACACACAGAAGCGTATGACAAGTGGCAGGATTAGAGGCTGCCACGTGAGGAGACCAATGCCAACCATTTGCATGTCCTCATACGACACATACATCAGCAGGAGATCCATACTACATCGAGCCACACGTGCCTCTGGTCGAGAAGTCAACTTAATGAGGGGCAAACTTGTAATTCTTATGAGTAAAGACATCATCTTCTCCACTTTCATTTTCTTCTCGGGCTTATTGTTTGACGTTGTTTTACTAGACAAATTTAGAGAGAGAAAGACCGCTTCTCTACATCTACGACGATCGGGACTGCTCGCCTGCTTCAACAAGAAGAGTAAAATTGGTCTACAGACGCTTATATTACGTAGGGTACTAAAGTCGGGAGTTTCACAACTCCAAAAAGGTAGGGCTTTTCCTACTTGCTTTACTTTTTGCTTAAGGGCTTTGTAATGGATGGGGATTTGTCAGAGGCCTGTATGGCCGTGGTTTCTGCCCCAAAGCTTGACCGAGTTAAGAAATCCCTAGGATTGGTTTGACGGTCCAATGACCGCTTGATTTGTGTGATGTGTTGCTGCCATGAGGAATAAATATGTTGATTGTGAAATTGTGGGTCGCTCTAAGACGAACCGTTTGACAGGCTCTGAATGGATGCGAAATGTTTTTATATTATTATTATAAATCGAATAACATGATGTATGGAATTAAATTTGTTAAATATATGCATGAGTGATATATTAGCATGTACTGAATGTTGTCAGGTTGCATCGCACTTCTAGGTGGGGAATAACCCACGTAGGGAAATTCCACCACTGGCTTTCGTCTTCACCCCGCCGTGGGACCCCTTCGTGTATTGAAGACGACAGATGGGACGATCCGGTTTTAGAGGCGAAGAAATGGCCGAGTTGGCCTTATCTTGTATTTTTTTCTGTCCTTGTAAAATTCTGGGCAAAGGACCCAGTTTGTATAAATTGTAATTAAATACAATTGTAAATGAATCATATTTTGTATAAAATTTATACTTGTCAGGAGGATGTGCGGGCCCCACTGGGTCAGTTTATAGATGATGTATCGTGCCTCACGATCGAGACACGCAGATTTCGGGCTGGTCGACGGTAGTCAACTGACACCCTGCTCGGGGGCGCTACAAAGACATTTATGCATGACATGTTTGATCCTATAATTAATATTATCTAACACTATGTCTCTGGTATGAAAGATCGGGTTTCATCAGCATGGAATCCCTTCACAACGTTGCAATGAAGCCACATCGGTTTCATTTTGGTGGTGAAAGACCATAGCAATGTAATATTACTGCCCATATTTCATTATTAATCGCCATTCTTACACTTTATAAAAGATTTCACGACTCTGCCTTTTTGTTAATTTCTGATATATCGATATTCATGTAAAAATATCCACCGATATATCCGATATATCCGTAAAATCCAAGTACCGATATATCCGTCGAAACCGATATTTTTAACACTGCCGAATACTACCCAAATGGATGAATATCTCTATTTTGTCAGCAATTATTGCAACAAATTTAGTTCCTAATGCAAAATTTTGCTTCGATATGGAGCTGTGATAAGCATTTCATATCAAAGACAAAAAAAGGGGCAAGAACCCAAAGTCAACACTGAAGGTTTCTCCAATAATGGATTCGATTTTCAGTTGATAAGAGGATCAAACGAACAAGTGTCCATGAAACCAAACAAGCTTCACTAAGATCAGAGCAAAATATTCTTACTTTCTATTGCTTGTGGGAGAAAAAAAAAGGAAAAAAAATCGAAGTAAAGAACAAAGTGAACCTGATGAAAAAATGGAGCAGAGAGATGGGTGATGAGAAAATCCAAATATAGTGTTCTTGGAGCTGGTTTAGATCTCCTGGCTGCAGATAAATTACAGAGTAAACCCCAGTGCAGGAGTCTACCCACTTCTCTATCTCTCTTCCCTTTTTGTTCTTCATCATCGAACCACCTCAACCGGTGGGTCCCACACATACCCTCTTTTTCCATTGACCCTTTTCCATAGTCTTTCCCTTTCAAAAGAATTGAAAAACTTTTTTTTTTTTCTGATTGATTTGTTTAGTAAAACAAGCTTCCTCTAAATTCTATACTATCATGTGTTTTTTAAGATTAGATTTGTACCATTTTTATTTGTCATTTATAAATTGTTCTTAAGAAAAAATTGAAATATAAAAATATTGTAAAACTTAAAAATCTTCTATCGGCCAATTTATAAATAATAACATGTGCAATCTTTATGATAATCGTAATTATTTATATGAATAACAATTTGTGCGATCTTCATGATAATAAATAGGGTGATTTGGTCAAAAGGCCTTTTAAAAAATGAATTTCAAAAATATAATCTTTCATCAATTATTGACCTTGTAGTAACAAAAAATACTCTTATTATTTTCTTATATGAATAACTTTTTTTTCTTATAATACACATGTAAATACATAAAATGACAAAATATATTTTTATCTAAAATGAGTTATTCTTCACGGTAATGACCCTTTCTGAGTCCTACATCACCTAATTACGACTTAACTTTGTGGGTTTATAACCAATTATGTTCCCTCTTCTTGATAGTTAGCTTTTAAGAGGAGTTCTACCCAAATTGTTGTATCAATGGTATGAAAGCATTTCATTCCTTAGAGATGACCCTTGTCCCATAATTGTTAGAGGGCCGTTGTTACTCGTAAAAAATAGTGAGATTCATGAAGTCACCAACCGTTGTGGACGTCAGTTCTGAAAGATGGTGGATTGTAATGATCCTTTATGAGTCCCACATCGCCTAATTACGACTTGGCCATATAGGTTTTATAATCAATTGGGTTCCCTCTTTTTGATAGCTAGCTTTTAAGGGGAGTTCTACCCAAATGATTGTAGGAAAACATGAAAATGATTAGATTTATAAATTTTGAATTATTTGTGGTTTCTTAACCAAATATTTCTAATATATATCTAAACTTGAAACTAAGAAGAAAAGTAAAATGAAAGAAAAATTAAAATCAAAATATAGATAATTGATTTTATTTACTATTTCCATTTTATTTATTTTGATTTTTGTTTTTTTTTTCATATCTCAATCAAATATGAGAAAATATTTTTTAGTATTTTTTTTCTTTAATACTTTTCATTAACTAAATCAGAACTTTAAATTTTATTTCAACTGAGTATTAGGATTTGATAACATTCTTCCACTCTCAAGTGCTTCGGTTAAAGGAGTTGTTGAACATTATCTTCTTCAGCTTCTGACATTCACATAATGTGATGGATGATATAGTTGATCCAAAACTTCTAGCACGAAGAGGCCCCTCCCAAATGCTTTCCAATTTTAGGACATTTTTTATGTACAAATTTTCCAGCAAATAATGTTTTAAAATTGACATGTCATCGTAGTTTATCTGGCTCATTTGCTCACTAGCTGGGACGATGATTCAACCGTGGTTGAATCGAGGACGCTATACTATATAATTTATATTTTTGAAAATTGTAAAAGTAATTTTTAAAATTTTTAAATATATGTAACATTTATAATATTATTTATTTATTTATTTTTATATAATTGTATTAATATTTTAATTTGTAAAAAACATAATATGTAAAATATTTAAATATAAAAATTTATCGAGAAGGGAAAATTTTCATTATAATTATATTTATATTCATATTTTTCAAAATAAGGTATCTAAATATATTTTTTGTTAAAAAAAAAAAATAACAAACCAAATGTTAGCCTGGTTCATGTTGTTCCTTGATGTTTGAATATCACTCTAGTGGCCAAGGTTCAATTCTCCCTCCTACATGCGGAATAATCGACTGTCCCACTTTCTGAAGTATTTTGAACCGTTCAATTCGCCCAAAATTGCCTGCTTAGGGTGATTCAATGGTTCAACCGGTGATTCGTGCAGTTCAATGACGGTTTGTTTTACTGTTCGGTTTGAACCAGACTACAAAGTTGTCCGATCGATGGATGGACCGGTTTGGCTGATCGATCCAGTCCGATTTTAAAAAATATTGAACGCAGCCTTTGATATTTCATTGCCATAGACAATGGTTTTGATTTAATGGTAGCCGTAAATCAAATAATCAAACATTTTTTTTATCTTCTTAAGACCTAAAGTTGATAGACTTGAAACTCTCTTATGGCCAATTAGCCCAATTGTATTGGTTTTCATAAGCAACTTGATGATTATAAGATCCATACCTTGACCATTGGTCAATAGATTCAAGAATTCGAGCACAAGCTAAATCACAACAACTGATAAGTATCTTAAATACTCATTTTATCCTCATGTTTTGCTTAGGTTTTAGTAGTTTTATGAGATAAATAAGTGTCATAATGCTCTCTTTACCCAATTTTGTGATTAGGCCAACCATTAAGCACAAATGAACGAAATCGAAGAAAAAATCATCAAAGTCATCATGCAGCCACAACAAACATGTGATCCTTTCGCCTACGTGATGTCCTTTCATGGCTCCCTCATTGCTATGGGCACATTCTAGACTCCGAGTGAAGGATCCTGACCCGGATTAACCTCATGAACCCGAGGGGACCTCCCGGCACTCCAATGGATATAGAAACTTTTCCTCAAAACAGTCAAATAAAATCCATGGAGCGAACCCCTTTACAATCCTTAACATATCTTTAGAAAATAATGAAGCCGGTGATAAATTTTTCTTTCTTTTTCAAACACTCGATTTTTCGTAAAAATTGGCCGTAGTTTCCTCTCGTTTTTCTGACTTCTTCCCAAATTTACAAACCCGCGAAAAACATTTAAAAACACTTCTAATCTTTCAATCAACTTCTCAACTTCCGCTTTAGGACTCGTCCACAACCCAATCAAACACAATATATACACATAAGGCGCTTATTCACTTCAAATCATCAAAACATTCAAACCTTCTTCAATTCCATGCACATTTTTATTAGAAGATTTGGGCTTGAGCCGAACTTAAGCCTGGTCGCCTACGTACCTTGTCCACTGAGGATCAAAGCCCACGTAGTTCATTTTCAAAATATATACATATATACCTATATACATGACAAAATATTCAATATATACAATATGCAAAATGTATATACAATGAAATCACAGCCGTCTTCCTCACCCGCCGACTCATCAGACAGGAGGTAATTTACTCCACAAGACTGCCTCGGTCCCCGAAAATGTTTTTGAAACATAATGAAAAGAATGAGCTAAAGGAGCCCAGCGTTGAGTACATTTTCATTAAAATAACATTTTCAATATATATCTAAGAATAAATACTTATACAATTAAATCAATTTATGCCTAAACATTTATGCCTTAAACTTTCTTTCTTTATTTCTTTCTTTCTGATGGAACCCAGGGGATAAACACACCGAATAGTTTCCGGTTACTGACGGTGAGGGATGGGCCTCATTCCAACCATAACCATCACGCCGAGGAGAACTCACGTCAGATAAGGCTCTACCACAAGACTTTATCACTGTATGATATTACTCTAAACACCTATTTCCTCCCCGCTAGTAACCTATAACTTTACCCTAAATCCTACACGCCAAAGTACCTCGCCGATATCATCATACGCCTATATGGGGTTAGGTAATCATCAAACCTTTCTTCCAAATACATTTAAATCATTTAACACCTTTACTTTATCATTTATACATTTATGCATTCTTACACATTTTAAACTTCCATAATGCCTTAACATATGCATACATATATAAACATTTACATTAAACTTTTTCATTTTAACATTAAAATCATTCACTCCTTTCTTCAAAATACATTTATAACCATTTAAATCCTTTACTTTATCATTAACACATATATATGCAAATATAAATATGCATTCTTTACACATTTAAATCTTCCATAATGCCTTAACATATGCATACATATATAAAGATTTGAATATAATATATATATTTAGGTAAAAGTAAACATTTATATATTTACTACATTCTTATGGATATCCATATATAAACATTTATATTAATCTTTTCCTTTTTCACATTAAAATCATTTACCTTAAAACTCAATTTTCAAATATTAGTTTTACACTCACGCTCACTCGCTGTCCCGCTGGTCTCCGCCGACTTCGTTTCCCGTCCGAGTAGTCCTTTTACATTTTTCAAGAAAACCACAACTAACCATTAACCATAATCCCATTTAATCCAATTATACATTCATTTTCTCCCAACCACATCACATTCACTTAAATCTCATTTAACCACACTTAAAATACGCAACCAAGGAAATGACCAAATTACCCTTTTCTTTACAAAATGACCTTAATACCAATCTAAATCCCTTTTTTTCCTCTCTATGAATCTACTTTACTTGAAATTGGAATCATTCCTAATTGACTCATCCAAATTCAAGTTATGGCATTTTCATGCCAACTAGTCATTTTACCTCGATTTTACACTGATCATGAAATACCCATTTTACAATGTCTTGACTCCATATTTGACACTGGTTCTTTATACTCTTTTGAAGCTAAGGTGCTAAGGGTTCTTCTCCAATTGGAATCACCCAAATCGGAGCACCGAAACTCACTTTACGTCCAAAACAACCGGGCTAATCTATGTTCAAAACTGAAACCAGAATTTGGCTTGTACATGGCCCCACTTTGAGTAAATTTTTAGGCCACCTAGAATCAGAATTTGACAATGCCTATTTATGGATGTTTGGTTCTCCTTGAAGTCTAGTTTAATTAGCCACTTGAATCACTCAAACCGGATAAGAAATGAGCAAGTTATGGCTAAAATACGAAAACTGGTTGAAATAGAAAACAGAGCACTACCAGTACCGGGACTACTCCCCCGAAAATGCCTAGAATGTGTGTTTTTCTTCCATTTTTTTCCATATGTTGGTACCCAAATCAACTCAATACTCCATATATACATCAAAACCACTCCAAATTCATCTTGAAATCTCACTTCTTTACTCAATTCATCTTTCATTACATGTGTATCTTAAAAACTTTTCCTAAATTACTTCCAAACAACTCTAATATGGGTTATAACCCATACACAACCCAAACACAAAGATTTGTTAGGGTTTGTTCTAAACCCTAACTCAATTACTTGCAATTTAAACCATGAATCCATACAAAACTATAAAATCCCCTATAGTTCCATACCTTTTTTTTTGCTTTTCCTCATTTTCTTCTTCTTCTTCTCTTCTTCTTCCTCTTTTTCTTCTTCTCCCCTTCTTCTCTCTCTTTCTACGGTATGTTCTCCCTCAATTGAGACCAAATTTGGTCTTAAATCAAGCCCTCTATCCTTAGGCCATGTTTGGCTCTCAAAAACCCATTTTTTGGGTTAAGTTTCATTTTATTTCATTTAGGTCCTTAGGTTCTCCTCTTTTTGCAAATCAACTTAGGCATAATTCTATTTTAACCCATAGCCTTTTCATCTTATGACTTCTATGCCCATTTTTGGCAAAATTACAATTTTATCCTTAAGTCTTGTAAATTTTGGGGTCTCTCGTTTCCACGTTTCTCATTTAACTCACGAAACATTTAAATTATGCTTACAAAATACCCGAAACATGTCGAAGACTGCTAGGGTATATTTTGGGGTGTTACACCGAGGGCTTTCTGTAGACACCAAGATCACGTGATTTGAAATTCGGATGGGCAAGATACGACATCAGGGAGTGAAGGGATAAGTTCTGGATTAAGCATGAGTGCCCTCACGCTTTAGAGACTTTAGTGTAGGATTTCTTTAGTTTAGCTTGTTTTTTATTTCAACTTCACCTTTGTGTCAATCCAAATAAAGTTAGGACTATTCTAATTTCGATAATTAATAGCCTAATCCTCGTGGAAACGATACTCATCACTTTACTACTTGATACGACGCGTGCACTTGCGCATATAGGCACACATATTTTATATAGCACATTTTGAGCCTATCAACAACCAACAATGAATTGAAATGTCAAACAAGAATCCTTCTCCCATACATGGATGTGTTATACAAATAATTCGAGGTGGTCTACTCTAGGAAAGCAAAATCGAAGAGAAGTCAATTTTTTCGGCATACCCACCTCATTTACTACCATTTCGACAATCTTGTTGCACACTTCTTTGGATGCACCAACTTCAATGCTCAGTTCTTCCAACATATCAAACCTTGAAATTTGTGATTAATATGGTTTCCGATATCAAAAGTGTTTTGAACTGTTTAGTTTGCCCAAAACTACTCAATTTGGGCGGTTCAATGGTTTAACTAGCGGTTCATGAGGTTCAAAGACGGTTTGTTTCACTATCTGGCTTGAAGCTTGAATCGGATCGAAAAGCCGTCTGATCGATGATTGGACTGGTTGGTTCAGTTTTTAAAACATTGAGCGCAACCTTTGATGTTTCATTTCCATAGACAATGGTTTTGATTTCATGGCATCCGCTAATCAAACAATTAAACATTTTGTTCATCTTCTTAAGACCAAAAGTTGATAGACTTGAAACTCCCCTTTGCACCAATTAGCCCAAATGTATTCGCTTTTTAAGCACTGATAGATTACAGAATCCATACTCAATTCATTGGTCAATAGACTTAAGAATTCGGTTATGTCGAAGCCATGACAACTAATGTACGAATTGAAATGTCAAACAAGAATCCTTCTTCCACGATAAATAACACAAGGTGGTCTACTATAGGAAGCAAAATTGAAGTCGAAGAGAAGTCAATTTTTTCAGCATACGCACCTTATTTACTACCATTTCGATAATCTTGCCCCACCCTTCTTGGATGAACCAACATAACCGCTCGATTCTTTTGACGTATCAAACATTAAAACTTGTATTTTAGTATGGTTTCCCATATCAAAAGTGTTTGAACTGTTCAATTCACCAAAAAACACCCGGTTTGGGCATTTCAGTGGTTCAACCGGCGGTTCATGCGGTTCAAGGGCAGTTTGTTTCACTGTCTGACTTAAAGCTTTAATTGAACTTGAAAGTTGTCCGATTTACGGTAAAACCGATCTGATCGATTTATCCGGTCCAATTTTTAAAACATTAAACATAGTATTTGATGTTTCATTGCCATAGACAATGGTTTTGATTTCATGGTATCTATCAATTAAAGAAAAAACATTTCTTTCATCTTCTTAAGACCAAAAGCTAATAGACTTGAAACTCCCTTGTGGCTAATTAGCCCAAATGTATTAGTTTTCATAAGCACCTTGATGATTAAAGGATCCATACCTTGGCCATTGGTCAAGAGACTCAAGAATTTGAGCACAAGCTGAGTCATGGAAACCAACAACGAATTGAAATGCTAAACAAGAATCCTTTTCCCACACAGGGTTGTGCTTGACAAATAAGTCAAGGTGGTCTACTCTAAGAAAGCAAAATCAAAGAGAAGTCAATTTTTTCAGCATGCCCACATCCTTTACTACCATTTCAACAATCTTGCCCCACTCTTCTTTAGATGAACCAACATTAACATTGAGTTCTTCCAACATATCAAACCTTGAAACTCAGGTTTCTCCAATATGGTTTTCAGATATCAAAATTACATACTAATATTCACAAGCACTCAACCATTAAACTTCCAATTGGAGTAAATTAAGCTCCTGGGTCCCTTGAATATCCAAAGACTTCAAGATGCTTAAGTGTGACACCCCAACCTTGGTTTTTTTTTCACGCTAACCTTCAACAATCTATATAATAGCCTCTATTCACATATTCACGTGTCACTCAATTATTAAGCAATGACACATAACAGTCCATCTCATTCAAGATTCTAGTAATTAATGTACTTAGGGCAATGATCAATTTTTCAGAACCTATGTGAGCACCAAATGCCATCCACAGGTATATGGTTAGATTCTAGACTCAGAGAGCTTTCCATAGAGTCTAAGAATGCCTGAAACGGACTACGGACAAGGAAGTTGTGGTCATCCAAAGTTGGCGCTTCATATGAGCAGCAACTGACGTGCAGAACCGACAGGTACCTACTGTCTTTTGTCTTTTTCGAACATAATATGAGCTCAAATTATGTTGAGCCATATATAGATGGATTCTAGACTCAAAGGGATTTCCGTAGAATCTACGAACGCATGAAACGGACTTCGGACGAGAAAGTTATGATCATCCGAAGTTGGCACACCCGAGCTCATTCCCTACTAAGCTCGGCCAGGAGAGCCCAACCAAGGAGGTCAGCTCAACCTCACACAGCTCATGCAGAAGAGCTCAGCACAAGAGGTCAGCCTGCGCAGAGAGCCCCACACAAGAGGTCACCATGCACCATGCAAGAGCTCAAAGACAAGAGGTCGCCCATGTAGCCCATGCAGAGGAGCCCACTCCGTCCGAAGAGGTCAGCTCCATGCAGAGAGCTCACCACGCCTCATGCAGAGAGCTTAGCCACAACCATGCAAGAGAGCCTACCATCCAAAGAGGTCACCATGCAGTAGAGCCAATCACAAATTTCATGCAGGAGAGCGCTCACCCATACCATGCCTCCGAATTTTCCAGTCAAAAGGCCATAACTTGAGCTGTAGAGGTCCGATTTGAGTAATTAAAAAGCCCGATGTGAAGTTCTTAGGTAGATCTACAATTTTTATCAAGGATGCTAGTCCAAATTTTCACTCTTCCTCAACTGAAATTCAGTCCCAAAGACTAGATGCCTCATAGGCTCCAAAACAGAACACTATTCCCACACAGCTCATCATAAGTGATCTCGGCCACACACAGCTCATCCCAAGGAGCTCACAAGAGAGGTCAAATTTCATCCCAGAGGAGCCTCGACCGGAAGAGGTCATTTCATCCTGAAGAAAGCTCACCAAAAGAGTTCCCACACACAGCCTCATTCTCTCGCCTGAGCTCACCACACGCCGCCCTCTCGACCCTTCCAAGTAAAAATGTCATAACTGGGCTATAGTCCGACTGGTGGATTCGAAAGCCCATCAAGCTTCACTGACGAGGCTAATGATATAATGTATAACATGGCCAAATTCCCTTTACTGCCCAACGAAAAATCAGTCTTAAAGTCCGACTAGAAATAACAAAGGTGAGAGAAAACCTTTACCAAATTGAATTAAACATGTGAACTTAGTTCAATTACAATTTATCTCACACTATATCTACGTAAACCGGATAATGTACCAAAGATATAACAAAATCGGTTTTCGCCAAGACTTTTGGCAAAATACATACAGCCATCTGAATTTCTTCAACTAAGGCCTCACAGCGTGCCTTTCGTGTACCCAAAAGACTAAATGTTTTTCCCACGACGGTGAGCTATGCCCAAAGAGAAAGTCTCCCACAAGGCTACCTCCACCTGGGCTCATGAATTCCATACATAACTACAAAATCATTCACACACATTCATATAAAATATGCATATCTCTATATGAATGTCTATGTCATGCCCCGTTTCCCGAGTCCTCACCGACTCTCTCATATATGCAATTTGCCATGAATGAAAACCATTTCCAAACAAAGGTATTTGTTTTTATCTGTGGACAACCCTCCGATATAAATAGTGGACCGACTCCGATAATTTATTTTGTGGATAACCCTCCGATGTATATCAATTGGGTAGACTACGACGATTGATATTATATGGACAACCCTCCGATGTATATCAATTGGGCAGACTCCGACGATTGATATTATATGGACAACCCTCCGATGTATATCAATTTTATTCATGCACCCTCACCCGATTCACGCGATGACCCCATGCACATGCAATGATAATGTCACTGCATAATATCTCATGTTACATGCATACTGAAAACTACATGCAACATTTATATTCATGCTTCATCTCAAGCATCATGTTAATATATCAAGCATGAGTATATCAACATCAATATTCACGCGCCAATCGTATGTTATTCTAAAACAAGCAATAACACACAACAAGATCATCAATATCGATTTACGTGAGTCACAAAGAAAATCAGCTTTAACCGTGGTTTTGGAAACTACACAAACACGACTCTAGAAACCGATCTCACTCAACAACAAGCCACAACCGTTTCTTTGAACCAGCCCATCACTGTATACACCTCATAGCCATGTCATGGCTCAAATGAAGATTAACTGCAGTGTGGAGAGAACCCCTACTCTCAAGCCGAGATCCGTTTCCACTCGGCCGCACCTCTGCTTGCAAATCGAGAACCTGGCCGGTTCTCTTTCCTTTTCATTCTCCTCCCTTTTATTTCTTACACCCCCCTCTCTTTTTCTCCTTTTTGTTTCTCTTCTATTCGACCGAACATATTTTTCTTAGGTGGAGAAGACTTCCTGTGCGTAGAACACCCCATGCTTCCTTGACACTGTCTACGCCACATGTTACCATATCCCACTTCCTTATCACTATCTTGCATGCATGATTTAAACTTGACACTTGGCCTCCACTAATGTGCCAAGTGCCCTGTCCTCAAGTTCCACATGGCATGAAATTCTCATGCCATGTGTCACTTTATTGTTCGTCCATTTACCTCGAAATATGTGAAATTCCGACTGTTTCAGAATTCAACGAAATCCGACTGTGTACCTAGATTTCGCGAGACGAACTCAATGGTGTGATCCGCTGCGGTCTATCCGAGATCTAGAGAAATTCCGTGTTTACAACCCAGATTCATCGTTTACTTTATCCTGTGGTCTCACATCCTTCCTAAAAGAATTTCGTCCCGGGGACCACACACACATATACATACAATCACATGCATATGTAATAACCATTTAAATGCTAAATGACTAAACCACGTACCTCCGTCCTCAAAGAGGAAAGGATATCTCGTACGCATTGTGTCCCCACGCCCCCATGTCAGCTTCCTCCACTCCTCCCAGGTTGCCACAACACTTCACTAGCCCTTCACAAAGCCAGATCGCAAAACCTGCCTCGGCTATCCATAATACGCACAAAAGTCCCTCCTCGAAGGTCCCATCTCTGCATCAATAACAGCTCGCCCCAAATTCAATTACATGAGCTAGATTTGGAGTGTACTTTCGGAGTTATTGTAGAGACATGGAATACCTCACGGACACCCCGATGAACCCTGGCCGGTAATGCTAATCGATATGCAATTGCCCCCACCCTCTCGAGTGCCTCAAAGGGCCTAATAAACCTAGGCGATAGCTTTCCTTGCTTGCCGAATCTGACCACTCCTCTTTTAGGCATCACCTTTAAGAAGACATGATCACCCACCTCAAACTCTAGAGGTCATCGCCGCATCTACAGACCTTCCGTCTTCCACCTCGAGCCGTGAGAAGGCTGCTTGTATCGTGACCCACTTCTTGGTGGTGTCTCAAATCAAGTCAGGACCCGTGGTGGAGCTCTTTCTCACCTCCGTCTAACAAATCGAAGATCGACATGGCCTTCTATATAAGGCCTCATAGGGTGCCATCTGTATGCTTTCCTGATAACTGTTGTTGTAGGCGACTTACTCGCGGCAAACGCCTTCCCAACCAATTGGAACCCAGGACACATGCTCACAAAGATGTCCTCTAAAATACGATAGTCCTCCCGACCGACCATCCAATTGCGGATGAAAAGCGGTGCTCATCATCAACTGTGTCCCCATGGCCTTCTAGAAACTTTTCCAAAAGTGTGTCGTGAACCTGGGATCTCTGTCCGATACGATGGCTACTGGTACTCCATGTAACCTAACAATCTCTCATATATACAAATTTACGTAATTCCTCCAAAGGTAAATATCATCCGCAGACGGCTAGGAAATGCCGACTTAGTGAGCCGATCCACTATGATTCCACACAAAGATCATGTCTACGCGATGAGTTCAGGGTGCCGAGTCACAAAGTCCATCGCGACATGCTCCCACTTCCACCGCTTACCTCCAATGGCCGAGTAGCCTAGCAGGGCCTCGTGTCTCTACCATTTTTTGCCGACATGTGAGACACCGTCGAACAAAATCCCCAACGTGTCTCTTAATCCCGCTCCAATAATACTGGCGACGAAGATCTTGATACATCTTCGTGCCACCTAGATGCACTGCGAAATGAGAGCAATGGAACTCCCTGAGCATCTCCTCTCTTAATTCTATCAACTGGGGAACCACTACCTGTCCTCTATACCGAAGACTACCATCTGCGTGGACGGTCCAGCCCTCGTCACATGTACCTGACTGTACCCGGTCCCTGATGAACACTATCTCCGCGCCCTGCCCCTAGGACTCGATCACCCTACTCAGTAGGGAAGGCGTAGCCACTAAACTTCCCATAACACCCCCGAGCCCGCCATCAGATCAGAGCTCAAACTGCCCCATTACCGAGCATCCGCCACTCCCGGAAGCTATACTAGCCAATGCTCCCGCGGACTTCCGACCGAGTGCATCAGCCACCACATTCAGCTTTACCAGATGGCAGTGGAAGTGAAGTCATAATCCTCTAAGAACTCCATCCATCCGCTGCTAGTTCTCATATTGAGGTCCCCACAGGAAAATATACGACTTTTGTGGTCCGAGTACACCTCGAACTTCTCACCGTATAAGTAGTGGCGCAAAATCTTCAAGGCGAAGACGACAACATGTACCCATGTCATGTGTAAAGGTAATTTGCTCATGATTCTCTTAACTGCCGAACGATAAGCCACTACCTCCTGCATCGGTGATCAAACACATCCTGGCCCGTCTTCAAGATCACACAAGACACTGAGTACTTCGTCTCCTTTCCAGACTACTGCACAGGAGTCAAGTAAGCCTCCATTTCAATTCCTGGAATGCCCTCTCACACGAGTCATTCCACTCAAACTTGACCTCCTTCCGGGTCAACTTAGTCATAGGTGCTGCTAGCCGGGAGAAATCCTCAATGAACCTCCTGTAATATCTAGCCAATCCCAAGAAACTGCATATCTCGAAGATTGACTTCGGCCTCTCCCGACTCATAATAAATTTCAACCTTCCGTGGTCTACCGACACACCGGGGCGCCGACACGACGTGTCCTAAATCTCACCTCAATAAGCCAAAATTCACACTTGTTGAATTTGGCATACAACTGATGGTCTCTCAGGGTCTGGAGAACGACCCTCAAGTGATCCTCATGATCCTCCTCTGTCTCGGAGTAGATCAAGATATCGTCCATGAAAACTACCACAAACCGATCTAAGTAGGGGTGGAAGACCCTATGCATGAGATCCATGAATGCCTACTGCGCATCTGGTCAATCTGGCAGGGCATCACCGTGAACTCAAATGTCCATAATCAAGGCTCTAAACGCTAAGCTTTTCCTAGGGATATCCCGCCTCCCAACTCAACTCCGATGGTACCCAATGCCAGGATCTATCTTGGGAGTATACATTCGCGCTATTTCAACCGAGATTAAACAAATCATCAATCCTAGCGATACCGATTCTTGACCGTCACTCCCCGTTCAATCGCTGGTAGTCAATGCATAGTCGAAGGGTTCATCCTTTTCTGAAATGTAACCTAGAGCACCCTAAGGTGAAGTGCTTGGTCTAATGAAACCTCATTCCAATAATTCCTATATCTGACCTTTAGTCCCAGAACTCAATCCACGCCATCCTACGCGCATGAGTCATAGAAATGGGCGACGTACCAGGGTGTAGCTCAATGACAAAGTCTACATCCCTCCTGGAGGTAATCCCTGTGAACTCTTCTCGAAAAAACATCCTCAACTCGTGATACCACCCGAGGTAGACTCCAAACCCCGTCCTAATTGGGCCCTCCAAGGTAAGGCTTAATAGCCAACCTATCAACCGTCCGCGTGCTATCTAGAGTCATACACACCGAGGTAAAGCATCATGCTTATCCCCGAAATGTAATACGAATACCATCCCGTGTGTAGGCGTGAACCTCCACGATCACAATCAATGACGACCCTGTGCCGCCAACCAACGATGCCAAGAATGACATCAAAGTCCGATATGTCCATAACCCAAGATCTACCGCGGAGGTGAACCCAGATCTCTAACTCACAATCCCACATATCCGATCAATCCTCACCCTAATTCCTAGGAGAACTCACATGCAAATGCTTTTCCAAGGATTCAACCTTTAAGCCCAAAACATTCACATAAGATGCAGCAATAAAAGAATGAGATGCACCAGAATCAAACAATACTCTTTCCCATAGGCGCGAGAGTAGAAACATACCCTGTATAACCGACAGATCTATAGACTCCGTCTGTGGTGTAACTGTGTAAACACGCCCCTAGGTCCCCTAAGTCCCGGCCTGTGGTCCTTGCCCTCGACCTCGACCCATGCTCTGGCCTCTTTGGCCTATCTGCGAAACAACCGGTGCCCGTGTCGCACCCTGGGACTGATATCTGTTCCCCTGGCCCATGCTAGGGTAAGAAGGAACATATCAGACCGAGGTGTCCTAATCGATGACTGACTAAGGTGTCCTATGATCTTTAGGATCCTCGCCGTGGGCAATCCCGCTTCATATGTCCAAAGTAATGGCAATGATAACATGTCATCTGGGCTCGACCGCTAGGAGCCCCGACCGCTTTGGCCTGAGCAACGAATTCGTCTCAAAACCTCGTGGGAACAGGTCCTTTGTTTCTTCTCCCGAGCCTAAGGTCGACCCTCCACTTATCACCAAGACCTCGCGGTCTCTGATGCCCGGCATCATCTATCTCTCCTTTACGGCCAAAGTCGTCTTCACCATAGAATCCATGTCCTGGGTGAGAAGTCCCACAATCTGCCCCGATGGACAACTCAAACCATCCCCTAACTTTCCCTCAATTCCTGGCCATGTCCGAGTCACATAATCATCCCCGAACGCGCTAACTCAGAACTTAGCCACGCACTTGTGCACCGCCATCGGGCTCTGCTTCAACTCATGGAACTCTCGGGCTTTTGTATGTCTAGAAGATTCCGGGAAAAACTTGCCCATGAAGAGCCTCTCTAAACTCCTCCCATGTCATTGCCTCCAAATTTTAAGGCTTTAACCTAGTCCCACCATACCCGACTCACCCTCTCCAGCTTACCAGCTAGCTCCACCTTTGTAATCACTGGAGGTAATCTCCATAGCCTCCAAAACTCTCAACTCCGTCTGAATCAAATGGTCCGCTACCATTCGGTCCCCTCCTCCCCCTAAATGCCGGGAGGATGATATGCCATAAACCTCTTGGAGGTTATTCCCGCCCTCCTGCTCCCAACCCGCACCAAACAGGTAATGGCAGCACCAAGAAGACTCATGGCCTCTATAAAGGCCTGCTGATCAAAAACAGGTGGTGTGCCTCGTGGGCGACCCCTGCGTCTCCTTGACTTGCCATCTACATATATCAAATAGAAATTTATTTATTTATTTTTCCAAACCCCTAAGGTTAACTTCTCACCCTAGTGTTCAATACTTCCTATATACTATTCACTACTATAATTCACATAATATATAGCATACACGCAACACCATCGACGCACAATGGATGCACAGATCTAAACCTTACGGCAATTTAGAAATCTAAAGGAATCGTGTGGTACCTAGATTTTCCTAATACCTAACTAATACCTAGTATCAAGCTGCTCAACACCAGGTATTTATAAACCTAGGCTCCGATACTGCTTCGTGACACCAAACTCCGGGGTCTTTTTTTGCGCTAACTCACAAGCTATATAATAGCCTCATTCACGCATATTCACGTGTCACTCAATTATTAAGCAATGACACATAACAGTCCATCTCATTCAAGATTCTAGTAATTAATGCACTTAGTGCAATGATCAATTTTTCAGAACCTATGTGAGAACAAAATGCCATCCACAGTATGGTTAGATTCTAGACTCAGATAGCTTTCTATAGAGTCCAAGAATGCCTGAAACGGACTTCGGACGAGGAAGTTATGGTCATCCGAAGTTGGCGCTTCATATGAGCAAAGAATCGACGTGGCGTAACCGATGCATACCCCATCGTCTTTCATCTTTTGAACACAACATGAACTCAGATTATGCTGATCCATATATGGATGGATTCTAGACTCAAAGGGGCTTTCCGCAGAGAGTCTACGAACTACAGGAAATGGACTTCGCACGAGTTATGATCGTCCGAAGTCGGGCACACCCGAGCCTCATTCCCGCCGAGCTCGCCAGAGAGCCTCCAACTAAGGAGGTCGGCCAAATTTCACACACCATGCATTGAGCTTAGCACAAGAGGTCTCATGCAGAGCTCAAAGATGAGGTCACCATGCGCCATGCGAAGAGCCTGACAAGAGGTCGCCATGCGTACCTCATACAAGAGAGCTCAAGACAAGAGGTCGTACCATGCAAGAGTCGCACAAGAGGCTCGCCATGCAAATTGGCGGTGAGAGCGAGCACAAGAGGTCGCCCATGCACTGGCGCAAGAGAGCCCACACAAGAGGTCACCATGCAGAGAGCCCGCCTCCGCCCGAAGAGGTCACCATGCAAGAGAGCTCAGCCACGCCACGCAGAGAGCTCGCCCACAGCCTCACGCAAGAGAGCCTAACTCGTCCAAAGAGGTCACCATGCAGAGGAGCCTGGCCACAGCCTCATGCAGAGAGCTTCCCACATACCATGCCTCCGACTCTTCTGAGTCAAAAGGCCATAACTTGAGCTGTAGAGGTCCGATTTGGGCAATTCAAAAGCCCAATGTGAAGTTCTTAGGTAGAGATACAATTTTTATCAAGGATGCTAGTCCAAATTTTCACTCTTCCTCAACCGAAATTTAGTCCCAAAGACTAGACGCCTCATAGGCTCCAAAACATAACACTATTCCCACACAACTCATCATAAGTGAGCTCGGCCACACATAGCTCATCCCAAGTGAGCTTGGCCAGTAGAGGTCAGCTCATCCTAAGAAAGCTCAAATTAAAAGAGCTCTACCACACACCATTCTCTCGCTGAGCTCCGACCACACGCCGCCCCTCACCCTTCCAAGTAAAAATGTCATAACTTGGGCTATAAAGGTCCGATTTAAGGATTTGAGCCCGCATCAAGCTCACCGACGAGGCTACACATACCGTATAACATGGCCAAATTCCCTGATCGCCCAAAGAAAAATCAGTCTTAAAGTCCGACTATAAATAACAAAGGTGAGAGAAAACCTTTACCAAATTGTATTAAACATGTGAACTTAGTTCAATTACAATTTATCTCACACTATATCTACAGAAACTGGATAACAGTCCAGTATATAACAAAATCCTGGTTTTCTCGCCTTAATTTTTACAAAATACATAACAAGCCATCTTCACCCTTCTTCTCAACTAAGCCCCAATGGCGCCTTCGTGTACCTCCAAAGACTGAAATGTTTTTCCACGACGTATGAGCTTATGCCCAAGAGAAAGTCTCCTACAAGGGCTACTCCCCACCTAAGTGCACATGCAATGACAAAATCCACAAAATCATTCACTCACATTCATATAAAATATGCATATCTCTATATGAAGTTCTATGTCATGCCCCATTTCCCGAGTCCTCACCGACTCTCTCATACATGCAATTTTCCATGAATGAAAACCATTTCCAAACAAAGGTATTTGTTTTTATCCGTGGACAACCCTCCGATATAAATAGTGGACCGACTCCGATAATTTATTTTGTGGACAACCCTCCGATGTATATCAATTGGGTAGACTACGACGATTGATATTATATGGACAACCCTCGGCGTATATATCAATCGCGCACTAAATCCATCGATATTATACGGACAACCCGATGGATATCAATCACAGACTCGACGATTGATATTATATGAACAACCATGAGATCGAATTTTATTCATGTACCACCCATTCACGCTGATGACCCCTGCACATGCAATGATAATGTCATCAGATAATATCTCATGTTACATGCACACAAAAACTACATGCAACATTTATATTCATGCTTCATCTGGCATCATGTTAATATATCAAGCATGAGTATATCAAACATCAATTACGACAACTGCATGTTATTCAAACAAGCACACACACAACAAGATCATCAATATCGATTTACATATCAAGAAGAAAATTCGCCTCCAAAACCGTGGTTCCGAAACTACACAAATACGGACCTTAGAAACCGGTCCTCACCAATGTCGCTCTTTCAACCGTTCTTGAACCACCATCACTGGGCTAAGCACCTCATAGCCATGTCATGGCTCAAATGAAGATTAACCAAGTAAAGAGAACCCTACCTCTTAAAGCATGTGACTGCCCACCGCCGCAACTTCATTAGTAAATCGTGAGAACCGCCGGCCCTCGCTCCTTTTCATTCTCTTCCCCTTTTATTTCTTTTCCCCTTTTTTTTTTCTTTTATTTCTCTTCTATTCCACCGAACAGATTTTTCTTAGGTGGAGAAGACTTCAGTGTAGAACACCTCATGCTCTCTTTCGACACTACAAGCATGCCACATGTCACCATATCCCACTTCCCATCACTATCTCAGATGCATGATTTAAACTTCTGACACTTAGCTCCACTAATGTGCCAAGTGCCCTATCTCGGCGCCACATGGCATGAAATCATGCCACGTGTCACTTTCGCTCATCCATTTACCTCCAAATATGTGAAATTCGATCGCTTCGAATCTAACGAATTAATCGTGGTACCTAGATTTCGTTAGACGTTAACTCAATTTAAGGTGGATCCGTGTCGCCATCCGAGATCTAGAGAAATTCTGTGTTTGCAACCTCAGATTCATCGCTTTATCCGGTCTCACATTAAGTGCTTCTACATTAGCTAGAATTTCAATCAAATCAAGTCAAGAATTTAAATACAAAGCTTTGAGGGATATTAGATCGGATAAAGATGAAGGTAGTGCTGAAATCTTAGTGCCATGGAGATCTGTGGATCAAGATCTACATAATCGGTGAAGAACAACTCAGGAATAAAAGTCAAGTACTTATTTCTTTGAACTAACAACGTTAAGAAATTATGACAATATGTTGTTTATGGTAAAATGCTTATTCGGTTATCCATCAAAGAAATTTGATTGGCAAGTTCTCATTCTTCCTTACTTGAGAAATCTTCCAACTCCTCATGTGGCTTCACCAATATTTTAGAATTTGTATTATGTGATGATGTTCTGAGAGTCATTTCTCTAAGCACTTTGTCCATCTTAACGCATTTACTTTTATTACTTATCTCTACAATGATACTTTGATAAGCTTGTTCAAAAGCGTATGCCCTCCATTGCACGCCAGTTTGAAATTTTTGCATGATTAATAAAACTTTCAACTTTCCAATACTCAAGCAAGTAATTTACATAGATCTCACTTTCTTCAGGATACAAGGCAGCATACAAAAAGCACGCTTTTTGTTCATTATCTTTTAAATCCTCATAACAAATCTCTAAGCATTCTAGCACTTCATCCAAGCCTTCAATTTTGATATTGTCCCATCTGTGCAAATGTCTCAATCCATCCTCCCAATGCAAAACATTTTTATCTTTCCTTTTGAAAGTTCTTACTACTCTATTTATCAGTAGTAGCCCATGACACTCTTCAACCACAATCCAAGCTATTAGATCAATTAAGGGGTTAAAAACGGGGTGGTATACTTTTTCTTTGAACATTTTCCAAGTATCAGTAAGCAACAATGGTTCTACATCAATTATCTCATCCACTTCCATATCATAACAAACATCATCATATATACTCACCAACACAACAGTGTTGTCCTTTTGGCTGTCATTAATTCCTTTAGATCAACCATATCCCACACTTCATCCAAAAGAATCAAATACTTCTTTTCCTTCAATTCTTTGGATATTCTCAAAGCAACTTCTTCAACATTAGCTATCTCTTTCATATCGAATTTTAGCCATTGTAGGATTGCATCTTATAACTTTCTTTCACTTCAATCCTTTGAGACACTTACCCGGAAGACCATATCAAACATTTTGGCACATTTTTCGATTGTCTGCTATGTATTATCAGGGTTTTCCCTGGGGCCTCCTACTCATTCCATATTGCAATTTACATTCAATTTAGTCACTATATGATCAGACTCAACTTTTAAAGCTCCATTCCTTTGAAATAGTTGCCCAAATGACAATATCAAATATTGTAGCAATATCTTGATGATGGTTCAAGTTCTGCATTATGGTGTTTTTTCTAGTTCCTATTGTTCCTCACTACATCTTCCATTGCACAATTCTTGCACTATAATTGCGCATGTAGTGTCTGTTCAACTATGCTTATATTTTTATTGTCTACATAAAGGCTATTTGATGAATGAATTTAATGTGAAAAAAATTTAGACTAAACATCAAATCTTAAGTAAACTAATTTTAGTCCCTCAAATATCAAGCACCTCAAGCTGCATAACTTCTTCTTTCTCTGTTGGGAGTTCCACCAAATATGAAAGTAATGATTTAATGATAGTGTTATGCAAATCTAAAACTCGAATGTTATACATAGATTTTAAAAAGAACTCGGGGAATCACATGCAAGTTCTTATTCATTTGAAGCAATAGTGTTAAAGGATAATGACATTCTAGAGTTTTTGGTAAGCTGCACAGTTCATTATCCATCAAAGAGATGCAACTTGCCTTTTTCTATTCTTCATGATTTGGAGGCTCTTCCAATCCCTCACATGGCTTTGCCAAAAATTTGGAATCTCTAATTTGTGATGATATTTTAAGGGTCATATCCCAAAGAACTTTGTTCATCTTAACACACTTCCTCTTCTCACTACACTCTAACAATGATACATTGATAAGGTCATCTAATATCGCATGCCCCTTGTCACGTGCATCTCTAAATGCATTTTTATCATGAATAAACTCATCTGCATCTGAGATAAAACCTTTAGCTCTCCAACATTCTAACAAGTAATCTACATAAATATCATACTCTTCAAGATATAAAGCACCATACAAGAAATAAACTTTCTTTGCATCACTATCCAAGTTATCATAACAAAACCTCATAAATTCAAGCACTTCATCCTTGCCCTGAGTATTCTCCCATCTTCACAAATTGTTTAATGCATCCCTCCAAAAGGAAACATTTCTCTCCTTATTTCTAAAGGTTCGTGCTACTCTGTATATCAGCAACGACAGTCTCCAACACTTTTTAACCACCAACTCGACAACTGGCATTAATCCCAAGAAAATGAATAGACCGACCCACTTTTTCCTTAAACATATTGAAGGCTTCATGATCTGACAATGGTTTCAAATTGATTAGCTCATCAGCTTTTATGTCCTTGCAAATATCACGAAGCCTACTCGCAACACTACCTTGCTCTTTAAATTGTCTTGGATGCCCATTACTTCACGTAGATCAATGAAGTTAAAAATTTCATCCATAAGAATCAAGCACTTCTTTCCTTTCAACTCTTCATAAATTCTCCAAGCGTTTTCCTCAATGCCAATAAAGGTTTCATATCTGTTCTTAGTCGATGCATGATTGCAACTTGCAACTTCTTTAAGCTCCACTCCTTTGAGACGGTTGCCCAAATGACAATGTCAAACATTTTATGAATATCTTTATGATTGTTCAAGTTCTGTATTTTGGCGGTTTACCCAATTCCCACAGTTCCTCATATTCCTATTATTCTTATTTTCTTATAATCTAGAAAACTCACTACATCTTCTACAACTTTGTGCAGTGATAAGTTGTCTTCTATTTTTGGTGTAGAAGTGCAGAAGTGCAAAAGTCTACCAACTTCTCTCTCTCTCTCTTTCTTTTCCAATGTATTGAAAACCAGACCGATTGATTGGATTGGTCTAATCGTCGATCGGTCTCTTTTTCGGTTCGATTTAATGTTTCAAACCAAATTCCTATTGAGCCGGATCCAAACCACTCAAACCGATGGTAGGAAACTGGACCAAACTGGTCGGTCGGCTTCTTTTTCGGTCCTATTTTGTGTTTTAAACCAAATTCCTATTGAACCGGATCCAAATCGCTCAAACCGATGGTTGGAAACCAGACCAGATCAGCCGGTTGGCTTCTTTTTTGATTTGATTTGGTGTTTTAAACCAAATTCCTATTGAACCGAATCCAAACTACTAAAATCGACAGTTGGACCAATAGATCGTTCAAATCGGATAGTTTTAGCTAAACCGACTAGTTTAATACCCTCATTTAAGGACCCCAAATATCTCCCTTCATTTTGCGTATAGCATGACCCACAAGCAATAAAATGACATTTTTCGCATATTTTCAAAGATATCTTTATGATGTTTGACTTTTCAAATGTAAGGGCTGCCACGTGTTGGCTACTTAATGCAAAGATGATATAATTATATAAAGAGCTCTTTCTTTTAATTCAAAACCGATGGAGGATCGTTTTTTCACTTCCAGTTAAACCAAGAGGCGGCTTCCAGATATATATTTAAAACACAGCTGATGTTCGATAACGGACAAAATTTTCAATCACTCTCTAACTCATTTTCCTATTCATCCATTTTACCTCAACCTCATTTTTCATCTTCTACTTTTGTTCCTGTCAATCTTTCCATAAGAATAATAAATATCGCACGAGCAGTCCATAATTTCTATATCATGACGAAACAATTCATTATTCAATTCGTTTTTTTTTTTTGAGAACCGTTGATCGGAATGCTGAAGTATGAATCATCGTCATTCACTATTGATAATTTTTATTTATTCATGGTTATTCAACGTTTGTGGATCATTCATGATTGGTAAATTATCACCACCCATTTGACATTTTTATGAGTTGTTATCAAACGATATTCACCTGAATATTCATTAACAAATATGATTTGAAGCCTTTCTTCAAACGTAATCACAACGCATTAAATAACATTTGATCTATGATAAAGAAAATAGGCACCTGTTTAAATGTAAAATTGGGATCACAATGAGATCAAACAAGGGTTCATATGTTAAACTAAATTAAGACGCCAACAAAGACTTAAACTAAAGTCCTTTAATCATAACAAAATTTTGTAAGACCAAACGGATATATATGAAAATATGGGCCATGGATAGAACGTAAAACATCAAAATCTGGATTTAAACAAAAGTGTTTAATTAAAACTAACGAAAGATTATTCAACACTTAACTTCTTTCCAAGTGCAACTGGCCACATATAATAAATTAATCATGAGTCCATATCACCCAATGGAGACTGAGATTTTCCTTTAATTGAATCTGGATCAATTATCATATGTTCTTCACTATTAGGCAACTATAAGATGTAACAAACTAATTTTAATGTTCAAAAAACCGATTGAAAACTAATCAAAATCAATAATAAATAATCATTTTAATTTAAAATATACAGGAAAATTTAGATAATGTGTGATTAACATTTACAACATTTCATACTTGAAAAACATCATGAGTTGAACTGCCTGACTTGTCCAAAAAGCAATGTAGCAGAATGGATTTCATACCACACATTTCATCAATTAGATGATCCATGTCTTCAAACAAATGTCTCAACAGCCATCGTTGAAAATCCTAATCTTTCAAGACTGATCGTTTTTCTTCCAATATCACAACCATTTCAGGGACTAAAATAATCTTTGCCTCTCATAGATGATTAATGTGCTCCTTCCACTTCATCAGATCTCAAACACTCAAATTCAACAGGTTTCATTCTCTCCCTGATTAGATCTAGTTACACTAATGGACTGCTGTCACTCTTAATGTATCAGTGAGACCCCTGAAGATTAAACCCGATACATCATCACTGATCCGGCTACTCATGATAAATTGAAAGACTCCATCAAAGTAATGATTTTATAGTCTATTAGTCTCATACTATTGGCCCAAGATGTTCAAGCACGCTTCTTTACCGCAACTCCAATGCATCACTAGAGGTCCCTGGCAACTCAAAGAGAAAAGATACAACTCTTTTCAAGATAAGTTTAATAATGATCTTAAATAACAATTATGAATAATGTAATATAATCAATGTTTTTCTTAAAACCCACAAAATAATCTGAGGAAACTAAAACTCTGAATGTCAATAATTAATCCCACTCCTGAGGTGTTTAACCACTACTGATTCAACAATTTACTAATCAAACAAAAAAGAAAGAAACATAAAGAAAGAAATCATGATGATGTTGAGCAAGAGAAAACTCAAGATTTTAGTTTCAATTTTATTCAACAGAATAAATTGAACTTCATTACATGACTGCAAAACTTCCAATAGAATAAAAATCTACTCAAACTATGGTCTCAAGACCTATTAAAAATTTAAATATAAAGAAAACTATGAAAAATTATAAGAGATAGAGAAACCCTTATGAGAGGTGTTTTCCACTTCCCATATTCAAAACCCAAAAACAGTATTTATAGCTCTGTATCGGGCTGGTTGAAAATACCAAAACATCCATTTCATTCTCGTCTTTTTCAATGCTTGTCACATATAATTTCCATCAACACAGCTTTTCAGTTTGGCCTTAACCTGATCAAGGTATGTCTGCTCAAAGCCTTTGAATGTGAATCGCATCCATATGGATTTTGAACCACTGATGTTCCAAACTATACAAAATCAGATCTCCTCAATGACTTGACCAGAGGACATCCCACAGCCTCTCTTTGAAACGATTTTGTAATCTTTCAATTAATCACTGCTTTCCATAAAATCCTGATGAATCAATCGAGGAAATGTTATGAGTTTACACATTATGATATATAAAATATCAAAATTAATGATGCAAATAATCTAACATAGATGAGTTTACACCATCAATAAAGATAGGATCTGAGCTGTCTCAACAATCTCCTTTTCAATCCAACTTTCTTAATCAACTCTTTGGTCCCATTTGGTGGTTTGAACCCAATTCTTACAATCGACTCAAATAGGCTTTAAACCAAAGGTTGAAACCGGATCGACTCAGCCATCAAATTCCCCTTTCTGTCTCATTTTTATACTTAACCAACTTCTATTGAATAGGATCCAATCATCAAAACCCATTACTGATCATTAGACTGTCTCAAACAATGATTAGCTAAACCCATGGCTTAATGTCTGCCATCATGGACTCAAATAGCCCCTCTATCTACGCCTGACATACCTTAAGGTTACTAAAAGGATATCTTTCATATTTCTGTAAATATATCTTTACATGTCGATCTTTCAAATGTGTTATACTCATCGCCATTAAGCATTTAACAAAGATATTAATTATATATGAAAAATTTCTTTATTTCTAAAAACCGATGTGGGATTGTTCTTTCACTTCCAGTTAAACAAAGAGGCGAAGCCCTAGATATATATTTGGGAAAATAATAGCTTATTCACACAATTTAATAAAATTTTCAAATAAAAAAATTCATACGTTGTGCGAAGGTTTTTTTTTTTTTTTTTTTTTAGAACAAAAATTCCAGATATTTGTAAAAAAAATTTATAAAGTAATTATTACTAAAATAAATTAAATGAAAATAATATAACATCTTTTTAAATTATAAAAGTAGTTAGACAAACTTTCTTTTATTTTAAATATACTTAAACTTAAAATATTATTATTTTTAATAAAAATTAAAAACATATATTTATATTTATATTTGAATCTTGATCTTAAAAAAATAAAAGATAAATATTACTGTTTTTTAATATTATATATATATATATATATATATATATATATATATTGATAGGGTTTGAAAATAGGCGCAAAGGCCCACTCGTCGAAGCTCAAGGAAAAGGCGAGCCCGGTGAAACGTCCAGGGCCCTGGCTTCGGCCAAGGAAGGAAGCTCAATTCGCTCGCCCCAAAAGCCAATAGCATGGGCGATGGGAAAAGCCCATAACCTGCAAGTCAAACCAAATCACATCAGCAAGGGAAGTAAGATAATTCCCAATAGCGGTTTATCCTATAAAGTAAACCAAATCTCACCAATAAGGGAGGTAGGATAATCTCCAATAACTGCTTCCTCATTATCCCTTAATAATCCAATGCCGATAAGGGAAGAAAATACCCCAGCCAATGGGAAAGAATCCTTACCACCATCCAATTGGGAAAAATATATGCTATAAATATCAGGTCACGCCATCTAAGTGAGCGTACTCGGTGACTAATTCAACCCTAAGACCGATGAGGTGTCGTTTGAGGGTGTCACACTTCGACCGGACTCTTCAACCTTCTTCGAGCCGACACTGCACTGCTTTTCTCATTAATATGCACAATTTCTGTAATAACAAAAAAATAAATTCTTTTACGTATACATTATACATACCACCATAGTGGTATTCATGTTCTATACACTGAATCCCATTACTTCTCAATATACAAAGCTTATACCTATTCAAAAATATGAGATTATAAATCGCAAGTGAGCACCTATCTCCTCTCGAGTTGGCCTGCTCGTCGATGTGGATGTCCCGCCCTCTATCCCGCTTCGTTTCGTACCTACACTGATTGAAACCCGCTGCTTTTACGCTTTAGTGGGAACATATACATGACCCACTAATAACTATGATCGCCTCAACAAATACACTTATCTTATCATTTTCATATAACGACACTTCTATCATGTGACGCTTGGACATATAACCTTCATATCATTTATTTCTTATTCTAAGATTCTCTATCATTTGGATCTATTCTCTTTTCTAATGGTTCATATTACATATCCTATTCTCAGGAAGGTCATATTCGTGATACATATATTACTTTCATGGTTATATATCACTTCTAAATGCTGTTATAGAGAAGAGAGCTGGGCAATCGTTATCATATACTGTATTCATGTAACAAGCCATGTACTGCTTCATGTACTATTTTCATATTTACCCGTTATACTTTTCATATTACTTTCTTCATGTACCGCATTTGTTCATACTCTTTCGTGTACCGTACTTTGTACTTTCCATATACTCATCTATTAACTTTCCGTATCATTTACATTCTTATACATTTTTATATATCATGTCAGACAGATAATCTCACGTTATTGTGAACTTATCATCACATAGCAAGGCATGCTTCATCATATCATATCTCACACGTCATATGCAAATCATTGTTTTATGCCTGGTGCCCGCATAAGCCTTAGAAATGGATACAAAGGAAAACCATGGCGGCCCTGTCAGACTCACCGCACGAACGCTGGTCTACAAGGGGTCCGAAGGCGTCAAGATCATCAGACGAAACAATGATCACGTCTATAAGGGCCCCGGGCGCTTATTATCATCAGATGAGACAACGACCATCCCATGGCCCGGCTAGCGCTCAGAATGACCCAAATCCGGCCAACCGACCGCATAAGCCGCTGCACTTGTTTTCCCCTATCAGCATGCCCATCTATCCTCACTGTGCTCTAGCGCATAATCTGCTGTTTTATTCCATTTTTTGATATCTTCATATCTCCGAATACTATTGTTATCCTCCTAATCATATGTGATATTACTATGATTACTTCTTTAATCCAATTGCTCTCATATTTTAGCTTCATATCACCATTCTCATATTTCTTTCTTTACAATACATGTATATCATTTCATATATGTCTATTCTATATCGTATTTCGTCTATAAGTTTTAGCTATTCATATTCCATCTATTCACTCTTGTATTCATATCATGTTTCTATATATATTCATCTCATATATTAGCATATAACATTTGCATATAACCCATCTATCATATCTCCAAGCCATCTACTTGTAACATCTTATATCTTGTTAACTTATATTCTCGTTATACTCTATCGACTATCGTATCTTATGACATATACCTATACATTTCTATACTTCAGACATTTTACTTGAGACTCTTTATCGTGACTGCCCTATTTCCCCGTAGAGTGCAATGTAGACTTCCTTTCTTTTATACCCTTAGGTACCCTCTTCAAAACGTAAGTATTTACTTTTCTTTTTTATCTTTTCTTATTCAAATACACACATATAAGTATTTGTTGTCGACCAAGATAAAGACCTAGTTAGACTCTGCATAACATATACCCGAAGGTATATGCACTGAACGTAGATGTGCTCGCCCACGTAATGTGGCTGTTGGAAACACTACAGAGCTACCGGCTAATCGGGGTCATGTATACGTGCCTGCTAGAAGCACCGTAGCACTAGCAGGAGTGCCGAAGCACTGATCATATATGTCTTGTCATTCAATATCCGGTCTTAGGCAATCATACAATTACATGTGTTCTCTGAGCCTATCATTTTATTCTTTTCTTCTATATTTTTACATATCAACTCTACGTATATTTCTATTTCTATCATTCGATATTTAATTCATGTGGGCTAATGAGTAAACCTTAGCCAAGCTGATTAGTACGCTTGGTACTACAATCCACTTAGAAATCCAAATCGACACCAAATGCCATTAAATAGCATATGACTCTATTCTAGACTCAATGAGCTTTCCATAGAGTCCATGAATTCCCATAGAGTCCATGAATTCCCATAACCGAATCCTAACGAAGGAGTTATGCAAGTTGCAAGCCATGAAGAAAATCAACAACTTGCAAGATTCTGCAATAGCAAAGAGCAGCAGCCACTGTTTTTATCATTTTCGGATGTAGTATAAACTCAATATGGAATGGTTATATATGGGTGGATTTTATGTGACCTGAAGGGCTTTCCATAGTCCAAGAACACTAAAAGGACTTCGGACGGCAAAGTTATGGCCGTCCGGTTGGAGGACACGACCAGAAAATCGGTGCGCCGAACCAGCAGCCTACCGCTTTCAGTCATTTTCGGACATAATCTGAGTTCGCTGCGATGGCATACAGGATTAGATTTAGTGGATTTATAGTCAAGCAAATGACCAAAACGACTTTGACGAAGAAGTTATGGCCGTCCGTTGGAGGACACAACCAGAGTAAATCTGCTCGGCTAACAAGGTTACCGGAAGCCGTCGCACACCATGCGTGTCGTCCACTTCGATTAATTTGCCTTAAAAGGGTTCTAATTTGATATACCTATTTCAAGGAGATATGTTCTCCTACGAGTCTAGTTTATATAGAAATTTGAATCACTCAATTCATCTTTCATTACACATCTTTCCTCAAAAATCTTCCATAAATTTCTCCCAAAACAAATCTAATATTGGTCATAACCTATACACAAACCAAACATGAAGATTAGTTAGGGTTTGTTCTAAACTCTAACTCAATTGCTTTCAATTAAACCATGAATCCAACCTCAAAGGGAGGATTCCGTACTTATTTTAACCAAACTAGAGTTTTTCTCAACTCACTCTATTCAAACTCTGTAGTTAGGATCAATTCCTAACTAAACCCTAGGTTTGAACTCATAAGATTTCCTAGAATTCCATACAAAACCATAAGATCCTTACTTTCCATGTAATATCCATACCAAAAATCATAGAATCCATGCCTTTTTTGCTCCTCTCTTCTTCTCTTCCTCTTCCTCTTCTTCTCTCTCTTTTCCTTTTCTTTCTTACGCTGTCTCTCAAATGAGAGACCAAATGCTTTTTATCCGCATTTTTGACTTAAGGCCATGTTTGGCCAAGACAATAAAACCCATTTTTGACTTCTCTTTTCCCCCCATTTTTTCTATTTAGCCCTTTCTCTTTATTAATCTCAATATAACTATACATATTATACTTGCATCCATCTTTTCTCAAATTCCATATTTGCATATAAACTTATTGATTTATGCCTTTTATGTCCTCAAGTGGTAAATGACCACTTTACCCTTGTCTATAATATTCATTTCGGGTCACTTATTTTATTTCCGAAAAATTCCATTTAGCTTATAATATACCCTTAACAAGTCCGAAAACTACTAGAGTACATTTCGGGGTGTTACAAGTACGCAAACATACGCAAAGACATTCAGTCATCTAAGCGCCATTCTTTCTCCTGAGAACTGACTGCATTGATAAACACCCACAAGCCCTCGCCGACCCTTTTTTCTTGTTTTTACATAATGGGCCGTTAAAGTCCAAGGCTAAAGGACTGCCTAACGACAAATCCCAATTCAGCCCAACGATCCAGACGCGTTTCTAAATTTCGGGCTCCATGGAAAGAGGTGCATCATCACGGCGCCGTTTGCTGGAACGACATTTCCTTTCCAAATACAAATTAAAGCTGATCTTTCAGTGTCTAATGGTATCAACTCAGAACACAAGAAGGAGCAACGCAAATCCTCCGAGGATGCAGACCGCCAGCGATGCATAGTCGACCCGCAGAGCAATGGCAAGCCAACATAGATGAGGTGGAGGCACTCCGCCTCACCAACCAACGCCTGATAAGGGAATTAGAGCAAATCACTAGGCAGATGCAGCGTCCGCATGAGGCACGATAAACTCAGGGAGGCCACAACCTCACCCCTCATGAAGGGTAACCCCACGCTCCTCGTGGCACAGAAACCGAAGCAGAATCCAGCCGAGCCAGGGGGCATGGACCACATATAAACCCTGGAGAGGAAGGCAACGAAGCGACACTCGGGGGGCACGCCGAAAACCAAGAATTCAACCCCCCATTTCAAGGAACAGGAGAACGATCATGGGAGCAGAGGTCATGCCTCCAATGTATCCGCCGCATGAAGGAAGTTGCGAAGGGCTTAGCCTCGACTCTGACACCCCAGACAAAGAAACTAGTCCCCCTGCCACTACCGGTACTTCACTCTTCTTCCTACGGTTCACGTGCCTCAAATAGAAGCATTCGCGGTGCTAAGGATCCCTGGCTGATCATCTCAACACTGGCAAGAACTAAATGGAGCCATGATATGTCAGACCCCAGGTGGTGCGAGCTTCGCTTATAACACAAAAAGGCCCTACTACCGGGGCATGGTTTAACAGTTTCCAATCATTACTCGATCTCCTCATTCGTAGAACTCTCCATCAAGGCTCGCCTCCCACTCATAGGCCAAAACATATAGGAAGCCGAGCTATCACCTACTGACCATAAAACAGAGCTCGTAAGAAAGCCTGAGGTCTTATGTCCAAAGGTTCAATGCCGAGTCCCTGAAAGTAGATATACCCGACGAGAAGTTCGCTATCACTGCATTCACTCCCAGATTAGGAGGAGCAAAAGACTTGATGTTTTCCATCTCCAAGAATCCCAGGCATGGTCGAGGTGCTCGCAAAGCAAAATACATCAACTGCAACAGCTTCTCACATCCAAGAAAGGAGCTCTTCACCATAAGGAGAAAATCTGGATCGACAAACTAGTGTTGATCTGAGTCTCTAAGAGACAAAGAGACTGGGAAAGGTCCTCAAAGACAAACAGAGAACGATCCCCGAAAAGGCGAGGAAGCCTCAGAGATCACCTAGGTCCGCCTCAGCTTGAGCTGCGACAACAGTATTCACCTTAGCGATTCACCCCGCGGGCCGCAAAGGTCGCCTCACAACAGCACAACACGTAAAGTAGCCCCGAGATGCACGTCCCGGTGATGAGGTCGTGAACGCCCAAGAGGATAACACTAAGTAATCGTGGAGTTCCATGTAACCACAGTGCATTGAACGTATCGACAGATATGGAATAGGAAGGAAATAGAATATTTGATTCTGGCTGATATCTCCGCCGTCAGAAGACCTCGGGCTCCGATCGCTCAAGAACCACAACCACCTCACGTGACCTATCAATCCAAGACCGCCAGCCTTTAGGGGGAACCATGTGATCTATATGATTTATGTGAGGTGGTGAGTCCAGCCGCCAGAAGGCCCATTTCATCGCAACGCCGTCTGAGAGGTGATGATAAATGCTTTGGTGGGCCAAACCGGCCCGTCTCGATACGGGCCACAACATTCTCTGATTCGGGACCGGGAAGTATTTTCACATCCCCATGACGATCCTTGCATGCGGCAAAGCCAGGGTCAAAATAAATCCATCTGAACCCACGACAATGGAGTTCAACGACATCATCTCTCACCTACAGCCCTTCGATAAGACGGGCATCCAAGAGAGAAGCTAAAGCCGCCTACACCCATCCGCTGGGATTCTCTGTAGAGAAAGGCCGCTTCAGGTCAATACGCAAGGCTCATTCGGGAGACCCCGCGCCGTGCAACGACATCGTGAAGCCGGATTCCCCATCCGCTTATAACATAGGCCATCGGGTGCCCTCTCTCAACGCCATAAAGGCCATCTCCTCCGCTTACCACATGGTGATCAAGTTTCCCACCACAAGTGGAGTAGAGATGGTTTGAGGAGACCACAAGGTGTCGCAGAGTGTTAGCTCACGTCCGTGGAAGTGTGCATACACGACAACATAAACTCGATCGAGCTCACACGCGGCGACGAGGTAAACGCCCCACCCGATTCCCCAAGAGCTGGGAGTCTACCGTTGACGATCGAGCTCAACACCTCGCTTACATCGGTTCCAAGTCATGGAAGACCCGGAAGCCCTTATCCACTTCAAGCAAAACAAGGATGTTCGCATGGAAGAAGTGAGGCTGAGGAATCGATCCCAACAGAATCACTACTAAACGTCACCATTTCAAACCACAAGCAAAGAAGGAGCTTCACCTAAAGACAAAAGGCAATCAACGAGAGGAAGTTGAAAAGCTCCTCCGTGCAGGGTGACCGTAGAGAAGTGGAGCACCAATGGTTGGCCAAACGCCGTGCTCGCCAAAAGCAAACTAAGCAAGTGGCGACTTTGCATCGACTTCACTGACGTCAACCGAGCATGCCCAAAAGACAAGCCTCATCACCGACGATCTCATCAGATGCCATACCCTACCATGAACTCCTCGCTACGGGACGCCAGCTACAACCGCATCATCATGGATCCCGACGACCAGAAAAGACCTCATTCACACCCGCCAAGGGACCCACCGCGATGGGAGCGATGCCTGCCAAAGAAAGGTGAGCCACGCACTGCAGGTCGGGTGAACAAGATGTTCCAAGCAAATAAGAGCATCCATGGAGGTACCGAGATTAATATGTCGGGTAAAGTCAACTCCTACAAATGAGCCCACATACCTCATCCTGCCTCGAGGCGTTCCTGCATCCTCGAGAATATACAACACAAGTCAGATCCAATTTAAACGCGCCTTCGTATTCTCACCGAAAATTCTTAGGTTTTATAGTCAACAACCGAGGAATTAAGGCAAATCTAGACAAGATAAAGGCGATGCTCGACATGCCGTCACCATCAAGCATAAATGAGGTCCAATGTCTAACTGGAAGAGTAGCCGCATTAAGCCTGCCTACACCTGTGAGCCGCCGACAAGTGCCCGCTCTTCCAAGTTCTAAAGAAAGCTAATGGGATACAAGGTAACAAGCAGCGACATTGAAAACTTATTTGAGCTCTCCCCCCATCCTGGCGAGCCCCTCCGAGGGAGAGCTCCTTACTCTGTACCTAGCAGTGTCAAATTTCTCGACCAACGCCGTCCTGATCAGAGACAAAGACCGAGTACAACGTCCTGTTTACTATTGTAGCCGAGTTCTGAGAGGAGCAGAAGAGAGGTATCCAAGGATGGAGAAACTAATCCTGGCCTTGGTAACCGCAGCCCGAAAACTCCGCCCTTATTTCCAGGCCTACACCATTGAAGTCCCAACAGAATACCCGATGAAGCAAGTGCTACATAAACCAGAGACCTCAGGAAGGCTGATGAAGTGGGCCATAGAGCGCCAAGCGAAGTTCGACATCGATATGTTTAAAACTCGCAATAAAAGGGTGGGGCCCAGCGATTTTCATCATGGAGTTCACCCCAGCCATAACTCCGTTTAGTGACGCGCACACCCACGCCCGACCTCCCATCTAGAAGCCGCCTAGTGACGGGGCCGCCAACCTTAAGGGAGCCGAGCCGATCAATCTCGACCTCCCGTATGAATAGACATCGAGTACACTCGTGCTCGATCCAAGCTCTCCAACAATGAGGCCGAGTATGAGGCCACATACAAGACTCAACCTCGCCCCATTCAATGGTTGACTACTGAGGCAACACCGCCTGGTAGTAAATCAACAAGACACCTACGAGGCCAAAGGTAAGAGAATGATCCTGTGCTCCCAAAAAAGGTGCGAGATTTAATTGGGTGGCCTCGTGGTCGGGTCCCGGTCACACACATACCCGCATCGTAGAATTAACGAGCGTATACCCTAGCAGTTAGCGACAAAATTTCCCAAGAAGATCTCAAGAACCGACACTGTCGACCTCGCAGAGCCCTCTATAAACCTTCAATCACACGTGGAGGTCTCCTGGCCATGTTAGGAGCCAAGTCGGGATGGACCCCATCTGGGACTACTTCTTAATAGCTGATCAAGTACCGAACGACTTGAAAGAGGCATCTAAGCTAAGGACGAGGTCGGCCAGGTTTACTATTCATCAGGGAAGCCTCTACAAGCGAGGTTTTTCCATGCCCATCCTGAAGTGTATTATAGGAAAAGATGCCGACTACGTGCTAAGGGAGATACATGAAGGCGTATGTGGAAATCAAGACCTGAGTTCTGGCATTAGCTGGAAAGCCTTAAGACAGGATATTATCGTCCACAATGCTAAAAGACGCTACGACCTCGTCAGAAATGCAAAATTCTGCTGTGATACGCCTAAAATCTCTCACCCATCCGAGCTAATTAACGTCGTCGTCCCCAGCCTTCCAGCATAGCTGGACATACTGGGACCTCTCGCCCATTGAAAGAGCCAAGGCAAAGTTCATTATCGCAGCAAAGGATTACTTCACCAAATGCAGCCGGCTAAACCTCTAAAGACTATCACCGTAACGTAAGATACGCAACTGCCTCGCACTCCATAATATGTTTGTAATCACATTCTCGTATCGCATAACGAAAACACCGATAACCCTAAGTTCGTGGATTTGCGTCGGTGCTCTGGATCGGCAACTACTACCGCCCCTCAAGATATTCACAAATCTAATGTAAGTGCAGAGGTCACCATCCAAACCCTTAAAGCAGCGTTGAAGACCAAGTTAGAGGATCTTAAAGGCAAATGGGTAGCATGCCTCCCCGAGGTGTTATGGGCATATAGAACCACGCACAAGTCAGCGACCCAGGAAACCCCATTCGCCTGCACAGCACAAAGGCTGAAATTTCGCCGAGGTTCCGATTAAAATCCCCAAGGATCGACCGGCGAAAGTGTGGAACATAACGAAGAGGTTTCGCCAAACTCGACCTCCTGGATGAAAAACGTGAGCAGGTCCTAAAGCGTACGGAAGACTACCAAAGGAAGATGGCGAGGTACTACAACTAAAGAGTCAAACCCAGGAGTTACAAGCCCGACGACCTAGTCTTAAAGAAGCTTCTGCCAACAAGGAAAATCCCAGACATGGAAAGAAAATTCAACTGGAAGGTTCCTACATCGTATCTTAAGGCCGTCGTAATCGGGCAATTACGAGCCCAGACGGAGAAGGGAAAAAGCCCACTCCCATGCTTCTGGAATGCCGAGCACCTTAAGCGCTTTTATCAAGCAGACCCCAGATTGTAATTTTAATATATTATCGCTTGATGACAAATCGCGTGTTTATTGATCATTCTCGCTTGTCGACGCCTCGCATAAATACCAAGGAATGTACGAAAATTACATACATCGAACGCTAGAATTCATGATTCAAAAATTTCTTTATTCCAATAAAGGTACGCTTGATTACACCTAAGCATCATTCCTTACATCTCTAAATAAACAAGATGCTAGCCTCAAAAAAAAAAAAACCTCAAGAGAGAGAAACGGAGAGGGAAAGAAAGGAAGAGAGATTGAGAAAGGAAAGGAAAAAGAGATGGGAAAAAGAAAGAGATAGGGAAAGAAAGGAAGAGAGAGTGCGAAAAGAAAGGAGAAAGAGACGGGAAAAAGAAGGAGAAGGAGAAGAAAGAAGAGAAAGAAAAAGAAGAGGAGAAAATGAAGAAAGCGATACAAAAAAGGTACCGCCCTCTCAAGACACATTCCTTAGCACGGAGCTAGGGAATAACATAACTCCCACAAAGGGGAGACTAGGGAAAAACATAACTCCTACAAAGGTGCGAGCCGAAACCGCCGTACGCCTACCGAATTCCTGCACGGATCCCCACGTAGACCGACTCAAGCCTCGATGCTCATTCACGATTCCTGCTGACGCCCAAAGTGGGAAAGGGTAGCTTCTCCATGGAAAATTCAGCACCATTTATAAGGAGGTTAGTACTTCTTAAAAGCACAACTGTCAAGCTCAATCCTCCAAGAACCAGCATTAAAAACACTCGCAACTTCCCAAGAAGTGGAAGTCAAACCACGCATCACATCGGCTCGGGCCATAGAGCCTTCGCCGCAGCGCCTCAACGCCGGCAGCCCGCCTTCATTTCGCATGAGCTCATCGCCCAGAAGGCCTCAGGCCTACCTGAGCCTCGCCACTTCGCCTTGACAAACTCGACTACCAACTCGTGCCATGCACCCAAGAGTTAAGGTTCACCAAAGCCTGTACCCCATGAATCCTAAGTCGCCACTGGGCATGAGCTCATCACAGAAGGCCTCACTGCCCGCCTTGTAATGGGTTTCACCACTAGCCTCACACCCACGAGCCTTCACCGCTTAGGGCCTCAACTCAAAGCTCTTCGCCTAAGGAAGGCCTCGCCCACCGAAGCCTCAATAAATTTCACACGTTCAACTGCCAACCTCAGTCGCGGCAACCAGAGCGCTTCACCAGTGGGGCCAGTCTAAAAAGCCTCAATGGCTCAATTCGCAGAGCTCTTCAAATTTCAAGAAAGGCTCCCGTCACTGAAGAGCCCCGGCCGCCATTCCCAAAAGCCCAATGGCTCACTCCGCTGCAGCCTCACTCGTGAAGGCCTCAACGCCCCAAGAGCCCCGCCGCCTCATTTTGCATGAGCCCACGCCTTAGGAAGGCCTCACCGCAGCTAGCCCATGAAGCCTAAGTCGCCGCCTGGGAGCTCTTCAGCCGTGAAGGCCTCACGCCAAGAGCCCTGGGCCGGCTTCATCATGCATGAGCTCTTCCCTCGCCTTAGTTAGCCTCAACACCCACGAGCCACCCAAGTTAGGCTTCAACCCTAAAAGCTCTTCGCCTTCGTAGGCCTCGCCCCACGGAGCCTCGGGCAGCCAAACCGACAAGCTCAACTCGCTTCAACCGTTACGGCGCAAACACGAGACGCCCGCCGTGCAAGCCTAGCCCGTACAGCCTCAACGGCCCGCCTTGGGCGGAGCTTCGACAGAAGGCCTTAGCGCCCAAGAGCCTCAATCGCCATCATGCATGAGCCTCTACAGCCCCGCTAGCTCAAAGACCCACAGCTCTTCACCGCAGGGCCTCAACGCCGAAAAGCTCTTCAAATTTCGGGAAGGGCCTCTGGCCGCCACGGAGACTCAACAGCCAGGACCGACGAGCTCAACCACCAACCCGGTGCCATGCACCCTAAGAGTCAGCCTCGGGGCCAGCATTTAGGCCCATAAAGCCCCAATGGCCACTGAATGGATTCAACCACTAATCTCGTGACACGCAGCCTCAAAAGTCATTCAGCCTCAAAGTTAGGTGGCACACAGCCCGCTAGCCTCGTCGCGAGCTCAATCGGCCGCAAGATGCATCATGCAACCCTAGAATCATTCATCCCATGCGATCAGCTCCATGACGCCGACGGCAGATTTCGAACCCAACCGCCAGAAGGGCTACATACCTCAAATCCAGTGGCATTCATGCAGCAACCTCAAGGGTTCAAGAAAAAAAAAAAAAGATATCGTGAATAAAAAAGGGTATTCATCGGAGCAAGAACGTTACACATGTTCAAGCCCTACGAAAAGAAAAACAATTAAAGCTATAAAGGGACTGATGTCGTGAAGGTGAAGAAGGAGCGGGCCCCGCAGCGACATTTAGATCCCCGCAGTTATCTACCTAAAGGATCCTTCCTCGCCTTTCGCTACTAGGATGTCGGTTGAAATCCGCCCAGGCACTAGCTTCCTTTGAAACGCGAGTCATCCAAGGCTTCCCACTGAGTGCGCACTTTCTCGCACACACGCTTATAGCCCCGCCCCTTTGAACGACTGTGAAGCCATCAAGGTCACCTCGCAACCCATAAAGTACTCGGTCAAGCTGCCAATGTAGCCTCCCAGCCCCGGGTGCTCAAGAACGAGCCCACTGCCGCCGCTATTATGCAACCGTCCCAAGCAAAGACGCGTGCCTCTTCCCTAGCTGCCCGCAAACTTCTGCCCACGATCATGTACCATACCTGATAGCCCGAAGCCCGCCTAGGTAGCCCGCAGCCCCATCCTAACTCCCACATTATCCCCAGCCCTCGGCACCTCATCCCCGGCTTCCAAGCCTCGGCCTCGACCACTCTTAGCTGCCCCCGAGCCTCTTCTTCCTTACTCTGAGCCCACGCTCGCGCTGACATGGTATGTTTCAGATCGGACTTAAGCTTCATGGCCTCCGTCATATTTCAGACCCGATCAGAGGGGCTTAGCTCGCCGTAAACGAGAGCATGGGCCACTCATGAGTAGATTCGGGGCGCTTTGACGGGCCCCTCGCCCGATCCGGCCCTCACAACTTAGCCACCGTCAATACTCCAACTTGTCAAAATCGCAATCCTCAAAGCCCAAGATAACAACAAACATAATGAAACACCGACTGCTGTGAGCGATCCCATGAGGCCATGTTTGGTAATGCCAGGATCAGACTTTATTTAATTCACTTTTCGACAAAATTAAAAAGTCCGGGCCATTATGTATGCTGGATCGACTAAACTGGGGACAAAATTAGTGAAGGTGGGTTATTTTTGTCTTGGTTTTTAACCCTCAAATCGTTGGTTTCACCGACTAAACTCGGGATAAAATACTTTTATAGTTTTTATAAAAATAATTAATATAACCAAAAAATTTGAACAAAAATTTATTAACTAATATATTATCAAATAACTAATACTAAATACATGAAATAAAAATAGCTTAATATATTATATAGATATAATATATTATAAAATATAAATTTAACAATATATAAATATTTTTCATACAAATAAAATATTATGAATTTATAAATTATTTATTAAAAAACATTATAATAATTATTATTATTTATATTAAAGTATAAAAAATAAAATAATAAAAAATTATTTTTAAAATATAATCGGGGCGGGACTTATTATTATTATTATTTTGATACATGATTCATATTGCTTCATTCGAGTCCGTTTTTACTCCGAAACAATTTATTTCTTTTCAGTTCACTTTATTTTAAATGAACTTAGCCCAAACCATTTTCCTAACTTTCTGAGATTTTCGTAAAATCTCGCCCCCGGAGTCACCGGTAACTTATCACCTGTGAAACGGAAAATTTCCGCTTGTCTCATAATTCGAATTAAACTTTCGGTCACTAGATTTTCGCGAGACGAATTTAACGGCGCAGTTCGTTTCGTCATCCAAGATCTAGAGAATTTTCTAGGCTTCTCTGAACCCTTATGGCAATTTATTATTTTTATTAACATTTTGCCATTTTTGAAAATTTCTAATTTTTTCGGGTTTTACTAAGAGTAACAATACCTGAACCCGTATCGGATTTGAGAAAATAAACTCAACTCTATTAAAACCCGATTAAAATTAAATTAAAACCCGTACTATTATTAAGAATGAGGCCGGACGGGAACTCCAAAATACGTCCCGTCATCCCTACTCACTATCTGTGTTAAACAACAACTTAATACTTAATGCTATTAAGTATTCAAGATTAAGCTAAAAAAATTCTATTCAAAAGATAAGTAAAAAAAAAAAAAAACACCATCTTAGTTCGGTATGTACCAAACGTAGGATAAAAAATCCATAATTTTGTCTAGACTGTACCAAACACAGACGTATTAAATTGTCCCACGCCCTAGTCCGACTGTGATTAGTCCCACCGAGTAATAAAATTAATCCCCGCTTTAACTCGCACCAAACATGGCCTGAAGGGACAGAGTCAAGGCTTCCTCAACAGGCAGGGCACCCAACCTCTTGAGGTCAGATTCCCTAAGGATGGACGAGACCGCACCAACAGCTAGCTCGGCATTGGAAAGCAAAGAATCGCCATCTCCCTCAGCTTCGGGGCCTTTCCCCCTCAACTCTTCCGCCCTTGATGAAGGAGGCGCTGCGCCCTGCGCAGGGGGTCTCCAAACAGTGATGGGCACGACCTCAAACGGAGACTCAACAGCCTTTCCCGAAGAGTCTGTGGCCTTTGCAACAGAGCCAGAACGAGGCCGCGAACTCGGGGCGCTAAGAACCTCGGATGAGGGCAGCAACACTTGTCCCAGCGCTCGGACATGAGTAGAAGGTGAAGATGAAGATGATCCCAACTTTAGGATTTTACCCCAGGATGGGCGGCTCTTCTCGGGAGAGTCTAGGGTTTTCCGCTTCACACTCCAAGACCTCCGGGACAGCGTCTCCACTCGAGCCAAAAGCTCTCCTTTAGTAGGCTTGATAACGGAGGCCCATCGTGAGAAAGCTTCACAACAGGGGGAGGTGGAGGCTTCAAGGTAGCAGGACGGGAAGACCTCGAACCTGAAGACCCTAAAATATCCGACTTGATAAGCTCGGAGTAAGCCCGCGGAAGGCACTCCGCCAACTTTTGCTTTATGACTTCATCTTCGGGGCTGAGATCAGGGCGAACACCTGCAAACATTTAACCAAGGCAGAATTAGCAATGCCCAATAACTTAAGAAAGACAGACCAAACTAAGCCAAAGCGATGCTCACGAAGATTCTCAGGAGTAGTCCAGGCAACCGAAACGCCCAAAGTATCATCCCTATCAAGGGGATTGTACTCCCAACCGCAGCCTCCGACGAAGAAGTAACGCCCCTTCCAGAGTCTATGGGAGAATGGAAGGTCCGTAATAATTAAAGGAGCACCGGTGCGCCTGGATAGATAAAGAAAGCCCTCGGAGGCCTCCTTCACACTAAAAGATCCAGAATGAGGTATGTTTGAACACCAAAGCCCTTTTGAACCTCAAGAGAACCAACAAAACTTAGCCGAATAATTTTAAATTGGGCGCAAGTTGAGAAGGGCAGACGTTGAAGTGCTGCAAACCTCCTTTTATGAAGGGGTGCAGAGGAAACTGGAGGCCGCATCGGCTACACCTCAAAGAAACACACCATCTTGGGGGCACCTCGGACCACAGAAGCCGTCGCCTGAGACCAGACCTGGACTCCAAAAGGGGGCCTATAACGCCTCACGAAAGTTGCTCCATACAAAGGCCCGATTCTACTAGGTCCCACCGCCAGAGCATTCTGCACGATTGACTCCAGATATTCCGATCCCCGATGGAATTTGATCTCATCAATTCTCCCCTTACCCTTGTCCAAGGGAAAAGGGGTTCCCTCGGGGCGTTTTGAAGAACGGCCCCACTTAAGCCATCAGAGGCGCCACCCATCCGCCCCGAACCAGAAACAGTAAAGGAGTCACCCCCAATGCGCAGCGAAGAAGAGCGACCCAAACCCATGAGAATAATAGGAATGGAACAAAAAGACTGCCACAGGCGAGGTATCACAAAACGTCAGAAGAAACTTTGCAAGGAAGGTCAGACCGAATGTCGAGGAAAGATAAACCCGAACTCACAGGGAAACAAAAAGGCGTAAGAATAGGGGAACACAAGACGAAAAGTCAGAAGATATTCTCAGAAGAAACTGAAAGAGCTGGAAAAGATGGGCGCGAAAACCGAAACGTCATCATTATCACAAGACACATGACGACGACTCAGTTTTTCCTAACCAACCAGCCCAGCAAACACGCAGCCAATCATTCAGAACTGATACAGCCCCTCGCACACTCGCCATAAAGGCCGGGGGGCAAATCACAGGGTTTGAAAATGCGCGAAGGCCCACTCGCCGGGGCTCAAGGAAAAGGCGGTGCCCGCTGAAACGCGTCCGGGGCCCTAGCTCCGCCCAAGAACGAGCTCCTCCACCCGCCGCCCCAAAAGCCAATAGCATCGGCGATGGGAAAAGCCCATGACCTGCAAGTCAAACCAAATCACATCAGCAAGGGAAGTAAGATAATTCCCAATAACGGTTTATCCTATCAAGTAAACCAAATCTCACCAATAAGGGAGGTAGGATAATCATCCAACGCTGATAAGGGAAGAAAATACCCCAGCCAATGGGAAAGAATCCTTACCACCATCCAATTGGGAAAAACATATGCTATAAATACCAGGCTACGCAATCGGTGAAAAGTACGCAAACATACGCAAAGGCATTGGCCATCTAAGCGGCCTATCTTTTCTCTCTGGGAGGAACAGACTTTGGCATCAGAAATGCGCCACCTAAGCCCTCGCGACTCCCTTCTCTTTGTTTTTTGCAAAATAATAACGCCCAAGGTTAAAGGATCGCCCAACGGGCAAATTCTAACAGCCTAACGATCCCGACGCGCTCCAAATTTCAGCCCGCTGAAAAAGGCATCATATATATATATATATATATATATATATATATATATATATATTTATATATATATATATATATATATATATATATATATATATATATATATATTTATATATTTATATATTTATATATTTATTTATTTATATATTTATATATTTGTTTATTTATATTTAATAATATCTAAATTATATATTTATGACATCACTGATTCGACCACCGGTCCAACCACTCAACCTTGAATCAATAACTTTTCGGGTTCGCTTATTGGTCCGATTTTTAAAATATTGATATTTTCCCTTTTTATTCTTGCTTTAAAGTTTTAAACTCAACAATGGATAGAGAATTAGACCACTTCAACATGTCGACCTAGAGGTAGGTCCCACACATACCCTCATTTTTCCACATACACCCTTTTTCCATACTCAACTTTCCCTTTCAAAAGAATTAAAAAACTTATTTTGATTGATTTGTTTAGTAAAACCGGTCTAAGTTTTGCTCCCAAAATAATACTTTTTTAAAAATACCAATTTAATACAGATTTAAAAAAAAATGCTCAAACTAATGTGTTCTCATCAATCGAGTTAGTGACTATGATTTTAAATTTTTTTAAGTTAAAACCGTAGTTGTTGACTACGATGTTAAGCTTGAAGTTAAAACCGTAGTCACCAACTACAGTTTTTGAAGTACTAGTTTTGGTATTATTTTCAAAAACGTATTAAATTGTTTTTTTTAAATGTATTATTTTGGAACCAAACTCAACCAGGTTTCTCTAAAATTTATACTATCATGTGTTTTTTAGAATAAATTTGTACCATTTTTGTTTGTCCTTTATAAATTGTGCTTAAAAATAAATTGAAATGTAAAATGATTTGATTAAAAGACGTTTTGAAAATAAAATTTCGGAAATATAATCCTTCATCAATTATTGACCTTATTGACACAAAAATACTCTTATTATTTTCTTATATGAATAACTTTTTTTATAATATACATGTAAATACATACAATGACAAAAGATATTTTTTTATCTATAAATGAGTTATTCTTCATGAAAACACACACACACACATACACACACACACACACACACACACACACACACACACACAAATATATATATATATATATATATATATATATATATATATATATATATATATATATAGAGAGAGAGAGAGAGAGAGAGGCTCTATTTGGTCCAGTTGATAACTGGTAGCTTGTGCTAGTAGTTGGCGCTGGTAGTTGATTATAAATTACTACTTTGTAAAGTAGCTAATAGTTGATAGTGATTGAAATTAAATTTCTTTTTAATAGGCGTGATAGAAAGATATAAAAAAGCAATCTGCGACATACTTGGCTCAAATCATCCACAATTACACAAGCGAAGCAATAAGTTCTCGAATTTTGTTGAATAAAAATAACGCAACACTACACCTTACATAGGTCAATAGAATATTTCTTTTCTTATTTATAACCCCAAACTTTGTTCACATTTTTTTTATTTCAGTTCCCCTATTTTTTCATCAAACCAAAATATTCATAAAAACTCTAACACCCAAATTGTTTTTTTTTTTTAAATATAATTTATGATAAATAAAATTAATTATAATATTTGTGGGTACCCTAGGCTTTGGCCCAGATCCTTCAGCCCACAGGGCCCATAGACCGAAACCCACTATTTAATGGATTAGCCCATGGGCCCAATCACCTCCATTTACAGGACATGCCCGAACATACATCTGGACAACCTTCTCCCGGCTAGCTTGACCTGCATGGATGACCTCTCTTAAAACGGTCAAGCCTCCAACCTTGAGATGCATTTGCAACCACTCTTAAGACGGTCAAACACATCTTGAGGCAGAAGATACGGATGACATGGTCACAAAAAGGGAATGACAGCTCATAGCGCGCGAACAGAGCGCCACCTTCCCCTTCCGTATTGGGAGGAAATCATCCACTTTCCATGAAAAGCGGATCTCTTCCCTCCCATAAAACGGAAAAAAAGCACACCAAATAAGGTACGACATTCCATACTGAGTGAATTGAGGCTCTCATTCTCAAGGCTTCCTAATCTAACTTAGCCATCGGAGGGGCGACGGGACACCACCGTCGTCTTCTTGTTTGTTTTGTAGGAATTTGCTAGCATATTGATGCTCCGACGGTCCATCGACTCGGAAAGTTTTGGAGATTACACTGGTGACTACAATTAGCACTATCTGTGGGAACAACCGAGTAAGAAAACTCATCGGCGATTTGTGAGAGCTTGGGCACATCCGCTTTCAAGTGATCTCCCATTTCCTAAAACTTTGGTAGTTCCCGATCATCCCACCTGACCGTCGGAATTTACCACCATGTCTTGTAAGCCAGCAAACGAGCCTATCGAAGATCAGTTCTTCCACTAACGCCAAGAGATGGAAGCGAAACAAGGCCAAACAGATGGCCGAATTACGTGAACATGCAAACCGCTTATAGCAAGAAAACGAACGCCTGTGAACCCGATTGGAAACTAGCAGGGGCCTACCCGGCCACACTGCTTCCAATCCATGCGAGATAAGAGGCCCGAAGGTATTAATCCACAGCAGTGATCCTCCGGTGAGCGATAAATTGTCCTCACGGAAACTCGCCCCTCTCCGCAACAACTAGCCACCGGGTAATGGAGGCCTAAATCGGGAAAGAGGCCCTCGCGCCCGATCTAGGCAATCTGTCAATGGGCGTGTAAACCAGTGCGAGACGTGCGGGGATGAGCGCGTCATTGGAGCGGCCCCGTCATGTTTGCGCGGCCGGGAGTAGTAACTCCACCATTCCCGTCCGTTCATCTACCTTTCGGGGCAGCCCCCTTCCCACATATGATGACTTTCTCTACCGTTCGGGGGCCTGAGGAAATGTTATCTTCACCCCTAGGCTAACACATTTTGAGTTACGAGCCCCCACACGACTTCGCCATACCCCCGTTTGCTATATACGATGGTTCCTCTGACCCGTATGACCATATGCTACACTTTAACCAGGCGATGATTCTCATAGCAGGAAATGATCGTCTACTGTGTAAGGAATTCCCGGCCAGCCTGAAGGGACCCTCTCTATCTTGGTTCCATAAATTCCCAAGGGGATCCATAAACTCATTTGGTGAACTGTGGGATGTGTTTGTTTCCCAATACTTGTGCTCGGTCCGGAAAAAAGGAAACATAAGCTCACTCCAAACCATCCTCAAGTGGGTGGACGAATCTATCCAGGATTTTACTCGAAGATTTGGACAAGTCGTTCAACAAATTGATGTACACAGCATGGATGAGGTCTTACAAAACTTTCGAAGAAGCTTTGGACCGACTACTCCCTTTTTCCAATCTCTATCCCTGGATCCGCCCGCAATAATGGAAGACTGTATCAGTGGGCAGACAAATACTCCACATTGGAGGATAATATCCGGGCCGCCTCCGCAGGCGGTGATGATAGCGCGCCCCAATATTAGGCAGCCCTGAGGCCCGGCCCATTGAAACGAAGAAAGCCAAAACAAGAATAAAAAACGTTCCCAAGAATAGTTAGAAAAAAAAAATGGAGCCTCCCCAATTCACCCCTCTCAATATTTCCTATGATCAGCTTCTACCCCTCATTCGGGATCACCCTGATTTTTAAATAAGCCTACAATCTTAGGCGAATCGGACCAGCCTTAATCGATCCACACAGGTGTGATTACCATAGGGACCACGACGCCAAGAACAAACCCCGTTGCCGGGCGTTCTTGGTAGAAATATTGATTCGGGCTAGGCACCTCAGGAGGTACATTCGGGGCAGGCCGGGTGGAGCAGCGCCCCCCCGCGGTGACAGTTGATTGGCGGCCCGAGCCGCCCGGCTAAACCCTGGAGCCTACATTGACTTCATGTTGGAGGCGGTTGATGATCGGTACCAATCAAAAACAGAGGAAAAATGCCGGTCCGATACCGGTCGGGGCGGGTAAATGCCATCGGTGCCGGATAAGCGGCACCTTGATTCGGTAGATTGTGATATCCTTTCCTCCTATCTGGCAGAGCTAGGGTCATTCTCTCAGTATAGTGTGCTTATGCTTACTTTGTGTAGCCGTAATTTTGATGTGCAGGAGTGCTGGTTTGACCACTGGCCCGGTCACGGGTGACTTATTGCGCCCCCTCCAGGCGCGAACGGATAGAAAATCCCGCTCGACCATCTCGATTAACGCGAGATTTTATACAGATTCGCGGGACACCTATTAATGATGGGGGTGATATTATCCTTTTGTCAAAGCGGGGGCTAGTAACTTCGGCCAGTGCTCGTTTCGATGGTTGGGCGAGGCCCATATAAACGCCATCTTGGTGAAGCTTGGCTACATCTGATGAAGCATTCCTCGACTGCACGAGCTATCGGCTGTCATTTGCGTCGGTCGGGCCTCTAAGGTAATAGTGTGCTCATCGGTGTTATCAATTGTCGTAGACGTAGAGGAAGGTAAGCCCAGTAAAGCTCACCAATAAAACTCGTAGCCGGCGCCGCGTCAGGTTCTTCACGGGCAGCTTTGGAAGACAAAGGAGCAATTGGCTCAGATCCACCGGTCCGCTATCATAGGCGAAGACGGGATAAGTCACACATATCATTGATTCCCTCTTGGCCCAGTGGAAAACGGTTGCCGGCGAGTGCTAAGTTAACATGGCGATATTCTCCCACGGACCCATTCTCGGACACTTGTGAGGATAAGCCGCCTTGCCTCCCATAAGTTAAATGTTGTCATCAGCGGACTGTCGGCAAAGTGAGCGTTTCCACGGGCCAGGCATTAGATCATCGAGGCGGGTGGATAATCTTCACATTTGGAGTTTATCGGTCGAATACACGTAATGAAGCGCTAATGTGGTGTTATTAGTTCAAGAAAAGACAGGAAATGGAGGTGTCGTGAGATTACATACGGACATTAACGTGGATGTCCTAAGGACAACTTTCCTTTACCCGCGCGCCAAGATTGGATCGTTGGCCATCGATTAAGGGCTTAGCATGTTATCGTTTCTGAATGCATTCTCGAGTACCGTTAGATCCCCATGCACGCACTTAATGCAAAGAAAACATATTTATTTACCCCGCACGAATATTACGCACCTAGCGTAATACGTTCGGACTAAAGAATGCTGGAGCCACCTATTAGAGACTAGTAACGAAGATGTTTCGACCCTTACTCAGAAAAACTATGGAAGTATATATTAACGATATGCTTATAAAATCCAAAGAGCGTTAGGATCACACCATGCATCTGCAGCAAGCATTTGAGCTCCTCAGGGCATATGGTATGAGCTCCCAGCCCATAAAGTGTGCATTGGTCAATGCGAGGCTGATTCTAGGGTTGTTTATGACTTAGAAAGTTGAAGTATGGCCCGCCACCTAAGCTCAAGCTATTCCTAGAATCCGGCTCAACCTCACAGAAAGTATAACAATTGATAGGCGATTCATTTGCTTATGAGCGGATTCGTTTCCGTTCGCGGATACTAAAACCATTTTAAAGCCTTTATGGGAGAGTATGCGTGGATGGATGGAATGAAGAGTGTGACCAGGCATTCATCCAAATCAAACAGTACTTAGCCGAACCCCCGATTCTCGATAGTCCCGACACTGGCGAGACACTCTTCGTGTATTTAGTAGTCTCGAACCGCCATGTCCAGTGCGCTATTCAAAGAGAATGAAGGCCAGCGGCTAGTGTTCTTAAACCGGCCAAATCATTGGTCAGCCCGTAAAAACTAGGTATAGCCCCCTTGGCGGAGCGGCTTTAGCCCTCGGACCGCGACGAATGCATATTTCCGGGCACATCCATTGTGGTGTTAACGACCTTCCTCTCAGAAGCACTATCCATAAACGACTTATAAGGGAAAAATACTTCGCTAAGCGTCCAACTAAGTCGAACTAAGTGAGTATGATATACAATACAAGTCCAGGTTATCAAAAAAGGGACAAGTTTTAGTTGAATTCATGTGGCTCACGACCTTCAAGCTAGGCTTCGGGTGGTGGACTCTTAATATAGGCGGGCATCTGAAATGTTGAGGAAGTGGGGCGTCTGATGCAGTTAAAATCGATAGGAAGCAAGTTGAACAACAACAGTTAAACAAAACTAGGAAATATCTCTATCTGAGAGGCCATCTTAACGGACCTCGATCGCGACCCTATCTGGCGAGCAGGCTCTTGGTTAGATAAGCTCTAGTTGGTTGTCGGCGAGTCATCTGAGTTTGAATCCGAGACCCAGGGGCCGGAAAATCTCGTCTCCCAGTGGCTCTGCTCTGCTTGAGGTTCATATTCAAAATAGCATGTTCACGGGCCCATAATGAGAATCGGAATCTATACTACATAACTATGTTGTTAGCCTCTCCGGCAAACATGAAACAGTATTTAACCACCCATCTCGATAAATGGGTCACCATTGGCTTTACAAACAAATGGCACGGTTGGATGGTCACTGCTGTTGCTCAAAACCACTTCATATCTATCCATATACATGACTCTATGTGAAGGGATAAGGCCTGAATCAAATCTGAGTCGACCTCGATTTCTTTGGTTAGCAGAAAAAATTGTTAACGATCACGAGCGGGCCCCACTGTTCAGGTGTTTGACCGGAACAACGTGGTGAAATGTATTAGGCGTGCGAGATCACCTGGAATCATCTGAGCCAGCCAGGCTTTGGCTCTAGCTCCACTCAGAATCTGTCAAGTAGATAGCGAGTCTGATGCAGTGATTCATACGCATAGTGTTATTTAAGTGGAATGAGCCTCCACCGTCCCGGGATCACGGTGCAGGGCCTGGTCTCCGTCTCTGGCCATGACCTTGCCATCAAATGGGGATTAAGTGTGGTCAGTGCTTCCTCTGCCCGGCAAAAGAACTATTGGGCGCCCCAGACTATTTAGTCAATGGATATGTTTAAGAGCCTTCTCTATGAATCAAATAAGGATATTTACTCGGTTTATATGGGAGAAATATTGTCTACTCAGTTCATATCGGATCAATGTAAATTATATCTCAAATAACGACTGATGATAGTCGAGACTACGAGAAGGCTTTGCGGCAAAATAAAATCTATATTTTACCGTCATCTTGGGACAATCGCCTAATCAAAAAACCTTCTGCTCTTGTTGGCCTTACAAAATTCAGGCCGACTAAGGCTCATCAAGTGGGCAAAACTCTTAAGATTACTCTGGGCCTACGGGACCGCTTTGCCCCTTAATAACGGTATATCCCACGGCTGCGCTTCTTACGGGATGGAGGCTATAATCCCTACGGAAGTTGGTATGCCTACCATCCTAAAACAGTCCCGGCGGGAGAATGTAGAATTAATAGTCGGGGGTGGACATGATTGATGAGTGTGGGAATCGGCAATCCACAGCATCTTGCAGTGCCATGGAAAATTCCTACAATAAAGCAGTGAAGCCTCGGGCATTTGAACGGAGAATCGGTCTAAAGAAAAGAGTATTATCTTGTCAATCAATGGAAAAGGTTCTGGTGATCGAAGGACCTCGTCTTGTAACCAGAATAAATGATGCTGGATCTTCGCTTTGGATAGAAATTTGGATGGAATACTTGTACCCCAGTATTGAATCTTACACCTAAAGGTATCAATGAAGATGATTCAATATTCGTAACATATTTTGTCCATTCTTCTCCTAGTGCACGAGGATCCATATCAAAAAGTCGAATGGCATATCTAGTCTGACGTATAGATAACATCTAACAGGTCTATGTCAAAGTCTAGATGGCATAGTAACTAACCTATCCGACCCGGTATAAATAACATCTATCAAGTCCCTATCGAAATCCGGATGGTAGCGATGGCCGACCTATCCGAAGCCCGATTATAGATAACATTATGGTCCATATCGAGAATCGGATGGAGCAACAATTGACCTATCCGACCCGGTATAGATAACAAATAACGATGCATATCGAAGTGGGATGGCCTTGATAATTGACCTACTCCCAGGCCGGTATAGATGGCATCTAGCCGTCCATATCAAAGTCGGATGGTGCGTGGCCAGCCTGGCCCAGCCTATTAGATAACATCATAAATCAACATCGAAATTCGGGTGGTGATTGACAACCATCCAGGCTGACATAATCAACTTCCTCTATTCGATCAATATGTCCCAAAAATGCATGGCGCGATGGCGACCCATCGACGGTATAGATAACATTCGCGGTCACGACCAAATCGGATAGGCGCGATGAAGCTAACCTGCTCCGATGATATAGATCTTTACATAATTGGTCCACTCGACCGAATGGCAATAACATTAGAGCACGCGCGAACGATAAACATTTAACCAATTAGCATTCAAGTCGGGCGACACAGCGAAAACCTATCCAGGCCATATAATCAACACATACTAACTCAAATTAAAAGTGGATAAACACAAGGGTTGCTGCACTCCACTGGCCCTCATTCCGAGATATTCTTAGTCGGTTCATCATTTTAAAGCCTGAATGATGACATTCAAAAATCATCCTCCAACTCCGAATGGCATCACGAAGATGGCTACCGTTAATGACTTTTTTTTTTTTTTTTTTTTTCTTGGGCTACCGCGAGCAGGATAAATTAAGAAATTATCTCATCAGCTTGAGATGCGCGATTTTATTCAAAAAAAAAAAAAACACACTCCATCTGAAGTCTTCCAGTCATCGGATGCGACAAAGACAGCCAGAAGCAGGCTATGATGGTGAGGCGCAGGAATTTGTCCGCCACTCAGGCATCAATGTTGGCGCCTCCCCGAACTGGTTAGAAGGCTGCGTGGGTTATCACCATCTCATGGTGAAGAAGGATCCGATGATCTACTAATGGGCTGAATGGGTTGAAAAGCTAAACAAACGGGAAGATCAGTTGTGAAAGGCTTTTAGAGGTAATGGATTTGTTGTGTTAGGCATCCCGGCTGGGATCAGGGGCTTGATGTTGCATATGTTGTGTGAAAAAGCGTAGCACCCATAGCAATAGTTAAAAATCACATCACAGCTTGCGTCAAAATCCGCTTCTGATGCCTTCTTCTACTGCGACAGCATTTCAGCGTGAACTCGTCGTACTGGGCGGGTCTCGTAATTAAAGATAGTTGTTCATCTGTTAGCGACTATTCTCACTCCTCTGCGCCTTGAGCAAGCTTTACACTGTCATGAACTGTGGCGGCGGTGACTCGGACTCGCCGGTCGAGCTCTGCGAAGCGGATGAAAACCGATTCAGGAACCGGGCGGCTGATTCATCTGTTTGCGGGTGTCGCCGCGGTCTCAACGGGCCATGCGCTCCCTCGTGAAGCGGGTGTCCTTTGACCTCACGAGCAGCCCTCTCTGTAGCTTCTTTGGCTTCAACTCCAAGGTGTTGAAGTCGACTAAGCCTTCACTGAGGCGTTGGGCCTCGTCGGAAAGCCATTTGAACAAGCGGCTGAGCCTCCCGCATCCCTCAGCCGGAGTTGAAATTCATAATGTTGGAGAGCCATGTTAGGATGCGGATGGCTTTACGAGAAAGCATATTAGAGTATGTAGCAACGACCAGATTGTCCCAAGCACTGCTCCCTGCAGAGTTTCTCACCGGCTCAGGTTGATTAGGCTGAGATTCTTAGTCGGACGCAATATCGAATCTTTCAGATATCATTCAATATCAGCCTGACACTTCCCCAGGGTTTCCATACAGGAACCATTAACAGATCATTACCTACTCACATCGGCTGACGATACTGGCATCGTAACATTGTCGGGTACAAATTACCCAAATGTTCAACCGCGGATTCGCTCCGGTTAAAGGGCTTTGGCAAATATAATAACAGCGTCGCCGCAGCCAAAACTCTGCTGTTTCCTCCGTCGGAATGGAACGCAATGAGGGAAATAAAGGTCGCGATATCTAATCTCACGGAAGCAGCGTCCTCTTGCGCCGGGAGCGTGTAGCCTTGACCAGCGGATGGCTTTGGCGTCGGGAGAGAAAACTTTAATGAATCTGCCTTGAATAAGGATGGCACTCCCCTTGACTCCTAAGGGTAACATCTACGCCAGACGGCCAAATTCGCTTGACCACAGTCTCAGCGAGCTTGGAATGATAAATGCTGGCATGACTGAGCGTCAGTGAAATAGCTCACCCCTTCATCCTAATGAGAACTCACGCATCAGGCTCCCACTTTCCAGAACTCTCCTACTCCATTCTAACCAGCGACATAACGTCGGCGGGTCTGTCATCTCTTCCTCCTCCTCCTCCTCTTCTTTAAATCAAGTCTGCTTGGATACCTTCGGTAGATCCCAAGGAACAAAATTTTCACTTAGGCCCCAAGGGGCATTTCAGCGCCTAATTTCCTTCTTTTTATCTTTGGTACTCGAGGTAAGATTGGTCGCTACTGAATCAGGAATGCACAAAGACGGCTTCCCTCTGCATCTCTTTGTTGGAATAGGATGATGAGCCTGAAATGAACCCACTAGTAGAGCGATGACAATCGGTCGGGACCTGAACTAAGACCACGTTGTTTGACCTCTGAATTCGATAATTGATGCTACTGAGATAACGCTAAACTAAATCGCGATAACAAAATGCTCCCCGTCCACAATTTCTAAAGGCAACGGACGTGGGATGATCGGAAGACTGTAGGGAGCCGAGTTCTGTCTCACTTCGGCTATGTTCTTTAAAGTAAGAAGAACCTCGTAGTGGTGTTCACCTTCAATATGAGCAGCTGATAGTTTCAAACACTTGCACCACCGGGATTTACTAACACACCGCCACCTCTGGCGCCACTACACTCATTGATAACCGCGTGTTGCTTTCAAAATCCTCATATGAACCGCGTCCATCAAGCAATAAGCTTTTCTTCGGACCACCTGGAAAGGCGCTGGCCGGTTAACATTAAATGGAAGACCATGGGAACCCGGGGTTTCATCCCAAGGCCCCCTTACTAGAAGCGCACCCTTCGCCTCCATCTTAGGCGAATGGGGGTCCGTGCTCAGCTGTGATCCGAGGACTCAGTAAATATGGACATGGGCATACCTGGCCACCTGAAATCTCGCAAACTCTCAAATCGACCAGCAGGTTAAATGGTATAAGTGATTCCGATCTACTGCGTCAGGTTAAATCAATTGTGTTGGAATGGGCGGTCGGTGGGCGCCCTTGGTAAATGCAAGGCTGCTTGTATGAGTTAGCGAGGAAAAGAACTGCGGATCTGCAAGATATTCACAAACCTTTTCTGAGCCCTGGAGTGTGTTCTCATGTAATGAACTCATCCGACTACTCTATCAACAAATTAAACATTATCAGAATATCCTGTGATTTTCAACTCCTCCATTGTCAGAGATGAGATGATGCTGCTTGCAGAAGGCGTCCCTCGGGTAGGTCTCGTTTTAGGCAGCAGGCGAGTGAAGATTTCTTCGACCTCTCGCAGTCCTAAGCAATACCAAAAAGGAGAGAGAGCAGTGTAGCCTCAATCCATATGGCGGTAGGAAAACCCCGAGCTCGGGCAGGATGCGGACTGCGAGGTTCTGGGCACGCTTGCTGCTCTCGATCCTTGCGATGATCATAGGTTCGACGCATGAAAACAAACAAGTTCCACGTAAAATGGAAGATTGAACAAGCTACTAATGTCTTAGCCTAAATGCTGCGAGACACAATGGTATTTGATATTTATGAATAATTATTATGATGATTTGCATGTTTTATTATATATAATGTCCTTGAATAATATTATGGTATTCTAAATGTCCCTAATCGGTTATTGTTATGGGAATAATAATGAATTAGATTAGTATAGAAAGTTTGATTATTATTCATGGGATGAATATGTGTATGAGATTACAAATCAAATTATATCAGCCCAGCTAAAATAATCGATGAACCACGTCTTGAAGTCTTTATGGATCAAGGTCATAAGTTAATCTCTAGTTGTGTCATTAAATCACTTTGACTGAGATGGCTATAGTTCTCAACATAGAGAATATTAATGTTTTGATATAATCTTATAAACTATGCATGTCGGATAGTATAGTTCTGTGAACATAATAAGAATTATGTAGTGAGATATGAGCGATTAGATAAATTGTCCCTCTTATTATAAGAGAGATATCTCTGAGTCCCTCGACAATTGAGGCGAGAAATACATGGCCGTACTCAAATGAATTGATGAAGTCAATGTCATTTGTTTAGTCGAATCCTAATTAGGTTTTAGTGATCAAAGATGAAACGATATAAGATTGACTTTGTCCATGCCTTATATTCTATCCAAGATATCATGAGCTCAAGGATTATGTCATTGGCTACCTCATCAAGTTCTTCAGGATCATGAGCTTTCATTTAACAGGTAGTCATAATGTCTTACTAAGGCCATACCAACAATAGAGATCAAATATGGTTGGAAACTCTTACCCGATGTTAATTGAACCTATAGGGTCATATTAAGAACAAATATGCAGTTATGGTTTCACTCTGTAGTAATTTAAAATAGTGAGATTATTCTATTCTAATATAATCAGATGTTGTTTAAATTCGAATTTAATTTTTGAGAAATTTTAAATTCGTGATTTAAATCATAACAAATAATTCATTGTTCTCTTTTTTCTTATTGGATAAGGAAATGTCAAAGTTTTTTGGATGTGATTTAAATTTATTTATTATTTAAAGAGTTTTAAATATATAATAATATAAATTCAGTTTCATATACGATAAAGTTGAATTTAAATTATTATTATTTAAAAGAGTTTGAAGTATATAATAATATAAAATTAGTTTTGATCTAAAACCTATGAGGACTCATATCAGATATATATATATTAACAGAACCTCATCTATTTTGTATGTGATCGTCTTTTACTCTAAAACAACCAAAGCAGAGAGAAGAAAGAAAAACCTTAATTTGGTTTGAAGACGAACTTTGAACCTTCTGTATAAAGGAATCGTTTATTATTATTCAATATGGATGCTGTAGAGGGTGGTTGCTTTCGAAGCGCACTGAAGACTCAGAGATAAACCAAGGCGCGAACTTGAAGGCTTGGCCAGATCGATCTACAAGAAGTAAGTTTCGTTTGCCCTTCGCCCAGTTTTTATAAGAATGCATGTGATCGCCCGGTGGGTTTAAGGGATAAAAAATTTTAAATTCAGCATTTGTAATGTTCGATCAGATTGGATATTACGCGTAACCGATATGGCATCTATATCAATCGTAAAAAAACGCAAATCCACACCCGACGTATCCATGGAAGATCTTGAACTGGAAGAAAGCAAGTAAACCCAAAATGATAGGAACGGGAGAAAGCAAAACTTAATGATGGCTCCTGTATCCATCTGGATTTCCTGAGCCGTATGCTGACTCATCATCTTCCCACCTGTTTGAATCCTCATGACGCCTCACTCACTAGGGCACGGTAGACGAAAATGGGCCAGGCTCGTGGGCCCTTATCCTAAGCAGATTAGTTGAAGGCCAACCTATTGCATTACGCTTACTGGAAAAACAAAAGGATCCAACTCCAAACATTCACATCAGTCTGTAACCTAAGGAATGATTGATGTCTCTAGCAAGGGATCCGGATGCGATATAATAAGAACTGCAACAAGGCACCAAAAATATCAAGTGTGATTTTTATTAATTTACCAAGTTCTTATTCTAACTGTACTTATAACTAAACGATCTCTACAATCACGAAGCTCACATGCTGAACCTCTTTGAAGAAGAAAAAAAAAGAAAAAGTAGAAAGCTAAGAAAGAAGAAGTAGGAGCGAGAGACCAGAAAGAAGCGAGGCCTAAGGCGAGGTCTGTTGTGATTGGAAGAGCTACAGAGCCCGTTGTTTCAAGGGGTGCTCTTCAGGCTATGATATCCTCCTGACTTTGAACACGAGAACATAGCACAGCTCCCACAAGATCTTCGAGGCAATCTGTAACTAATCAATGGTATTCTTTAGAGCGCATTCTCGATCTCATATGATCTTTAGCTCCATATCTGGTTGAAGATCACGTCAGGCTTCTCCACGAGCCTTCTACGCCGGAGCATTGAACGATACAGTGTCGGTAACATCCCGTAGTGCTTAACCATACCTATACACTGCAAAATCAATATTGGCCCATGGCATAACAAACCCCATCACCATGACACCTCTTTATAGAGACCTTGAGCCCCATCGAAGTCCCAGCTGCATGTGTCAGGAGCATAATAAAACTCAGGTAAGTACGCATAGAAAAACCCAACGATAAAACTAGATTCCCATCAGGCGAGGTCGAACACACTCTTTTCCGGCCGGGAAAAAAGGACCTCCTGACCCACCGGGGAAAAGGGGGCATTGTATGGTACCTTAGGCTTTGTGTATCCTCCGACCCACGGGGCCCATGAAGCCCAGAAACCCACTTATTTAATGGATTAGCCACGGGCCCAATCACCTCCATTACGAGACGAGCTAGAACATACATCCAGACGAGGCATAACATCAAAATTTTCCGCCCATCTATCCCTGCAATAAACACTACCTGTGGGATGGCCTCTCTTAAAATGGTCAAGCCTCGACAACAGAGATGCATTATGACCACTCTTAAAATGATGAATATCTTGAGGGAGGAAGATATGGATGGCGTAGTCTAAAGACGAACTCTCTATTGCGAACAAGCACCACCTTCCTTCACACTTTGGGAGAAATCATCACTTTCCATGGCGGATCTCCTTCACCTGTAGCGGCGACACACCAAATAAGATACGACATTCCATCACCAGGAGTGAATTAGGGCTCTCATTCTCAAAGGCTTCTCGTCTAACTTAGCCATTTGGAGGTCGACGAACCTTTGTCAATCTTATTGTTTTGCTTTGAGATTTGTGTAGTTGATGTCGAAGCGGTCCATCGACTCGTGAAGGATTAAGATTGCTTTAGTGACTACAATGGCCCCAAGTTTTTCATATTCATTTTTATTTCTTTTTTGTTTCTGTGTCAATATATTCATAAATAATGGCATAAAAATTTTCTATTTAGTAGGATTTATTTTGATTTTTTTTTTTACTTTTTATTTTATTATATTAAATAACTAAAATTAAATTTTTAAAAATTAATATCAAATTAAAAAATAAATTTTGAATTTGTATAATTATCACAAATAAATTAAGACAAAATTTTATTTTTATACAAATAAATTAAGACAAAATTCTATTTATCTTCAATCACCTCCCAAATAAAATTAAGACAAATTTTTATTTTAAAATGTTTGAAATTTCGATTTGAAAGATGAATAGATAATTATTGAATAGAAATATTATCACAAAGATTTATAAAATAATTAAATAAATTTATAAGATAAAGTTTGTTTGAATTTTATAGGATAAAAATGTGAAGATGGAAAATTTTATAGGAGCGTTAAAAAAACTGATTTTACTGCTTTTCTCATTGGCTCTTGATTAAAGAAATAATAAGTTATCGGAAATGTTGAATTAAAGTGTCTTTGTAAAACTTCAAAGCGATTAAGGTGAATCAACTATCGGTTGTCTGATCCTCCTCAATCTGGCAACAACGGGGCCATAAACTTGAAATAAGCAGTAAAATGAAAGAAAATTTGAAATCCCAAGCAAGATAAATTGATTTATGTATATTTAATTTTATTTATCTTGATCAATTTTTTTTTTTGAATTTTCATATCTCAATGAAGAAATCTCAGAAAATAATAAAGATAAATATAAGGTAATGATTTAATGCCTAAGTCAGTGCTACCAATCTCACTTTCAGTCTTCTTTTATCTGATCTCAAAAATTGAATAACAAGTTCTTTCTTGAAGCAGCATGTTGAGATGACGACGTTCTACGAGTTTTGGTAAGTTGCCTTTAACTCATTCTATCTCACTCAATCCGGGAATCTGGCCACCAGTTCATTCTTCTCATGATTTGGGGCTCTTCTAATCCTACCAACACCTAGATTTGAATCAATTTGTAATGATATTTTAAGGTCATGTCCCATATAACTTTGTTCATCTTGGCAGATTTCTCTTCTCCACTACCTCATCAAGCAATGACACATTGATAAGGTCATCCATTATTGCATCCCATGTCACATGCACCTTTAAACACATTTTTATCATGAAGAGACTCCTATGCATCTAGAATAAAACCTTCGGGTCTTCAACATTCCCGCAAGTAATATATATGAATCTCATACTCTTCAAGATATAAGGCACCATACAAAAAACAAACTTTCTTTGCATTACTATCTAAGCTATCATAACAAAACCTCAAAAAATTATTACACTATACCTGTCCCTTAATTCTCTATCTTAAATTATTCAATATATTTCTCCACAGGGAAACATTTCTCTCCATTCTAAAGGTTCGTGCTACTCTATTTACCAACAACGATAGTCCCTCGCACTCTCTAAGCACTAACTAATTATATCTTTTCTTTTACTAGTTCTTTAAAAAAAAAATCAAAATAAATTGAAAAATATCAAAATTGACTAAATTACAAGTATATTTAAAAATATAGGAACTAGTAATTGGTTTTGAAATGAAGAGGAATTTATTAGTTGTTTTCAAAACTTAAAGCCTAATTGTAATTTTTCTCGATAGATCAAGTTTAGAATTCTATAATTTAAAGAGTACATTCCATTTGAACCATTTTTAACATTCATGAGAAAAGTGTGTCATGTTATTTCTACCACCCTCTCTCGTTATTCTTTCAATATATGGTAGTATGTTTCAATCCATATTCAATTCATCATTTAATTTATGAATAATAAATTTGACTGTCGACTCATTTGTATTAGGAGCTAATTTTTAAATAACCAATCAAAGCTCATGGATTAGGTTCAAAACAACAAAAAATGTTAAAATTAATTTACAAATTTATCATTCTTCAAATAAAAATAAATAATATACAAATAACTATAATGTGGTGTATATAAAATGATTGAGTCTGAAGCAATAAACAACATTAACAAACTGTCGATAAATGATACATAACCTTTGTTATGGCAAAGTATAAACTAACTATTAAATAAAGTATCAAAACAATAAAGTAACAGTTTTAATAGCATATATAGGGAAAACAACTGAAGTATCAAATGAATCTTATATGTCTCTGTGTTCATCTTCATCATTATATCCAATAATAACATATTGATTCCACGGTAGAAATATGTATATCCTTAATGGTAGTGAGTTGTCATCATCTATTCATTCATTCTAAAAATACTACTGCTGTAATTTTCATTTATATTTGGAATAAAATATTTTTCCAAAAATTGCATCTCAACCATATAATAATGAATATCATATTTGTTAATATCTTACAAAAGATATAATCATATTGGAAAAGAAATTAGCATATAATTTTGTTAATTATTACATTATTAACACTTTAGTTTAAACTGCCAAAATTCTATTTAAAATATCTTTGTGAACTAAATTATTAAATTTAATTTAATTTATAAACTAAACCTAACTTCATTTTTATAAAAATTATATATGATTGAATAAAATTTAAAGGATAAATAAAAAATGAAATTGTAAATATTTAAAATAGGATTAATGAGATAAATAAAAATATATTTAATATTAAAACTGTAATTTATTTAATTCTAAATTTTCATACAAGATTTTTTAAATATTAAATTATCATATGAAATTTATGTTAAAGACCAGATACAAAAATTCTGCAAATAATCTAAACTAACAAAGTTTAATATGTTATCATATATTTATATAATTGTTATTTTGCAGCACAACCTTCATATCAAAATGTGTCAAAATATCGATTTTATAGATGAATCCTTGAAAATCCTCAATTACTTAGCTGTTCTTTTAGCTTTGCATTCATCTAAAAGATTAGGTCCAATCGATTCATCAGAGCTAACTCTGGGCGAATCACATGGGCCACGGTAAAAACGGGTTAGACGGGTGGCCGATTTTATTTGGGCGCAGAATTTTACAACTGGCTTCCTCAAGTCAGGGTTAAAGTGGGTTGGCCATCGAAACGCAACCTATGGTATCAACATCTGCTTTTCAGCAACATAAGATAATATAGGACCTAAAATAGATGGACAAATAAGATGTTTTTCATCAAAAACAGTATTGGGGGAAGAACCTGCTATGCTTTGAAGAATGATTTTTGAATTTTATAATCTCATACTTTTTTTTTTTCAAGAAGTATAATTAGAGATGGGTAGGTTAGTCTCCAAATGGAGAGAACATAAATGTCTTGGGTCTGCAGATTGAGGCAGGACTTTCCCTCTCTAATCCCGAACGAATATTATTAAGTCTCCGTCAAGGCAGATTTGCATGCAATTAATTTCTAGACTAAAAAGTTTTACTATCTCCTTTGAAATCATGTCTGTGATTACAGTTTTTGGCATAGTGGCGGTTGGTTTAATCCCTAGAAAGTGAATACTCACTTTTTGCTTGAACATGTTGAAGGCTTCGTGATCTATCAAATGATTAACATTGATTAGTTCATCAACATCCATATCCTCATAAATATCTAAACCGAGCAACTTTACATCACTCTGTTATCTTGGATACCAATTACTTCACTAGATCATTGAAATAAAAATTTCATTCTAAGAGACTAGAATTCAATATATACCTATTCATCTGTTTGATTTATAATGAGAGTGATGGTTTGCTTTATATTCCTTTCTATATTTATTTGTTTTAAGAATAATGATAAATAAAGTTTTATTAAAAAAAAAAATTTCAAATTTTATACATTTCAAGTTATTGAATTCATCTGTTGAGGAAGTGAAAATGATTATAATAGGTTTGCAATATTTATTGCTTAAAAATTATTTATTGCTTTTAAATCTATTTTTATTTTTCTTTGATTTGTTTCCCACTTCTCTTATGTATATATGTATATATGTATATATATATATAACAACCTTACTCTCATCTATCACATCTCATCACTCTCTTTCTACCTCTCTCTCTATATCTCTCTATATTGTTTTCTTATATTTTCACATTTTTCTTCAGGAAAAATCAGGAATATATTAATAGAAATCAAGAGACAGAATGAAGAAGAATGATAAACGAGAATATGTTTGGTAATGTTTTTGGAACACAACTATTTCTACTCTTCATGAACTAGTTCGTTCAGTTCAATTAATAAAAACCATCTCATCAAATGTTTCTAGCATAATGCATGCAATATTCTGACCAATTCTTTGTTTCCAATTGTTTCTCTAAACATTCTGCCAGCTTGGTTTTGTTTTATAAATCTCTTACTTTAAATAATTTATCAAAATGATTTTTAGATTTTAAGGAATGTTTCTAACACTTATAAATTTTTAAAAAATCAAATATAAAAAATACTAAAAATCTTCTTGAACTATTAATATCTAAATACAGTCTTATTTTAAAACAAAAAAAAGCAAGTTTGAAACTAAAAAACCAGTTAAATAAAATTTTTACACAACAAAGTAGTTTTAATAATAATTTATTGTAATTTAGAATATTCCACAATATTTTATGTACTTATTTTGATTTTTATTGTAGTGGGTCGTGTATAAATATTACTAAAGAAGCGAATAGAAAGAACAAACATGTTTCAAAAAACGGTTGCCAGTCCTCTGGGAATTAACAAGATTGGCTCAAACACCTCAGGTGAATGTCAAAACTCTATTATTCATACTAAAACTATTTAATTTTTTAATATGGTAAATTAAATTATCAAACAATTTTGAAAAGAAAAGAAAAACAAAAACATGTTTTCAAAAAACAGTTTTCAATCCTTCCAAATTATCAAAAATTATCGGTTTAAGGTCCACACATTCGATAATAAAAATAACTCTTATACTAAATATTATTATAAGCTCTGTTAGATCAGAATTATCAAACAATTTTGAAAGGAAAGAAATAAAAACATGTTGTCCAAAACAATTGTCAATCAATTAGCAAAAGTAGTGAACAGGAACTATATTTATTCATATATCTTGCGCAACTCTATTATTTACACTAAAACCATTTATTTATTTTTTTATTATGGTAGATTAAATTATCAAACAATTTTGAAAAGAAAAGAAAAATAAAAATATATTTTTCAAAAACAGTTCTAATCCCTCAAATTACTTAAAAATGATCGACTTAAAGCCTACACATTTAGTAATCCAAAAAAGAACTAAAACTTATTAAAATTTTTAATATGGAAGTTGTAATTATCAAACAATTTGAAAAAAGAGAAAAACAAGTTTTCAAATAACAGTTGTCAATCCTCTAAATGCAAGAAATCAAATCGATCTATCTTTCATATCTACATATTTGATAATTCAAAGAAGAAAAAAACTCTCATACTAAACCCATTTAATTTTTTTAATATGGTAGATTAAATTATCAAACAATTTCAGAAATTCAAAACTCTATCTTTCCAAAAACGATTTGCCAATCCTCCAAATCAATAAAAATAATTGTTCTAGGGCCTACTTTACTGTCCAAAAAAAACTCTATTATTCACTAAAACCATTTAATTTGTTTAATATAGTAAAATTAAATTATCAATAATTTAAAAAATAAAACGAAACATGTTTTCAAGAAACATGATATTGAGGACAATGAAAAGATGCTATCATTGTGTGAAATGACCAAATCAAACACGCACATGGAAAAATCATGACAGGGGAGAAAGCCAAATTAGCCTCCTGTATCTTCAATCACCTTTCCAGGCCGAATCTCATAGCATATCATCTATATCTCTAACCTAAAATGGCGTAATCTACTACCTGCACTCCTCTGCTGCTATATATTACCTTTGCCTCTACCATCGTGCGCACCTCCAACAGCCTTCTTTGCCGCCGCCGCCGCCACAGTGCTTTCTCTCAGCTTCAGATCCACCTCCGCTCACCCTCCTCTTCACCGCCAGACCCAAGCAGTTTCACTCCTCCTACTACTAATTGCTCCTCCGTCAAAGGGGCCAACAAGCAGACCGCCGGCCTTCTCAAGGGCACCACCGCCGCCCCACAGAGCCTGAGGCGGTTCTTGAATCCGAAGGGCGACGGAGATGACGGAGAAGACGGGAAAGGTGATGTCGGCGGCGGAGGATCGGCAGGGGAGACGGCGGTGAAGGGGACCCTATTGGCGGCTCTGTTTCAGCGATTTGTTGTTGGTGGGTTCGGTGAATCAATGATACCACATATCAGACAGATCATTATCTGGCTTTTTTCTGACTCAGTTTTCTTGATTCATTGAAGGTAATTTTATGAAGAGATAATTATGCAATGCCCGTTTGATGTTTCTGAGGAATTTTCTCGGAGAAAATCTTTCTTCTGTGTGTGATATTGCCTTGCCATCTAAGAAAATATTTCAGTGATTGATATCATTGTTCTTTTAAAGGCAGTTGGATGAAAGAAATCTGCGTTCACTAACCTTTATTTCTATGGACACTCTCTGGGCCAATAAGAGGATTTTCATAATACTCAATTATGGGTAAGATTGATCAACCCTTAACCTTTGTCGGTTTGTCAAAGGTCTGCACCATGCACCTCTATGATATCTAAGTGTAAACAAGCGATTCGGTTAAGAAGCTAGGTGGATAAGTTATTATTTTAATTATTATTTCACGCTCTCTTCTTCTCAAACATACTGGGATTGCATCATTTATCCTACTTAGAAAATTTAAGCGTATATGGATGGCATCACTTTGAATGGCTCACCTATTAACGTTCAATTAGGACTACATTTGATGCGTCAATTTGTAATTTTAATTCTGTGTTTCTTAAACAACTGCTTGAGATGATGGGTTCAGATCAATAGAGAGGTCGATACGAGAGACTGACAACAAACTAGGATGATTCAGTTCCCAAAAACTTAAATCTTAAGCTTCATATTGACATTATAACAGAGAAAACAATTCTGAATCATTATAAAGCCACTGCTCCAATTAATGGAAGCTATCTCAATTTAGACCAATAAATTTATCTTAAATCTCACAATCAAATTCACCATAAGCTTCAAAAAATTGTATAGGTGAAGCATTGAATATGTTCGAGGATTGGTTATATTTAACAGGGAGAAGTGAACTAATAGATCAATATCATATGTGAATGATAAAAAGATTATCAAATTATCATGGATAAGCGATAAAATTGTAGTTAAATGAGTTTCTTGATGATTATTTACTTCCTTAGTTAATATTTATCCTTTACAAGTAACATCATACTAATTTTATCATGATTCCCACAGATTTTTAGCCTCATTTCTTATATGATTTAATCAGCGTAATATGATAATATAATATCTGATTTTCATCTTCCCAACTAACTAAATAATATTTTCATTAGATGTAGATTGGTTTGATCTTTCTGAAACTCTTAATTTTATTATGTGGATTGAAGCAAAGTGTAAATCTCGAGTAATATATGGAAAGGTTTCGCACCCTTTCAAAATAATTTGTTAATTACTTCTTCAAAAAAAACCCGATCTCGTTTGCGTTCATCCCCATATATTATATACATATCATGAAAGGTTACATGATATAAACGGTTATATAATTAAATTGTGGCCTTGAAAACGAAGTGTCAGTTGACAACCCGATCAACAGTAGAATATTAAATAGAGATCTCCAGATAAACTTCATTCGCCCTCTCAAAAATGGACAGTCTCTAACAGTACTGAGGCTACACCCAAGGTATAAAACCTATCCCAACAATTACAATGACCACATGGATACACTCACGGTAAAATAATGGCCACTTGGGCTCCATCAATACTCACAAAATACATCAACTATCAGAATAGTTCAAAAGTTTAACTGTTCCTCTTACCACAAAAACCATCATAATTAAATGCCATAATTTCTAATGTCTATATTCTTCTAAAGTGACAATCATATAAGGCACTAGCTAGACTTTCTTCTAAGACCTCTAGTGAGCATCGTCTCTCAGTGCTCTGCACTAAGGAAAATGATGATCCCTCAAGCAGAGATCAATGGCCAGATATTGATGGATTCCTCGTGGGTTCTTTCTGGCACAAATGCACATACACAATGACAATCTGTTCATCAATTTCACCAGACCACTCTCAGGTCAATAACTCCTCCATGCCCAGACCTCATATCTGGGGATACTACTGATCCTCCATACTCGACATGCTCTGATGAAATATATAGTTTCACAACCAAAGCTTGAAAAACTTACTAAAGGTTGGTAAAATATTAGATATTTTGAGGTGAATTCTTTGGATAAACTCTACCAAAACGATGTGGTCACCGTCGAAGTGATACGTTGGGCGTCCCTCACAGGCAATTCTTCGGAAAATCTTCCGTCAAAAATTCTTTTCACAAATATTTTCTGTTTTGTTTCATTTCATGTCATGCACTCACTCCTAACTGTTCTGAAGTTGCCCAGTGCATATGGAATAAATGATCATTCAAGCTGTGTACTAATATATTCACATGCATATATATATTCTTTGATAAATCCCACCTAATCATGTTATGCAAATTCACCATCAATTCACCAAAATTAGCTGCATGGGCTAATTAACAAACATGAGCAACTCATTTGGAATGTCTGATACATGGCGCACACCCACCCAAAATTTTACAAAATTTAGTCAATAATTCAGTGAACGGTGAAACCCTCTGAGTTTCTTCTGCATTCGAAACCATAATAAATTTTCTCACTCCTGTTCAAAACTTACTTTGAAGGCTTCTGGAAGTTCTGGCTAAAACAAGTCTGGAACATTTCCTAACCATTTACATGGCTCTTGGCCAAGATTAACAGTAGAGAAAAGATCACTACCTCTTGGAGTTGTGAACTCAACAAATCGAATGCCACGTGGCCCTCACGTAAACAGCACTGCTGCTTCCATGCGACTCAGGGAATCGACGATTAGTCGGCCAGATCCTAGAGATGAAGCTTTATCACCTCTCCTCTAAAACCACCAATCTGCACCTACTATAGATTTTTCCATATCACGTTTGGTCTCCTTTCATTTGAAGAAAATGTTGTAAGTTTGTCTTATTAATCAAATTGTTTCAATTTCGAATAATTCATATGTCCTTTAATATTACCTGTAGATTTTTTGAGCCATGGTACAATCTAATCCAGATCCATTTCCATCATCTCTCTAATCTTACAATATATACTACTGAATCACATGAAATGGTGACTTTTATCTACCACTCATATCATCTGAACCAGTTTTCTGGCACGTTGCAGATGTCTCGAAAAAGCGTGAAATTAGGCTTGTCTGAAGATTCTACGAAATTAGACGTGGTATTTAGATTTGGCTAGGCGATTCCACAAACAAATACAAATCTGGTTTACCAAACCATCCAGGATAAAAATTTCGGGTTTTAGAAATTACCCGTTTACCCTTTTCATAAAATTGGAATTTTCTCGGGTCTTCATTCTCCCTCCTTAAGAATTTCATGATCAGAAATTGGACAATCATAACGACTCACGTATACTAGCGCATGAATATGCATATGACTCGTCATTTGAATATTCGCAGCCTGACTATGACACCTTCATCCTAAACCAGGATGATGTTCATGTGTCCTCACGCTCCCACGTTAAACTCCTCTGCTCCAAGTCTTGCCTTTCCCTCGCTCAGCCTCACGGGTCTTGTCTGTCTGAGCCTGATCCAGCTATCCTCTTGAAAATCTGACATCACTCCAGAAGGTTCGTCGTGTCAGCTTCGATCTCTCCTGATCCACCACATGAGCTAGATCCTAGAGTGTACTTAAGACATGGAGGCGGCCAAATACCTATGTGGACACTGACAGCCGCTGACTAACACTGACGGCTTGCGCTACGATTGCCTGCCACTTCGGTATCTCGAAGGGCCCGAATAAACCCTCTGTGATACTTCTCTAAACTGCTTCGCTTTGAATCCATTTTCTCTCTGGCATCACCTCCCCAGGCACGTGATCTCGACCAGAACTCTAAGGGTCGGCGACAATCTATCGGCGCTCTTTCTCTCTTAGGCTACGGGCCTTGAGAAGGCGATGCTCGTATCAAGCTCACCTTCTGGAGAGTGTCTCTAATCGAGATCGAGGATCGATGATAAGACTCTCTCCCTAGGTCAAACATATCTGATAGTCTACACACATACCATCTAAAATCACCTCTGCTGTTATATATATCTTTAATGTCAGCATTGTTGTAGGCGAATTCCACCTAAAGGAAAATGCTCTTCCCGACTTCTTATCTCATAGTCCGAAGACACATGCTCGTAGCATGTCCTCTTTGCCTCTCATCCGCACAACATGTAACCACTACCTGACCCCTGCTTGGTGTGCAAGCGGCCTTCCCAGGTCACAATCATTGACGATCAATGGATGAATCTCAAACTAACTGTGCTCCTGGAATAAACATCAACATCTGAGGCCCTTCTTGAAACTTAACAAACCTGATGCAATTTCCAAAGGGGTATCCAATCTTTCAGTCACTCGGGCTCATCTTTCGACTCTAAGTCACGTGATAACCATGACCGTGGCACTCATCCCTGTGGGTCACTCGAGCTCCTATCCTCAACTCTAAGTCAGCGATAACTTGACCGTGTGTTTTCATCTCGGAGTCCTCCGGGCTCCTATCACTCAACTCTAAGTACAGTGATGGCAATAGTGTGTTTCATCTGATCACTCTCTTGGAGCTCGCTATCAACCGACTCCTAAGTCGTGATAACTTGGCCAGTGTTTTCACCTCCCGATCCTCCGCTCCTATCACTCCAACTCAGTCTTCATTGATAACTTGTATGGGCAGAAAATTCAATTTTAAAGGGCCAAAATCGTATTTAAATCCGTCGGAAATTTATTCTCTCTAGATCTCGGATGATGAAATAGTTTATAGTTCAGTTGTCTCCTGAAATAAATGCCACGTCGAATTCGTGAATTATGGAACAATCGGAGTTGACCGTTTTTCGAGGCATCGGCATTTACGGGTCTCAGTGGAATGACATGTGATGTGACGAAGTCACTTATAACATGTACTAATGTTATTATGTGGCAGCAGTAAATGATGAAGAATGAATGGTCGAGATAATACCAGAATGTCAAAGCGGGAAAGAAGGGACATAGATGTCATTAATAGAAAGTTTAAATGATAACTGGACAGAAAATACTTTCGATAGTCTTTGTCTCCTACCTTGAAGCAGGGAACCAAAAATACAGGAGGAAAGAAAAAGTGACTGAAGCTTTGATTTTAAGACTGGAAGAAAGTATGTGACTTCTCTCTAGGATTACAAACTGAATCAGCGATCGGGTGTCGGAGACGAAGGAAAGTCATTCTGCGTGAGCCTGCGTGTAAGGTTACGGTTTTGGGAGTTTCGGCAAACTCGGGTGAGGTAGGGTTTTATCACTAACGGTTTTATTATTTAAGTGGTTTGTGATGTTTGAGTTGATTGAGGCCGTGAGGACGTTTGATCGGTCCCCCAAATCTGGAGCTCCCTCTTCATTGTCATTTTAAACCAAAATGGATAGTAGTGGTAATTAGATTGAAACTATTTGGTAGGTGTAATTTATGCTCTATAGTTGTATTGCTTGGCATGCATAGGAAACGGAAATGGCCATAGTGCAGTTCACATGGTGAAACAGCGTTAAGTGGCGTGAATAGCTGCTCCAAAGTCCTCATTCACATGAATAGTGTTCACGAAATAATTTTTGTGAAATAATGTTTTGTTAAGACCAATTCATCAATTACTCGTGTTTGTTAATTAGCTCACGTGAGCTAATTTTATATCAGATCGTTCATGTGGAAATGTAGGTGCATCATATGAAATCTGAATGGGTTGAAGAACCATACAATCGCGTTCAACGCGTTCACCCCACTGGCAACACAGAATCCTGCGGAATAAATTATGTTTGTAAATAATTCAGTAATCATCCATCAAATTCCTTTCAAATGATAAAAATTAAATTGTTAGTGATCTTCCATTAGATTCATCCAAGTCTGTATTCTTAATTGATTGAGAATTCATAACATGCCTTAATATGAATTTAAATTATGTAAATATATACATGATGATATATTTGCATGTGTTGTGTTAATATATATATTGTGAAATGGCATGTCGTTTAAATGCCTTTGGGAATTCCTTTATAGAAATTAGGTGAGTCGTAGCATGAAAATTGAAGAGAAGAAAGCAGCGTTTTTAAAGGAATTTCACGGGATGAATTCCGGAAATAGGGTTGGGGCGGTCCAGCGGATCCTTTCACGGATAAAGACCATGGCTGACTGAAGTTCTCGACACATTCGCGCCGGAAGGGTAGTCCGCGTATTACTGCAGGTAGCGGTAGTATAGTTTGAAAACAATAAAATTGTTTTTGAAAATGATGTTTTCTCATACATAAACTTGGCGAGTGTAGAAGTCGGTGAGACTCAGGACATAGGTTGGTCATTTAGACATTCAAGTAGAATCACGTAATGTAATGATCATAATATTTATTTAGACATTACATATACGCAGGTGAAATGCCACTTAGGGTGATTCCACTCTTGGCGATAATCTGTCGAGGATATTATTTTTCAGAGTACGGGGGGCGGCGAGGAAGGCGACACACATTTTGAGGCCGAATTTGAGAAGAAAGCCGGGTTGTGGCTTTGGTAGTTAGTTGTATGCATGTATTAGAATTATATAAATTTTAATATATGTTGTATAAGAGTAATTTCTTAACTCTTGAACTATGATATATAGTTGATGTATATTGATGAGTAGTGTTGTATGGGCCCAGAGATTCTGGGTTTAATACCTCATCAGTATTGATGTTTGGGACAGGTTATGTACCGTGGGTAGAGCTCCCTGTACAAAAGAGACTCTGCCCGATTTTCATGAGTGCTGTCGGGTAACTCGACATCCATTACTATTCCGTGGGTTGACGGGTTGTCAACGGACCCCCCGGATTTGGGCGTCCGCAACTTAGCCGTCTAATCCTACGAACGCTTAACTTTCGGCTATCTTGCGAGCCTTTATCCATGAAATTTGGATATCTCCGGGTCTCTTACCCTTTGAAATTTCGGATATCTCTCTGAGTCTCTGCCCACACGAAATTTCGGATAACTCCCACGGGTCACCACACTCACTGCGAAATTTCGGATAACTCCACGGGTCTCTTACCACGAAATTTGAATCATTTCAGTCTCTTACTGGCATGAAAATTGGTTCTCAAGTCTCTTCCACACCCAGAAAAATTCAAAGATACGCTCAGGGTGCTCTTGCCCCCTAAAGTAGAATGGATTTCTAAGGTCTACCCCCTGCAGAAACTCAGGATGGCTCCAAGATCTCTCCCTTACTGAAAATTTTGGACTCTCACGGTTCTCTTGCACCCACACGAAGTGGGATAGCTCGGGTCTCTTACACCTACAATTTAGTTCCTCCCTTGAGTCTCTTACACCTACATGAGATTTCGGATAACTCCTGGGTCCTCTTATACCCACGAGAAGTCGGGATGATAACAAGCTCCCGGGTCTCTTACACACATATAGAAATTTCGGTTCTCCACGGGTCTCTTGCCCACGAAATTTAGGATCTCTTCAGGGTCTCTTGCACCCCTGAAATTGGATAGCTCCCAGGTCTTACACCTGTTTAAGAAGTGGGACATCTCTGTGAATCACCCACCACAAGTCAGATATCCACAGTCTGTACACCCATATTTAGGACCTCAGGGTCTCTTGCACCCACGAAATTAGTATCTCTGGGTCTTACACCACAGGACCTTTCGAGTTACAAGTATTCTTCACTCATCAGAACTATACCTTAAGGGTCATTTATCGCCATACCAAACCGCATTCAATTACTCTTCATTTTCTTGGTTGTTAAGTCATAATACCAATTCAGGCATGATCTGAGCCAAAACCGGCTACCTCACGAGTGGTGAATGACCACCTGCAGCCACTTGCATTTGGGCTTCGGCACAGTATTCACAGTGCATGAACCGCAATGAAATGTCATCTTTGACACGATCCCAGGGTCACTGAAGCGAGGTCTGGGAGACCTAACTCTCAAATCACGACTGTCGAGATTAAACTCAGCCCCAATCCTAGGGAGAACATCTGCACGACTGCTCTAAAGACCTCGACCTCTAAGCCCAATTCTATCCTTTGAGATCTTTGGCAGCTATCATTTCTGTCAGTATTGAAACAAATGCAGGTATAAAACATACCCTGCATGTCCAGCTAATCTGCATGCTCAGCCTCTGTACCATGAGACCTCTCTGCCCTCTCTGAATAATCTCGCCTCATATGCAGGTGGCGGCAATGGTAACACGTCATCTTGCCCGGCCCGTGACCGTGAACTCTGTTTTACCAAATCATTAATTAAACCTCGACCTACGCTCTAGCCCCCAGCCTATGTGATGGCCGTCTACAAAAGTACTAGGTCTTCAGTGACACCTAGAAGCGATCTTTGGTTTGACCCATAAGGGGTGGAGGAACAAATTGTGTCCTTTCTGTCCTCTTAGTTAAGCCCATGACTGCGTTATCTAAACCTTGGGATCCACATCTCTAGGGGCAATCCTATAATATATCAGTTCATGACAATGGTAGCACACCATGCATATCTGACTAACTCTTCTTTCGTCTCATGATGATTGGGGCTAGGGTAATCAAATTTAGGATTCACGCTTATAAAATTGTAGACGATCGTCGAGAAGTGTTAAATTTGTCGGTAGAAATAACGTCATGCACTTGCACATTAAATGTTTCCATCTGACCTTAGTCACAGTAACCTTAGCCTGTCTTTGAGGGTCAAGTGCTGACGAGTCTTGCGTTTCTTTCACTGGTGGAAGAGAATGATTAACTCTCGCCTTCTAGCCGCCCATCCTCTGATCGCCCTCATCCATCTCATCTTCCTCTTTGTTTTTCTCACTTGCCGGCACATTGCAATAACGTGACCGCGGCTATCGACCTCGACAAGGCTGTTTGTCAAATGCTGGTGGTGCGACGTTACCTCGTGGGCGACCTCGTCCCTTGCCCTCGTTAACCATCTACCCCACGCGCCAAACTGCGATTATAGTCTATCCGGTATCTCGGCTTAATCGCGATAGAGGACGCTGTTCTTTATCATAAAAATACTTCATACCATCGCTCTCTCTTTTGCATTCATAGAATGCGACAATAATTCCATATAATCATTTTTAACATAAAGAAACACTACTTTCGAAAATTCCTTCCATTCTTCTTCTTTAATTTTTATTTTTTTGAAAATCTTGTGGTGACAACCAGTGACTCAAAATAATTGCAGGTCAAGCGGGTTTCAGGTGCCGCAGTCACACACCAACGGACCCAGCCGTCTTGCAGTGATCCAGCGGGCCATTGTGAGACCGTTGTGCGACCGTCATATGACACAATGATTCTGCCCAGTCTCGCCGAAAAGCGCGTCGACAGCCATGAGGCGAGCCACGCACTAAGCGTCTTTGCGCGTCGTATTTGCGGCCCTCCCAGCGCCATGTCGCGCACAGCCTCTTGCGCCATATCGTGAACTGCCTTCGGCCCAGATGTCGCAGCATTGTATCAGCGACGACCATTTATAAACCTCCGTCCGATACTTGGCAGATTCTCTCGCGACCTTTCGCTCCACTAAGGCCGCGCTGTCGCGAAACGGTGTATCTTGACCTGATCCCAGCGACCCGGCCACTGCGCCTCTATCCTGATGCAAGCGTATGGCGACCGGATCCACCGGCCGGGCGCCCTGCGCGCAGTGGCATGTACTGGCCGTCTCAGTAGCCTCCGCCGTGGGTGCCGTGGCACCGTATCGCTAGCCCGGTAGACGTTATCGTCTGGCCGACCCTTCACGCTTTATCACGCCGGGCTTTTGTCTCCCGGGCCGTATGCAGCCTTCGGCACGTGTCACGATACGGTGGTTGTATCGTAGCCCGGCTGCAACATCAGGCATTAGCCCATCCGATTCTTCCAAAAGCGTTTCAAACTTTTTTCATTCATTGTGGAAAAACACCCGATATAACTATGTATAGCAACCTTAACCTTAGTAATATATATATATATATATATATATATATATATATATATATATATATATACTGCTATACTAACTATATATATATATTTCCCGATGAAACCAAGTAAATTTGTCTCATAATTTTTTTATCAAATTTTTTCTTTTAATTATGAACCATTTGTCCGAAATTTCGAACACTAGGTTACATTTCTCGAAACCCTAATCTTCAACATCACTTTCCTATGCTATTCTACTCTGAACCACCTCATTTCAATCACAATTAAATACTATGACTGGCTCGTGTTATGCATGCAGCTCATAAAACACCATGCATGCGTGTTCTAATCTTTGTCCGTGACTTCTAGGCAATCACATACCTAAACCCTATCTGTCCGATATGCGGCTGTGATGTTCTCTCTATAGTGACTTAATGCGACTTTCAGCAAAGTCCACCGAGCCCTAGGTATTCATATGCCTAAGTTCTGCACTCTGGGCCAGGTAACAAGCCCCGAGTCCCCTAAGCCATAGGTACTCATGTTGCCTGGCTTTGATACTGGCTGTGACGCCGAGGCCGGGGTGTGCGGTGACAACCCGTCGGCCGCGAGATGTTAAGTGGATCCAGGTAACTGACCAAGCTCCGCTCCCAAGTCAGCAGGATCCTCGCTTGCATCATGAGGAGCTCTACCCAGGTACAAAACTTTGTCCCAGCTTGATTACAATGACCACGGGGTCCACATGAGTAAAAATATTGGCCCGCAATTTTGTCAATACTCTGAATACATCAACTATATATAATAGTTCAGAGTTAATAATTACTCTTTACCAACATATGTCCATCTCTAATTTCTAATACATGTTATAAAAATGACAATGTCAAAGCCACATTGGCTTTCTTCTAAGCATGACTCTGAATAAGGCGGGTCTAGATGCCTCCTGTACACACGAAATGTTGATCCCTCGTCGAGTGAGCAAAGCCGGTAGTGATAATTTCCTACATAGGTTACTCTACAAGTGCATATGAATGGCGAACAATCACGTTCTAAAGCAATTTCCTTGAACCTACCGGATATCACCCGACCAATCAATCACAGGTCCATCCATGACTCCCTCACACCTTCATAATCTCGAGTGAAAACCTCGATTCTAACCAAAGCTTTTTATTCTTGAAAACTTACTATCGGATCGGTAAAAATATTTAATTTTACACATAGAGTGAATTCTTTGGATAACTCTCTGAAGCTTGGTCATGGTCCTCATCAGAATGAATCTGGATCCCCTCAGCAATTCTCGGAAAATCTTGATCGAAATTCTTTTCTAAATATTTTCATTTTTGTTTCATTCGTATCATGCCTTCCAGCTCTAATATTACAGGAGTCTTTTGATGCATATGGAATACATGATGCATTCAAGGCATGTCTAATATCTTCATGCATGTATCTTCATAATTAATCACTCATCGTATTATACAAATTCACCATCAATTACACCAAGAATTAGCTCTATACATGGAGCTTCGTCTCATTTCCTAAGCTCGTTCATTTTGAATCCTTTCAATAAGCTTATTCTACACTAATTGTGTGTTTGTCGTGACGGTGAAGCACTCGGGTTCTTGTTCCTGACCTTTAAATAGGAATTTTCTCCACTGCATTTCCAAACTTTTGGGGCGGGTTTACGGCTAAAACAAGCCTCGGAACATTCCTAACCATTTACATGGCTCTTAACCAGATGCAAATAAGAAAATCCTACCTATCTTGGGTTGTCGGAACTCCACGCTGATCGGTGCCCACTGCGCATTGGCCTGCCGCGTAGAGCAACTTTGCTTCTTTGGCCGTCGAGAATCGTGGTCCGTCGTAGGAATCCTAGAAGAAGGCGTCTTCTCTCTGCAAGAGCACAAAATCACGCACTACTATGGATTTTCCCTCCTGCGTTTGGTCTCCTTTCATTTGGAGTCAGCTCTTCGATTCGTCTTGTCATTCTGTTCGAATAATTCATAATCTCATGCCAAAATTTTCTGACCACTTGTAAATCGATCAAATCCATTCTCATCGTCTCTCAATCTTTGCGTATGTGCGTGGTACGTAGTAGGTGACTTTTGTCATCACCCATCCTCTCAAAACGTTTACAATATGTAACCACGATCATCGGCGTGAAATTGACGTCGCCGAGTGCGAAATTAGATGTGGTAGCTAGATTTGGCGAGACAATTCGACGGTGAAATCCGTTTTCATCATCCAAAGATCTAGAAAAATTTCAAGTTTTAAAAATTTACGTTTACCCCTTTTTTGAGAAAATTGCAGAATTTCTATGAGTCTCTACATGGGCGAATTATGAGGGCCTTCAATGTCGATCGTTACCTATTAATTCATACATTAATTGTCATATATTGGTGCCACTCAATGGCGCTATTAGGGTTGGTAGCTTTAGTCTCTCTTTTTAACATCTACCGTGCAGGGTGGTATGCGCTGGGTATGCGATCTCATCACCTCGATACGAGGTTGTTACAGGCCCGATAACATACGAAACCTTCACCTTATTAGTGAGTCTCACATGGCATCCACGTAATGGGATTAAGTTACTAATACGCAGATACCTATCGTTGTAACTTATCTCATTCCAATGTATTGTGCTAGTTTTACCACATAGCCACTTAATTATATTTTCATTCGATTGTAGATTAATCTGATCTGATCCTTCTAATTTTATTATGTGGATTGAAATGGCCCGACCACCCATTACTTATTTAATAATTACCACCCAAATTACTAATTTATCTTAACAGGTTTGTATTATGGCACGGCTACTAAATCATTTATTTAATAATTACTGTGGATTAACAAAACCATTCAAATATGACTTTTGTTATATCTTCCGCGGCATAATCTAACATTAATAATCTACATGCGGGGTTTTAAAATACTATTTATTATGTCTTTTAAATAAACAACTAACTCCCGAAACCTAATCACTGCACTTCTATGTTTGAAACCCATATAAGTGTTCAAGAATTCTTACAAAACCATGAATAGAGAATCGGTTGGAAACCAGTTAGATTTTGTGGAGTCGATTGATTCTCTTTTAAAACCACAGATCTCTGACATTTGGATATGTGCTTTTTTGTGGCTGTTTATCGAGAGTGGAGGTATGCGATTGGAGAGGAAATATTTTTAGTGTTCACTTCACTTTTCTTCATCTTCATTTTAGGGTTGATTATATTTCTATTTTAATTATATAAGTATTCAGGAAATTCCATTAACCATGTCTGCGGGTCTTCTTTTGGGACTTATTAGCACCATCATAGTCTCTCTTAAGTGAGCACTGATAAAATTTCCTTTCCAAAGTGCGCTAAAACTCTTTTCTCTAAGGCTTCGGTTTTTGTACTTGCGGGGCTTTACGAGAGTCAACAGCTATGGATCGTGGAAGCATTACGATCACATTTTTAACTACCAAAATAAACAGAAGAGCAATAGTGGTGTTCCGTCGCCCCTCCGATGGCTAAGTTAGCTTTTTTGGAAGGTTGAGAGTTAGAGCTGCCAATCACTCAATGAGGAATGTCGTACCTTATTTAGTGTGTTCCTTTCTCTTTTATGGAGGAGGGCTGAGATCTGCTTTCTATGGGAAGTGGATCATTTCCTCAACAAATCAGGAAAGAATTAGTGTTTTCCTTCCCTTTTACTCTGTTATCTTTCTCTTTATTGTCATGTCCTTCGCGTCTCTCGCACCATGAGAATCGAGTTAAACCATTCAGCGGCGGTTGCGAACGTATCCCAGGCCCAGGGACACAGTCGTCTGAATCTTGTCGGGCGAGGTCGAGTGCGGGAGACCCAATCCGGATGATATACAGCCTTTCGACTCCCGACATTTTTTGGAGGGTTCGTCAGAAGCGAGACCCAAGCGTCTGAAGGAGGAGGAGGAGGAATTGCATCAGAATCTTGGGAACCGGGCTGTAACCCTTCGAGCACACCGCTGCTAAAGGCGGATAATCAGCGAGAGTACAGCCGTTATATTATGGGCCATTTGGTGGGCCTTGTGAGCTCCGTCTTAAGAGCCAAAACCTAAGGTACCTGTTGCCCCACCTAACTCACGCCACAGGTGTGTTTTCTCCCTCGATGGGACCGAACACGTATGAAAGTTGATTGACGTGGAGATCGAGAATTCGTAATTATGCAGACTTCCATGTGCATTCTGCGGAATTTTTCCCAATTTCCCACCGCTTCATTTAGTGCGAATTGTTTGGGTTTAAATATTGAGCCTCACGAGTCTCTATAAAAGGGCCTTTAGGCGATGGGGCCTAGTATGGCATTGGCCACTTGGATTGTTTTTGCAACTGGTGCGGTAGGGTTGGATGGAGCGAATGTTGCTTTGGTTGCATCGAGTTGATTCATCCACGATAGCAGTTAGCCGGGGTTTAAATTATCTTAAATCTCTCAGACATCAGCGTGAGGCCAGAAAAGACTGAGCTAGGATCTAGTAATGTGTGATGCAGTCCTTCTTTGATCGCTACATCTATCTGCCTCTTACTAAGTGCCAGCTAATCAGTTGCTGGTCGGGTTCTGAACTGAATGAACTCTCCTGACCATATGAAAAGCCCTATTTAGGGCTTTTTCTTCTTTGCCTCTGGCACATTGCTTTGTCTTCCTTCTCGGCCTCTGGCTGCAGCTTATTTTTTCTTTTCTTTTTTTTCTTTTTTTGTGTGTCCAGTGGAGTTCCAGATGTTGCCGGATGAATTATGTGATCTCTTAGTAACGGCGTCTATTTATGTAATCTTGAATACCTTTTTGGTGCAATTAATAAAAATCGCATTTCCTTGACATGTTGTTGCCTTGTTGCAATCTTGGTTATATTGCATTCCCGAGGTCTTTATTTTTCCTAGTGAACTTGCAATACAATAGGCTGGCCTTTAGTAATTCTAGCTGGACTGGGGCCCCGCTGTTCGACTTCCACCATACTAATCGATTCCTTTAGCCCCCTGGCAGGAGAACATTACCTTTGAGGATTCAAATTGCCGGGGAGACGATCAGTCAACAGTGCATTGAAAATCGACTAGGCCTAGAGCGTTTGGAATATGAGGCATCATTGGTTAATACTTTTCATTTACTTATCATTTGAGGTTATCTGCTTTTCTCTTTTCGACGATCTTCTACGGATACGCTAGTGTGATCTTGCTTTAGCTAAAAACACTGTTGTAAGAAATAGTGTCAAACAGGCTTTTATTGTCATGAACCGGACAATTAAGTCTATAACTTTTTGGAACCAGGCTAATCATTTTCGTTCAAATCTAAGCCTGAGTTTGCTGGTAATTAATATATACATGCATTAAATCAAATCTTTCACCAATACAATCCCAAGTAGGAGCCCTATCTGAAACGATAATGCGAAGCACTCATGAAGATTTCATCGAGATATAATAAAAACCAGTTTGGGGTTCGGGACGGGTATGGTTCCCTATATATACTTTGCCTCTACCAACCTCACATACCCGAATCAGGCTTTTGTACATATTTCTTTAACCTTTGAATATAAGTGAAGAGTTGCTTCTTATTTAAATAAATCAATGAGGAGACTTCCTTCACTTCAATTAATTTCGGGTCAGTCATTATTGCACATAGACACCGCTAATACCAAGTGACTCGAGATCAACATTATTTCCTTACTCTTCTTTGTCACTCTGTCAAGTTTTTATCCATTCATACTTTTGGATAAAAGACCGTCTTTTTAACTAAATGAGCTATTAAAACTATATAAATTATAAAGTTGAAACAGCGTGGAGAGATTATAGAGAGACTTAGAATCGATAAAAGGAAAAATGCAGTTGAAACGGTAGGATTTTGTCCCGGTGAATCCTGATGGAGCCAAACCGGAGTGATATCGTGAAGGATAATAGGGAGAAGAGGCAAGATCGGAAGTAAACTCTCTCGACAGCCAACTGATCAGAATCAATGATTTGATTCCAAACAGCCTCCACATTCGATGATTTCCTTCCAACGACGACTCGGGTCTTTATCCTCGGAGAAAAAGATTCTTTCTCCCGAGCAGACATTCCAACCGACGCGTCGTATCTATGATGAGTAAGTTTCCCCTTGTATAAATGCAACATGTAATTTTGATTTTTAGCAAGCATAAAACATCAAGAAGAGATATAGTTCATGTCATGTTATTGTTGTTAAAAAAAAAAAAAAAAAAAAAATTTACTATTGCATAACTTCAAAACTGTCTTCAGACATAAATTTGTGTTAACAGTTTTAAAAATTAAAAAGAAAAAAAAATCTAACATATAAAGATATTTGCATTTGTATCCTCATTTCAATTATTAGGGCCTTGAAACTGCATATTAAAAGTGTTATAGGCCTAAAAACATTTTAAAGTGTTCTTTTAGAAAAAAAAAATGCTTTTGGTAAAATTTCTTTCGAAACCTCAATATAACACTTAGGTGTTTTTTTGAGAATCATTTGGGGGTGTTTTTTTAGAAAAAAACTTAAATTTTTTTTAATATTCCTATTATACCTATCATATTCATTTTAAAAATCTAATTATATTTTCTAAAAATATCTAATTATTTTTCCATGTTTATTATCTCAATTCTAATTATATTTGTTTTTTCCTTATATACCATAAGACGAATGTTTTTCTTTTAAATATGGATAACACGATTTTTTTTTTAAATATCGAGATAAGACGAATGTTATTGACCATCACAATTGCCTTTTAAATTTTTGTAGTTAAACCAATTTATTTTTGCGCTTTTATATATATTAGTGATCTTTGATCGGTTGTTTGGAGCGTGTTGAGGTCGTTAGACTTAAGGTGTACTCTTTATTAAAAATTTGAGTACGGGCTACAGGATATGGCAATATTGTGATTCTTAATCTGGATGTGGCACTTCTGCCTTAAAGACTTGCCTGTGGAAGAAAAGGCAGTAGGGACTCCACCGTGCCTCTATCACCAAGGTCTAGTTCTTGAGAGAAAAGATAAGAGCTGGCTTAGAAGCCCGAATGTGTGTGTAGGATTTACATACCTTTCACCATTGGGTGGCACAGTGTTCCTGGTATATGTTTTCCCAAATTTAGGTAAGTGATAAAGATTCTCTCTTATTGGATGGGGTTTTCTTTCGCCTTGTCGGTTAATAAGGATAATTGGAAAGTAGTTATTGAGAAGTATCACCGCCTTTATAATCATTAAAATTAAGTCACGAATTTTACCGCCAGATGTTGCCGTTCACCATGCTATCGACCTTTGAGGCGGCGGATTAGACTTCGTTTGCGAGGCACAGGTGTTTTACTAGGCGTGCCTCTTGCTGGAGAAGCAGCGGAGTGGGCTGCGAGCCACTCAAACCCTATCGATTTAACACAGCCCTTGCCCATTGGCTGATATCGTGGGCAAGGGCTATAACGTTTCTGGCTGTCGGGTGCGATTTCCGCGTGTCACCTTTCGAGGTGGGTTTGATTAGTTTTATTGCTCTTTTTATCGTCTTTGTTTGGCTGCTTGGTTTTAAAGTGCATTACGCCTTCTAAAGCGAGGCTACTTTGGCTCCTGGCTATTCTACCTTTTGGGGGCACCTGGCGCTGCAATGTTTGCTTGTCTCACAGGCTGTGCGCGTGCGGGCTGTCTGCTCCCGAGTTGTTTAGGCTCTCAAGGCGAGAGTGCGGGGGCTCTGGCCTATTGGCTGCAGCCCGGCTGACTGTTTGGTGTTGCTCTGTGGCCCAGTACCTTTGCTCCATGGGCATGGCTGTTGGCCCAGTGCCCGGGCTCTTAACGCAGCTCCCATGGCTACATAGCCTGGCCCAGCTGTTGCGCTCTAAATGAGCTCTTGGGCTCCTGAGCTGCCATGGCTCTGTGGCTACATGGCTGTTTGAGTTATTACCTTTCTTCTGACTGGCTGGCAGCTCAGTGGCTGCATAGCTGTTTGAGCCGAGCTCTCTTGGGCTCCACAGTTGCATAGCTCAGTGTTCCATGGCTTGTTGGTGATACGGCTGCGGCCCGGTATGGCTACGTGGCTGCATAGCTGTTTAGGCCAGATTTCACCCAGCTCGGGTGGCTGCCTTTGTTTGAGGCGTGCGCTGCGGGAGCTGGGCACAGCAGCTCAGTGGCTACATGACTGTTTGAGGCGAGCTACTAGGCTTTTGAGTTCTGCGGGAGCTCTGAGCTACCCAGCTCTGGCTACCTTGGCTTTGTTCAGTGACTCTCTTGGGCTCTTGAGGCTGCTGGACTCCTAACGACAGCTCGTGGCTACATGACATTGTTTGGATTTGCCTTGGTTGTGGCTGTCTTGGCTGTTTGAAGCGAGCTGCGAGCTCCCCCAGGCTACTGTGCCTCGCGGCCGGGGTGCTGAGCTCTGGGACTGGGCCACAGGCCCGGGCGGCTCTGAGGCGCCTTGGCTTTGAGTTGAGCCGGTTGGGCTTTTTAAAGGCCCCCGAGTCGGGGGCTTCATGGGTTGCTTTTTGGCGGGCGGGTTCTTTGGGCTTCACGGGCTAACTCGCCTTAGTCGAGCTCGTCAAAACTAAGTTGCTGATGCTCGGTGGGCTATCCTGCACGAAGCCCCGGTTCTTAGGCTAAGACTAACTTCGCTTTCGGTCGAGCTCGTCAAAACTAAGTTCGCGAGGCTCGATGGGCTATCTTAAAGCTGAAGCGGCTCTCTGAGGTGAATAGCTTGAGTTGAGGCGGATTGAGCTTTCAAACTAGGCATTTGAAGCTTCGTAGATTTGCGAAATTTGGCGACGGCGCAGGCTGCATGCTTTGAGTGATTGAAGCCGGTTAAGGCTCTTATGCGCTGAGCTCTGAGGCTTCATGGGGTTGAGGCCTTCTGGTGAGCTGCTTTGAGTGATATGACTTTTAGGAGTACATGGCACGAGTAAGTGGTCGAGGTTGTCAAAGCGAGAACATTGGGCTTGAGCTACTTTGAGGCTGTGGGTTAGATACTTTGGCGATAGGCTCTTAGGTTGCATGGCACGAGTAAAATGTCGAACTCGTCAGCCTTTGGCTGCATTAGGCTCCGCGGCCCCGAGGCCTTATGGGCTGGGCCAGCTGTGGCGGCCGATCGGCTGCATGGCTGGCGGTAGTCGAGCTCGTCAAACTAAGTTTGTTGGGCTCATTTGAGGCCTTGTGGTGGTACTTTGAGCTAATCGCAAGTGCATGGCCCTAGCGAGTGGTCGAGCTTCGTCAAGCGAATTTCTTGGAGCTCGGGCGTTGAGGCATATGGGGTGAATAACTGTTGGTGATATTAAGTACGCATGGCACAGTGGAGTAGTTGAGCTCGTCAAAGCCCATTTGTGGGCTCGGGCGCTTAGGCCAACGTGGGGTTTGAATATGGCTTGGCGATCGACTCTTGAGAACATGGCAGGCTTGAGTAGTCGGGAGAGCTTAATCAGCCCAGGTTCTTTGGGCTCAAATGCGAGGGCCTTATTGAAATTTGAATAACTGGTGACTAGGCTTCCATGGCTTTGACCAGAATGTCGAGCTAGTCAAAGCGGCTGGCCCAGACTCCGTGGCCCGAAGAACTATTGGTTGAATAACTGGTGATCGACTCTTAAGCTACATGGCTGACGGTGGTCGAGGCTCGTCAGGCGGGCCTCTTGGCGGGCTCAGGGCGCTAAGGCCTTGTGGGGTGAATAGCTGGATATGACTCTTAGGGTTTGCATGGCCCACTGAGTAAGAGATGTCAGTGTCAATCGGGCTGGGCTCTTGTTTGAGGGCCTTGTGGGCTGGACAAGCTTGAGGCGATCAGGCTCTCTTGAGCTGCGTGGCTGACGAGTGGTCGAGCTCGTCAAAGCCCGGTAGTGAGCTCAGAAGTTTTGAGGCCTTGTGGGGTTGAATGCTGAGTTGATCGACTCCACAGGGTACGCATGGCACCGGGTGGAGTAGTTGAGCTTTCCATAACTGAGCCGCTGAGGCTAATACTGTCATCGCCGCTCGGGCTGAGGTGGACCCAGGCGATCTCTGAGGCTTCCACGCCTTTTCGAGGACCGTTCTCTGTCTTTCTTTGGGGACCTCTCCCGGTCTCTTTGTCTCTTTGGGCTCAGTCACTGTAAACATCAATCAGCTTTTCTCTTCCTTAGGTTGAAGGCTTCCTTTCTTGGATATGAGGGCTTCTTTGCCGTTAATGTACTTCTCCGCTTTATCGAGCACCTCGGCCGTACTTGCTGGGTTTGGAGAACATCAAATCCTTTGACTGCACTCCTAGCCCGGCGATGAATGCGGTGATAGCGAACTTCTCGTTGGGTATATCTACCTGCTCCAGGGCTTCGGCATTGAACCTCTGGACGCGCAGGACCTCGGGCTTTCTTCTGAGCTTTACTTGATGAATTAAATGAATGATAGGCACGGCTTTTCTGCGCGTGTTACGTTTACCAATGAAGTGGGACGAGCGCGTGATAGATAGTTCTACGAGATGAGGGGAGATTGTGAGGCGGAAGCTGTTAGACTAAGCCAAAGTGGGCCTTTTAATGTGATAGCCAGCTACGCATCAAAGCGCCTGGGGTGCGACCACCCCATTGGCTTTGATTCTTGTAAGTGTTGAGGTATTCGGCGGGATCACAGCGGCACCATCAAGCGCTTCCACTTGCTGGCTTTCTGAACTTTCTTCGGGAGAGGGTGGAGCGCCGGTACCAGAATGGTGACGGTTTATTGCGGGGTGTCCATAGGAGGTCAAGGGCTCGACCTTACCGCGCTTTATGCGATTGAATTCACGGTTGGAGGCCCGCGCCCGAACCTCTCCCCACGCGATAAGCTCCTGATTCGCTGTTGACGGGGGTTCAGTTCATCGTTTCCAACATGCCCCCCGAGTGTTGCTTCGTTGCCCTCCTCTCCAGGGGCTAGGGGGTTCAGTTCGTCGTTTTCAACATGCCCCCCGAGTGTTGCTTCGTTGCCCACTCTCCAGGGGTGCGGTGTGATTCGATGCCCCACAGCGTGGCTAGGTCCACTCGTTTCAACGCACCGGGTCGCAGGAATGTGGTTGCCCTTCCCGTGTGGGGTGTTATGGCCTTCTTGAGTTTGTCGGCGCCTCCTTAATTCGTGGCATTTGCGCACGGTGAAGGTTGCTCCCAATTCCTCTATGTTGGGCATTGGTTGGTGAGGCGGAGTGCCTCAGCACCCATCCGTGTTGGCATTTAACACCTAATCGTGGGGTAGGGTTGTCACCGTCGTCGCTGGATTCTGCATCAGCGGATTGGGTGTTGCTCCTACTTGTGTTCGGAGTTGATACCATGATCTGCGAGAGATCGACACATTTATGTATCGTTCCACAATTGTGATGGCTGATGATGCTTTCAACGGTAGAAATTTACGGGCGTGTTTAGGAATTAAGACTGAGTTTTTGTTATTCTTTCTTGAAGAATTTGGTCTGTGGAGCTCGGTCCTCTTTTATTGGTTGTAATGATCTGGATGTGGCACTTCTCTAAAAGAACAGAAGAGGAACGGGGGCTTGGCTGTGAAAAACAGAGCTAAGTCAGTTCTTTGAGAGAAAAGATGGCCTTAGGCGAATGTGTTGTGGAGTTTGAGTACCTCGCAGGTGGGGTGTTTGGTATTTATAGTGTATATCTTTACGATTGGTGGTGATAAAGGATTCTCTCTTTATTGGATGAAGGGATTTTCTTTCCCCATCATTTGTGATGTAAAGAGATAATTAGGCGATTATTGAAATTATCCTACTTCCACCCAATGGTGAATTTAGTCGATTACGGGATGTGAGAAGCTTGAATTACCGTCTGTTAACTGAGGGGCGACGGATTGGGGCACTAGTTTTGGTAGCTCAAGAGGCACAGGTGTTTTACTAAGCGTCTACCTCTTGCACGAGGGCATGGAAGTGGGGCGCCATGACATTTCAATCCATCGTATATATATATATATTTCTATATATATATATACTCTATATATATATATATATATATATATATATATACTAATTAATTTAGTTATTTGTTTTTTATAAATACAAATGTTTGTATGTTTATTATTAGTTCAAATTTTTTGGTAAATATTTGTCAATATTTTTATAAACGAAAATATTGTTTTAAGAACATAAAAATAATTATTGTGGCACATTTATACAAATATTTATATAATATTTATTCATTAATTCAAATTTTTGTAGAATTTTATAATCATAAAACATAGTTGTGGGTTTTTATTAATCTAAATTTTATATGTTATTTATATATTTATTATGATATCTATTTATATATTTAAATGATAACTGTTTTTTGGTAATTAATGATATGGCAGTTTACGACATATTACAAAAGCACTTTTAGAATCCATTTTTTGATTCATAAGAACATTTATGATGATGTGCTAAAAAACTTTTGATCTGACATTACAGAGAAAGTGTAAACTAGCTCATTTTATTTTTTGAAAAAACACTTTAAAAAAACTTAACTTGAGTTGATTTATGTACTTCTTAAAAGTCATTTTAAGGCAAAAATAATAAACGATATGTTATGAAAGTCTTTTGAAGCTTGGTGTTTTATGAATAACTTTTGAGGTGTGGCCTTGATAAAGGTCAGTTAACTCCCAAGATAAACTTCCACAAGAAATACAGTCTCTGCAGCTGTTATGAGACATACATGAAATAAAAAATGGTCACTTAGACACATACATCAGTACTCATAACAATCATCAGCTATATTACACCATGGATTGCAGAGTTGTTATTATATAACCAAACATATATGAGTTGAGTTAATACATGTTTTACTGAAGCGTCAGAGCCACAATGGAAACTTCTAACATCTTGATTCTAGTGAGCGATCCTCCCACTTCTTGCTGAAATATGTGTGGTCCTCAGCCAGGGGTGAGCAATGCTCTGTGTGACCAAAACTACCATAGGTTACTCCCACCTAATTGCATACATTGACTAAACACATTCAAGCAAATTCACTTGGTGTTTCTTGAATATGCAGCCTCCCAAATCCATGTGCAGAGTTTCAGGCTCCCTTACACATACTAAGCCAAATGGCGAAAAATACGATGTTTAAACAAAAAAGGTTTTTGTTCTCGAAAACATCTTACCGAGTTTGTTAAAATCCACATTGGACAGCCTCACAGCGAGTGCTGGTATTAAAACGATCTGAGTCATACTCGAGGATGAAATGTGTGGACAACTCTCAAGTAGATTATTGGGAAAATCTTCCTTGAAATTCCTTTCTGACCATTTTCATTCATTTCTTTGTGTGTGCACTCACACATAATTCAGTTTTGGAGATTATATGGGTGTCTTACATTCAAACAATTCATGTTAATATATTTATTAAATATATTACTTAAAAATTAACTCACCTAGTCATGTTATTAATTCTTGACGGCCTTTTTAATTAACATCATGGGCTAATAAAGCTAAATCAACTCAGAGACTGTTTCAGATCACGAAAATAACACAAAAATCACACCGTCAAGTGAGCAGTGGGAACTGGGCTGCGACCTTTGTTCACGGCAACTAATGGGGATTTCTTTTCACTGGTTCATTTGAGAGGCCAGAAAACACGACCATCAGCCTCGACAATCCCCATCCATTAAATGACAGCGAAAGATAATATGATAGGAGGGACCCTACTACTTGGGTTGTCGAAACTCCACTGAAGTGAACATCACACATAGCCACTTTATCAGCGTAGATCAACTTTGCTTCTTGGCGACGAGGAGCGCGGTCAGAAAAGCTGGAAAATCTAGAGATGAGTCACCACTTTCTCTCAAAAGTAGGTTACCCTCCTACCTAGTTTTTGTAAATGGAGAAGATGAAGTTGCCTTTTGTTTTTGTTACTTTTCACTTAATTCTCATTTTGCCCTTTGGTTTTGACTTTTAAACCTTTTTTGACAACATTTAATCTAGTCAAATTCATCTCCGTCCTCTCATTCATCAGTACATTGTGTGTCACATGGGTGCATATGATGAGTGTTTTGTCACATCGCATATCTCTTCTAGTCATTATCTGACACAGTTTTGGTGCGCCGAAGCGTGAGTCGGGCTCTCAGGAGTCGTTGAGGGTCGGCGTGGTAGCTAGATTTCGCAAGGCGATTCAACGGTGAAATCTGTTTCGTCGAGGAATCTAAGAAAAATTTCGGATTTGACCAAAATTACCATTTTACCCTTTTGAAGAATTAGAAATTTTCCGGAACACATTTTCCCTTCGCTTAAAAAGAATTTTGGCCATTCACATGTACAATGCAAAAATCACATGCATATACAGCATACACTATACCATGCATATGAAAACTAGTCATTTTATGATATTAAACGACTAAACCACACTTCTGTTCATCCTAAACAAGAAGGATAGGTGGCCCTGTCGTGTCCTCGCTGCCACGTTAGCTCCTCCACTCCACAGTGCTACCATAGCACCCTCACTATCACGGTCTTGAAGTCATGAAAACTGATCCAGTTATCCATAATGCACACTGAGCCCTCCTCGAAGGTTATCGTGTCAACCTCAATCTCAATCCACTTTACACATGGCTGGATGCGGGTATCGCGGAGGCATGGAGGCGTGAAATACCGTGGGCACACGACATACTAGGCGGTAAAAGTAGCTTGATGCCTTCTGAGGTGCCACTACCCTCTCAAGTATCTCAAAGGGTCCAACGAACCTCGGCTATAGCTTTGTCGCTTGCCAGAACGACCTCCTCTGCAGGCGTAATAACGCCCGAGAAGGCGTGATCTCGACCTCGAAACTCTAAGGGTTGGCGTCGTACATCGGCGTCAGCTCTTAGCGACTCTGGCGGCTGGGGAAGATGATGTCGCTCACCTTCTGGAGGTGTCTCTAATCAGATTAGGACCGGTGATGGAGCTCTCTCCCATTCTCCCGGTCCAACATAGCGGTGATACGGATACGGCTCCCATCTGATCCTCATATGGTACCATCACCGTATGCTAAGCGATAAGCGTTGTTGTAGGAGAATTCCACTAAGGGCAAGTGCTCTTCCTAGCTACCCTTATGATCCAGGGCGCATGCTCGCAGCATGTCCTTTAACACCTGTATGGTCCTCTCTGACTAACCATCCAGTGCATTGGGTGGAAAGTTGGCCTCATGGTCGACCTTGTGCCCCCGCCTTTTGGAAACTCGGCTAAAGTCTTGATAAACCTTGGGTCTCTATCCGACACTATGGATACCGATTACTCCATTTAGCGGTTATATCTCGGTCTTCAGCGATGAATCTCTCAATGAAGGTCATCCGCGCTGGCTAGAAAATGTACTTGACCATTAGGCGATCCTTATCACCATTACGGCATCCCATGTCCCTGCGGTGTCCATGGCATGGGTCACAAATCCATCGTGACGTGCTCCCACTTCCCTCGACCACACTCCCATGCATTTACGATAGTATCTTGGCACCCAGTTCGGCCGCCCAACACACTTGCGTGAGCGTGGTCGAGCGAAGTCACTGCGTCTCTTCATCCCGCTCGCGTGTCGCGGCGAAGATCTTGGTATCTTAGTGCCGCGGATCATAACTCGTCGAGGAAGCTGGTGAAACTCCATGAGTCTCCTCTCAAATTGGTTAACTTGGGAACCATACGTCGCCCCATACGAAGATTACCATGCGTGGATGGTCCGACCCTGCGTCACTTGTACTGGCTGTGCAGGTCCTTGATGGGTATCTCGCGATCTTTGTCCTGGGACTCGATCACTCGCTCAGCAAAGGCCAGTTGTAGCTACTAAACTCTCCCAATGACGTACCACGGGTTTCTTTCGTAGTAACATGGCTTGTCCCCTGATCTCGGGCATCTGCCCAGCTCAGGAAGCTATACTAGCCAATGCTCGTAACTTCCGATTAATTGCATGAATACCATTTGCCTTACGGGGTGGTAATCTGAGAAGTGAAGTCGTATCCACTTTGAGATCAGATGGAGCAGTTGGCGAGTCAGGCGGTTTGGGTCTGGCTCATATCTTGGGACTCCTTATTTTTTTTTTTTTTCAGAGCTGAACTTATATCTGTGGTATATAAACAATTTTTGTAATAACCAACAATCATTTACATTTACAAATGATCTACCACCGGAGTGGTATATATGAAAATTTATACACATATACTAAGTTCCCATTCATACAATAATACTGCCACATATACATATCTAGCTCTGACATCGGAATCATGAACTGGTCTTGGTGAAGGCACACTGTGTCTGAATGGCCGGTACGGCGGTGTGGAATGTCACATCTCCTCTTAATCTCCTCTTGAGTACCTACGGTTAAAGGTGCGCAAACTACGCTTAGTGGGGGCGTATAGGCGGTGCTGACCCGATACCAATAATCGCCGTCATTTATCTTTTTACATTTACTTATGCATATAACGAGAAGCTGTTCTTATGTGACTCTAACTCATCTCATATTAGCCATGTAGATTTTATTCTTTCGGATTCCTTATCTCTTGTTCATATTACTCTGTGTCATGTATTTCTGAGTTGTAACTCACTATCTACACATGTATGATAGAATCAGAATCACATTCAAAAGTAAATATCGTATACAATGGCAATTCGAAACAGAAATCAAATCCTTATCAATTTCATAAGTTCAAATCAGACTAATACCATTACATATTAGACTCTTTATCTTCCCTATCGACAAGCCATTAATCAACTCCTTTAGAAAATTACATTTATGATACGGATACTAGTTAAATCCTTTGTTTTAGTTTTATAAATTTTCATTTTTAAAAGTGTCCTTGAATCACTCTTTTTGGCTAGATTAAGCGGATGAAGTAGGAAGCAGGTTTCCGGCGTTTCAATCAAAACATTTATTTAGTCTTATTAAATTTTTATTTTCAAAAAGTGCCGTGTTGAATCTAACTTGACGGGTTGTGGATCCAGCGGGCTTGGGTTTACTCAGGCATTTCAATTGTCTTTTCCGACATTTGTTTATGTTATTCTATTTTAGACCTTTTTAATTAATCGAAAACTTCTTTTAAGACAATCCATAAACACCTATAATTTCAAAGACCATAACACATTTTCAACGAAAATGCATTTACAAAATTGATGCCTTTTTATCCACTCTTGCTATTCATTTTAGCATGCTTTCATTTTTACACATCATTTATCATATCGGCATGCATTTCAATGCAATAATTCCATTCACAATTCAATTTATGGGATTTATAGCATACACATAAAAATCCATTTACTCTCGTCATTGTTGGTTATTTCACTTTGACTGTTAGTTCATTTCACAGTTCCGTTTAATGAATCCCGCCCTTATTATCATTAGGTAATGTGCATACATTTACAATTGGTCTCCCATCGCGCGGATCTTTGTTTGGTGCACCGGAGCATGTGGTATTACTATTAGGTTCTCCATCATGACGGATGCTGTTGGTGCATCCCGACCGTGTTGGTATCACTTATTCGGTTCTCCCGTCATGGCGGATGCTGTTTAGTGCACCCGACATGTGGTATTTAACATTGATTTCTCCATCGCGTGGATCTTTGTTTGATGCGTCAGGCACGTGGTATCATGGCCGGTTCTCTGCATCATGGCGGATGCGTTTGGTGCATCCGGCTGCATTAACGTATCGCCAATGGTTCTCCCCATCATGGCGGATGCAATTTGGGTACCCGACATGGTATTACTTATTGGTTCTCACGTGCGGCGGATGCCGTTTGGTGTGCATCGACCGTGGTATCACTTATTAGGTTCTCCATCATGTGGGATGCCGTTTGGTGCATCGACCGCGTGAGTATCGCCCAAATGCCGCTACGCCATCAAGGCGGATGCCGGTGGTGCATCCGCGAAGTGGGACATTTCTTCAATGTCGCCGCCATCGCCGCAGCGGATGCCGGTGGTGCATCCATGAAGTGGAGACATTGAATGTTCAGGGGTACGCCACGTGGCGGACCGATTGGTGCATCGTCATTGATTAATCGATATCATTCAATTCATATTTATGATGGATTCCGTTTAGATGGTCGTCTTCATCTTCATTTATTCGGTTTGAATATCACATTTCCTATTTCGCGCTATAAGTATTACCTTATGAAAGCGGATTAGTTTTGATGAATCCCATCGTATCGGTCATTCAATGATACATTTCAAATCAATTTACTTTTATCACGATAGTACAAACTTATCGATTTTAAAATACATACACACAACTTATCTGATATTAGACGTTTAGAATATGATCATTCAATTCAATATATATATATATATATATATATATATACTATATATATATATATATATATATATATATATATATATATATATATATATATATATATATATATATATTTTACAATTGCTTGTTCATAACCGATCACAATCGCATTTTGTCTTCATATCATTTCTGTATGACAAACATTTCAAATATAATCATTCAAATCAATATATATATATAACATACACCCATATTTCCACCAATTAACATTCATAGCAAGTCCTGTCGCATTTCAATTCCAATATTACTTTCGTATTATCTTTTCAAAGATATACTCAATCTATGTACACATTTCATATACTCATTTACGTATACTCCTATCATTTGTTATCATTTTCTGGTTATAAGTGATAATAATCATATATCACTTAACCACATTATGTGTTCATGACATATTGCCATTCATGAACTTAAATCGTTTCATTTCATTTCCATATCTTTTTCATGTTTCGGAACACATCTATACATTTTTCATTCTCACATTTCCTTGTTTCAAACCATACATGGAACTTCATATTCTTGTGAAGTATGATGTCAATGAGATCACACCTCATTCATATATTCTTATTCCTCATGAATCTACTTTACTTAGGAAGTGGAATCGATCATTAGGTTATCAGAAACTAAGTTATGGCATTTCATGTACCCAAACTAATTGAGGTTACTAGAACAGTTTATTTAATTTTCGGGGTTCTAACTAACTTTATATTTGACACAGGTATTTGTGCTCATTTAAAGCTAAGGTGCTGGGTTTCTATTCAATTGGAATCTGCCCAATTCGAGACACTTAGAACTCAAGATCGATAGAAACAACCGGACTACTCTATGTTCAAGCTGGAACCAGAATTTGTCTTGCACATGGCCCCCACTTTAGTGAATTTTGAGCCTCTTAGGATCAGAATTTGAAGATTCTATTCCACGTAAGTTTTGTTCTCCTCGAAGTCTATTTTACGTAGCCACTTGAATCACTGAATCGGGATAAGAAATGAGGAAGTTATGGCCAAAATAAAAAGCTGTTCGAAAACGGGAAAACGAGAACAGAAGTTGTCTGGGGTAGAACTTAACTACTGGAATTTTAACACAATAAAATGACGGAAACAAGGATTGTACGGTACAACTTCAGCTTGTGCGGTACAAGTCACGAAATGCCATATTGTGTGTTTTCTCCCATTTTCCATATGTTTCAACCCCGATCAACTCTATACCTCATAAATACTTCAAGACCACTTCAAAATTATGTATGATATCTTTTCTACTCAATTTATCATTCAATCCTTCTCTTATTTCAAAGACCTATCATGAATTTCTTCAAAAACCATTCTAATATGGGTCTTAACCCATACACCTACCAAATACACAATTTTGTTAGGGTTTGTTCTAACCCAACCCTTTTTCTTTGCAATTAAATCGTAAATCCAACCTCAAAGGGAGGATTCCATGTTTTTCTTGTGCCATTTTAGAGTTTGTTAACCTAATTCAATACCACATCTTTGAGTTAGGATGAAATCCTAACAAACCCTAGGTTGGGTACAACAAATAACAAATTAACCAAACAAAACCAGGATCCATACTCCAAGGACAGTAGTTCATACCTTTGAATCCTTCTTGAACTCCTCTCCTTTCTTCTTCTTCTCTTCTCTTCCTCTTCTTCTTCTTCTCTCCTTCCTCTCTCTTTTACGGTTTTGGTCTCCCAATGAGACCAAATTGGGTCTTTAAATCCCATGACCTTTAGGCCATGTTTGGCAGTAAAAAAATCCATTTTTGCTAAGTTTCCATAATTGCATCTTGGTCCCCAAAATTCTTCCCTTTTTGAAAATCAACTTATGCATATTCTAGTTTAACCCTCATCTTTCCTCTTTTATGACTTTCATATCCTTTTTAATAAATTACAAGATTGCGCTTGTATCTTGCAAACTTTCGGTCCCTACATTTATTTTAGAAAATTCATATTTAACTTTTAATATACCTAAACAGAGTCCAACGCTGGTATATTTCGGGATATTACAGTCATAATCCTCCTAGGAACTCCATCCACCATGCGTGTTGCCTCATGTTGAGATCACGTGAAAATATAATTCGGACTTTTGTGAAAGTGCAGTACACCTCTGAAGCTGTTCACCATATAAATAGTGGCGCCCGAATGTTCAAGGCCGAAGACTGGCATGACTCCATGTCACTGTGTGGGGTAATTACGCTCATGATTCTTCAACTCCGCAGGGGAACCACTAAGCTACTACCCTCACGGGTTCATCAAAACACATCCCGATCCAGGCCCTCGAAGTGTATCATAATGCAACTGTGTGCCACGTCCCTTGTCGTGACTATCAAGCTGGGAGATGAGTAAGCCTCCTCCTGACTCCTTGAATGCCTTCTCATCGGTCATCGATCAAACTTGACCTCCTCGGTCGATCTAGTCATAGGTGCTACTAATCGGGAGAGAAATCCTCGATGAATCTCTGTAGTACCGGTTATCCAAAACTACGTATCTCGAAGGCGACTTTGGTGTCCCAGCTCATCTAACCTCGACCTTCTTTGGGTCCGAAACACGCTGATCGCGACACCGTGTCTAAAAATCTCACCTTAGTAGCGAAGCTTCGCGTTCTTGAACTTGGCGTATAGGCGATGATCTCGGCAAGCGTAAAACAATCCTCAAGTGATCCTCATGCTCCCTCTTTGACTGGGAGTAGATCAAAATGTCATCCACGAAGACCACGACAAACTGATCTAAATAGGGTTAGAATACCCTATGCATGAGGTTCAGAATGCCGTTGGGGCATTCGTTATTCCAAAGGGCTTCACCGTAAACTCAAAGTGCCCATAACGTGTCCTAAACGCTGTCTTAGGGATATCTGTCTCCCTAACCCTCAGTTGATGGTAACCAGTGCGAAGGTCTATCTTGGAGTAGACTCGCACTCTGACGATCGAAACAAATCATTAATCCTCGTGATAGATTGTCGTTGCTTGGCCAGTAACCCTATTCAGTACTTTTTGTAATCAATGCACCGATTGAAGGGTTTTGTCATTCTTCTTCGCAAATAGGATCGGGCACCCACGTGGTGAAGTGCTCGATCCTAATGAACCCCTTGTCCTAGTAACTCTGTAGTTGGACCTGCGAGTTCACCTGCAACTCAAGCGGGTGCCATCTGTCTTGAGAGTCATGAGATGGGCAAAGTATCGGGGTGTAACTCGATACCGGGATCTCTGACCCTCTACGGAGGCAATCACAGTAGCTCATGCGAGCGTCCTCATACTCATAAACTACTCGAGAGTAGTAAGTTCGGTCTCGCGCCGTCTTCTTGAAATAAGGCACCGCTGCTTGACCCGATCGTATCCCACGACACACCGGACTCGATACCGTCTGGGGCAAAAAATATCATGCACCATCTGAAATACAACAGTGCGGAATCTTGTGTGTGGCGGTAACCCTTTGCGCTCACAATAGATGACTGACTCGTAGGGTTGTCGGCCAATCCATCGAGATGACATCGAACTATGACATGTCTAATCATGACCACCGAGTGCTTGTGACGAGAATCCGGAGATCTCTAACTCCTTGACCCGCGACATATCATCTATCCTCATACAATCCTTAGGAGAGAACTCACATACAAGGGATCCTCCAAGGCCTCAACCTCTAAGCCTAACTCTATCACAACCGATGCAACGATAAATGAATGCGATGCACCAGAATCAAATAATGCTCTTGCCCATAGGCGAGATAGCAAAAAATGGCCACCACTGTATGGCGGCTGATCTGTGGCAGGTGGTATAGCAGTGAACACGCCCTGAACCACGGCGTCACTTGCTTGTGGGCCTCGTCCTCTGCCTCGGCTTGCATCGTCGGCCTGGCTTTGCTGTGTAGCGGGGAGGTGCCTTTGCGGCTCCACTGAAGCGACTATTACGGCTCCTTTGGCTTGTGCTAGGCTATGGGCCAGTATATTGTATCCGTCCACGTCCCCCGGCTTGATTGAGGCGTCTTTGTCTTGAAACCACAGGATCGTTTTGTCTACGAGTGCGATCCACTCTCGTATGTCGGAGTGCAGCGCGATGGTAGCACACCATGCGCGACGGTAGCAACCTGATCGATCCGCGGCCCGAATGGTCGCGACTGCGGAACCTCGTGAACTAGAAGCCTTGGGCCTTCTTCCCGGAGAACTAGAAGAAGGCGACTCTCCTTCCCTCTTACGACTAACCTTTGGTATCGAGTGCTCAGAGCATCTCGATCTCTCTTTTTATGGTCAGGGCCATCCCAACCATGGAGTCAATGTCTTGTGAGGCGGAGTCTGCAATCTGCCCGAATGGACAACTTTAGCCTATTCTCAATCTCTGACCTTGGCCGTAATGGTAGCGCGTGGTCATAAACAAAGCAGGGCTAGCTCAGTGAATCTGACCACATACTCCAATGCGGTCATAGTCCCTGCGACTCTTGGAACTCCTGAGCCTTCGCATGACAGTAGTGTCACGGAAAATGCTTGCCCTTGAAGATCATGGAACTCTTGCCCAGTCATTGCGCCACGAATATCTAGAGGTCTTCGCCCCGATTCCACCATGCGGGCCTCACCCTCTGGCGGAATGCATCTAGTGTTCGATCCCTAGTCGTATCGGAGGCAATCTCCATAGCCTCGATACCTTCCGACCTCGTGAACCAATGGTGCGCGACATCGGATCTCCCCACAATGAATGTCGGAGGATGATGTGCCCGAACCTCTGGAGGTTACTCGGACCTCCACGGCTTACCTCTTGCACTGTGTGCAATGGCGCGGCGTCTGAACATTCTGAGGCTTTGTTCCAATCTGCGGTGGTGGCTGTTTGGCACCACCAGTGGGCGTTCTATTCTCGCGTTGTTCGCTCCATAACTCTGATGGTAGTGAGTTTATTCTGATATCTGGGTTATTGGGCTCGCAGTTATTGCCTGGGTTTTTCTTTGCAAATACTCGCGGCTGTTTTATTTCTTTATTCTAATGGGTACTCATGGCGACGAGCGCTCAAAGCGTTATCTAGTGAAACGGTTGGAATACAGTACGAAGGACCGGATGGCGCTCACGTTAACGGCGTCGCGAGCGGGCGGCATCTTCTTGTAGCGCCAGCGAACTTGATTCGCAGCGCCACCCGGCGTCTTGGAAGCGCGTGTCGTGGCCAGCGCCAGCGCCCGTATCGTGGCCCCCTCCGTAGATGTCGCAGCAGCCTTGTTTGTGTCGTGGCCGCGTCTTTGCCGCAGCGCCTGGCTGCCAGTATCTCGGTCTTCTTGCGTCGCCCGGTCCGCGATAAAAATTGTATCGCGACTCGGCTTTACGGCGTGCCGCGCGCAGCGGGTGTGGCGCGTCTTGCGGCGTCGTCGCGGCGCTGCTGCGGCGTGTCGCGGCGAGAAAGCGGCTGGCGCGCCGATATCGCGGCCCGCAGTGCCCGGCGTATTAAAACGCCGAACACTCCCTCGTCACGCGTACAAGCGATTGTCGTGACACGCATCAACGGCCGGGCCGCGCGGCGTGCGCGCCTGCGCGGGCCGGCGTGTCGGTGGCCTGCGGCGTGTCGTAAAGGCTGGCGGCATGTCGTGGCCCCACGCACACGTGTCCTTGCTCTGATTCGTATGTCGTGACTCAACACCATTATATGGGCAGTAGCTCATTCCAGCCTCTCTTACGCAAATTTTTTTTTTTTTTTCACTAATTTTTTTTTCTTTGTTCCAGCTACTATAAGACCACAATATATATATATATATATATATATATATATATATATATATATACTATATATATATATATATATATATATATATATATATATATATATATATATATATATATATATATACTATATATATATATTTTTTTTTTTTTTTTTTTTTGTTTTTGTTTTTTGTTTTTTTCATTCTTCCAGTAGAACCTCATAAATTTATTTATTTATTTATTTTTTCCTGTTTTACACACTGTAAAACCTCAAAAAAATAAATTTCCTCTACATTTTTTTTTTCTTCCTATGTGCTATTCACCAAGCACACAATTCACACAATTCATATAACACATGATCACACATCAATCATCAAATGCACAATGGATGCATGATCTAACCCGTTTCCCATCAAGTCCTAGGTAAATCGTATACCTAACATCTAGCTCTAGGTATTTATAAACCTGAGCTTTGTGCAAGTTATGATGCCACGATCCGGGGTCCCGTTGACCCGCGAATCAGCACAACGAAATCACGTGTCATATTATGAGACCTATACATAGTAAAAATGACCATGGTATACATCAATACTCACCAACAATCATCAACTATATTACCATAGTTCAAGAGTTGTTACATTACTCTTAACCAAAACATATATCAAAAGTTAGAGTTCTAATACATGTTTTACAAAGAAAATGTCAAAGCCACAATCCGGATTTCTTCGTAGCCGACCTCTGGTGGCGCCGTCCTCCCGTACACTCACGACACTTGAAATAATGATCCCTCGGCAGGAGTGAGCAATACCCGGTAGCGATAATCTCTACATGGAGTTCTTTCACTTTAAGTCGCAGCGTGTAATACTGGAAGCAGCTTAACGTCCCGAGAAAATTCGCGATCACACTTGAATGTGCAAAGCCCAAATCCCATGTCGGAGTCTCAGGCTCCTCACACATGCTAAGCAAATGAGAAAAAAAATCTGATCTTCAAAACAAAAAGGTTTTTGTTCTTGAAAACATACTCACAGGGTTTTGGTAAAAATCCGTTGGGCAACCTCGAAGTAATTATTTGGAAGTAATTCTCCCGCTTGATCATGGAGTCGCCCCCGAGATGAACTATTGGACAACTCTCCAAGACAATTCTTCGGAAAATCTTCCTTGAAATTACTTTCACAACCATTTTCATTTTCTTTCATTTTCTTTCGTAGTAAATACGCTCGCACCTACCATTACAGAAGGTGCCCGATTAATGCAGTCTGATATGTTATTTCCAAACAGTCGTGGCATATATTTTACGTGCGTATATTAACAAAATTAACTCACATAAATCATGTTATTCAATTCATGGCAATAACATCGAAATTGGCTTTCGCGTGGTAATAAGCCGAATCCAGCGATTCATTTGAATCGCAAAGCAACAAAAATCGCACACAAATCACGTGAGCGAGTGGGAACCACCAGGCTCGACGCTTTGTTCCGCGGCCACACAATAGGGATTTCTTTCACTCGGTTCAGATATTTTGAGACCGAAAACACGGCCATCCAGGCCTCAATAAATCCTCATCCATTAAAATGTCCCTTAGCCAAAGAATAAACTAAATAGGAGAAGACCCTATCTTGGGTTGTCGGCTGCAAAATGGAATGTCCGTGCGTAGATCGACTTTCTTTAACTTGGCGACGAGCCAAACGGTCCGACGGGGAAATACAGAGAAGTATTTATTTCTCTCTCTAAAAGCGTTTCTCTCCCTACTACACGTTTTTGTAAATGGAGAAGATGGGGGATTGCCTTTTGTTTATTCTTTACTTAATTCCCATTTGTCCTTTAGTTTTGACTTTAGCACTTTGACACTTTGTTAAAATCTAAGCGAATTCGTTTATCTTTTCCTTTAATAAATGCGGCGTGTCGCGTAGTGCAATGTAGTAGGTGGCTTGTCGCGTCAATGTCTCTCATAAATCTCGTCATATATTTTAGGCACCGTGTCTCGGCTTACGTGAAGTCCATTGTCTCGAAGTGACCAGTCGATGTGATAGTAGATTCGTGTGAGGGCGATTGACGGTGAAGTCGTTCGTCATTCGAATCACAGAAAAATTTCGGATTGACGTTACCCGTTTACCACTTTCGAGAAAAGAGTGGGAATTTTCACCAGGTTTTTCACGTAGGTGTTAACTTTTTAAAAAACATTTTAAAGGTTTTTAGATATTCTCAAAATATATATATGTTTGTCCTTAAATATTTATTTATTTTTCCTTAAAACATTTATTTGTTTTATTGAAAAATTACGGATGATATGATATACTTATAAAAATTCAAATATTTAAAAAAAAAATTATTATCATAAAAAATTATTTTATAAAAATAATTCTTTTATGTTTTTATTTATACAAAATTTTGCATACGGTTTACTAACTAATTCAAATATTTTATATAATCATGTAAAAATCATTTTGGTTTTATATCAATACAAATGTTTATGTATGTTCATTTATTAATTCAAATCTTATTTTTTTAAATGCTTATGATCATAAAAATAATTATAATATGTTTTCTTATTAATAGAAATATTTATATTTATTTATTCATTAATTCATACTTTTTTTAATTATTTTAAAATTTTTATAATCACAAAATTGTTATTTGGGTTTTATTAATATAATTAATTTATGTATTTATATAATTTGCAATAAAAATTTGATTTCCCTATTTTTGTAATTAAATTTTAAATGTCCTTTGGTGATTTTTATGATATAAAGATGTTGTTATACCGACGTGACATGTTATCAAAAAGTATTAGTATAATTTCTTTTAAATTCATATAAAAACATTTAAATAAAGCGTTGTTAGAAAATGCGTTTTGGCTAGAAGCGCTAGGAAGTAGTGTCAATTTGGCCCTACTGTTTTAGATTAAAGGAGGGAAAACTGTAATTACACGCTGGTAAGGGAATCAATAATGCATGACTGGATTATAGGAATCAGTGTATAGGACTTCCTCCCAAGCTGCTTGCCTCCACTAGAGGAAATTCCCCAAACGTCGCTAAATAAGATGTTCTTCCCACTCGTAATCCTGGATGCGTTAGAGGCGCTTTGTTTCTTTGTGAGCTTGGTATGTGTAAGCCCCTTCTCATGTATTTGCTAGTTATAACCTTCCCCATAGCTTTTTCCTCCCCGTCAATAATTTCCAACCTTTCGCCAAGCGCAATATTCATTGTGTGTATTTTCTTGATCTCCAATCCTCCTTGTTCCTTGCCCTTTGTTATCATGTCCTATTTGTTAAGGTGGCTTCCAGAGTTAACAATATAGGTTGATGCGAGTCAACCCACTTTATTCGATTTTTTAAAAGATTGAGTTTGTAGGTAAGGCGAATAAAACATGGGTCAAATTGGTTCGATCTGATTTGGCTAGTGGCCTATGTGGGTTTAGTTTAGGTTGGCTCGATTAGCCGACTCGAATAACGCTTGGCCAAATTTGTTTGACCCATTTTGGCATGTGGCCAATGTGGGTTTGGTTTGGGTTGGCTCAATTAGCCCCAATTGGCCCGAAATATTTATTTACTTTTTTTTAATTAACTAGCTTAGTAATTGAGATTTTCAAGGATTTATATATAAAATTCAATATTTTGGCTCTTAAAATTGAGTCAAATATCTGCATTTGTAGCATTTGGTTTTAAAAATTATTATTTTTATTATAATTTATGATTGATATATTAAAGTTGTTTTGTTTATTATTTTATTTTCAATTTTTTAATGTATATTTTTAATATAACTTATATGATAATTTAATACTTAAAAAAAAATTTGTATGTAAAATTACAAAATGCATTTAAATTAAATAAATTACAATTTTAATAATGAATATATTTTTATTTATCTTAATTATTATATTTTATATATTTATAATTCCATTTTTTTGTATTTATCCTTTAAATTTTAATCAATCATATATGCTTTTTTTATAAAAATAAAGTTGTGCTAGTTAACACATCAAATTAAATTTAATAACTAAATTATTAGTATATTTTAAATAACTTTATTACTTAAAGTTGTGTTAATAACAAAAAATATTTGTTATTTAAATAATTAACAAAAATTATAAACTTATTTCTTTCCTAATATGATTATATTTTTTAGCAAGATGATTTTAAAAAGAAATAGGATATTTCATTACTATAGGGTTGAAATGTATTTTTGAAAAAAAAAATATATTTTTATTCCAAATATAGATTGAAATATATGTTAACCGTTAAAAATTTTAATTAATAGATGATTATGACTGCATTAGGATGTGCATCTTTCTAATATGAAGTTACATGTTACTATTGGATATAATGAACAAGAAGATTTGAGACATATGAGATTTCATTTTATACTTTGAAGTTGTTTTTTTTCAAAGATGTTATTATATTGTTCCTTTATTGTTTTGGTACTATTTAGCTAGTTAGCTTGATACTTTGGTTATGACGGTGCTCTAACATTATTTATTTATTTAAGTTTGTTTACTATTATTATATTGTTTAGACTCAAATCATTTTATTTATTAATTATTATTATATATTTATATATTATTTATTTTTATTTAAAGAATGATAGAGTTTGTATAAGTAATTTTTTAGTTGTTTTTAAGGTTTATTTTTGGCCTGTAACCTATATGGGTTGGGTTGATCGAAAAGTAGTACGAATAGAAATGGGACTATATTAAGCCTACTCGTTTTGACTTGCAACTCAAATTGACTAGCTCGAAATGGATTGGGCCCGGCTTGTTGCTTAACTCTGGTAGGGTTCCCAATTCTCATTCGTGTCCCCATAAAGCTTTATAGCTTTCACTTATCAATTACATTACATAACCGTGCTGGTAAGAGGGTTGTTTGCATCCAAAACGAGGATATAATTGACAACCGACTGCACCAAAGTGTGGGCGATGATAAATATCTCATCTTTCAACTTTTCCATTCTGAATGAGATTTTATCAAACAGGTTTGGTATGAATCGATTCTTACCTGTCCATGGATTGAAGGAGTTCCAAGATATTTTCCCAAGTTGGTAGTATGGGGGATTCCTATTGTCTGTGATCTTTCCTCAGCAATTCCATTGGAGACTGTTTTGGAGAAGTAAATGTTTGATTTTTTAAAACTAATTTTCTGCCTTGACAATCAAACCAAACCGGTTTAGGCATGCACAGTACTCAATTTGTTCCATCAAGTTTTCTGCAAATAGGATCGGGTCATGTGTAAAAAAAGAGATGTGAGAGGTAAGGGCATTACGGTTGCCATGGGCTTTGGCCTAGGCCCTCTAGCCAACAAGCTCCGTCCGACTAAAGACTATAATTGGGCTGGCCCAGCCGACCTGGCCTGCGAGCCCAATTTAAGAGACGAGACCCAGATATCATCCCCTAGCCGGAAAGGGGTTAACATACTCCGGATGCCATCTCTCCCGCCTGGAGATTTTATTTAACAAATGCTGTCGGATAGACTCCCCCGAAGAGAATATGCGTGGTTCCACGCCCTTCCATGAATCATGCTAACAACCTCATTTAGGGTGGACAAGCGTTATCGGGGCCCTTCATTCGGGAAACATATCTATTTAAAAGGAAGAACTAGTCTCCGCGCGCAAGATATGCGCCACATTCTCCTTCCGATTTGAGAGGAAATCATCTACTTTCCACGGAAAGCGGATCCCCTTCCTCTCTGATAAAAGAAGGTCATCATACAAAATAAGGTATGAAATTCGAGACTAAGAAAGAGGGGTCCTAATTTTTCTCTCTTGAAGTGAATCTAACTTCAGCATTGGAGAGGCGGCGGAGACCCCACCGCCGTTTTCTTGTTTGTTTTGCAAATCGTTGCAAGCAGGTTTATGTTCCGACGATCCAGTGGCTTAGAAGATTTTGGAGACTACATGGGCCACTCTTGGATAGTTTGATTAGTTTCCATTCCCGTGTCTATTGCCTGATAGATTAGTGGCTAATTTTTTCCATGCAGAGGTCAAGCGGATAAGGGGAGTTTGTCTCATTGACGAATCCCTCTTGATGGCTTTAACTGCTTTCATTCAGACCATTGACATTATGGTTCTTTCAATACAGTTCATGATATTCTGGGTCCACCCAGGAGGGAGTTTTCCCAAGGTGTCTCTGATGAAATTCCATGAGAGTCTATTATATGCTTTTTCCAAATCTGTTTTTATAGTCATGAAACCCTCCCGGTGCTCTTTGTTCTCATCGAATGTGGTACTTGCTGGTAGATCAGGATATTATCTGTGATTTGTCTTCCCAGAATGAATGTACTGGTTCGAGATATAACACTGTCCATAATTTCCTTTAATCTGTGTGGAGATGGTCTATGTTAATTACATGCAAATACACATGTTTATCGTTCTTAGCTGCGCTTGAGACTTTGGGAATCAGAACCAAAAGCATGTCATTCACACTTTGGGAAGGCTGCCTCACTCAAAGAAATCCATTCGCGTGTTGCATAACAAATCTCCCAATGTTCTAAAGATTTTGGTAGAACAACATGATAGAGACCTTAAGCTCAATTGTGGCGATAGGTGGGAGAAACGCTTTTGAGGCTTAAGTATCGTATTTCAAGCGCTTTTGGATAGAATTGATGAGATCATTATCATTTCAAACAAGGGAATCAGATGTTTGCGGATGACATTCACTTTGGGTGACTCATTCTCTGGATACCATTCACTACGGACCCTCCTTTGGGGCATCGAGTAGCCCGATAGTCATTTCCTAGGTAGCCCATCTCTTTCTACGTATCGACTCTCAATGAAAGTAATCACCAATGATAAGGCCTTAAAAGCACAGTTGGAGCGTCAAAGGAGCTTGATAGGTGGAGAATGCAAACTGGCACGTGCTCGCACTCATGTGTGGGATCGTATCACCTTGCATGCAACCCATTCACTGCTGGTGACTTTGAAGGGGGCCATTTAAAAAATTCCTCTCTTAATTTCTTCCTTAGGCTTCCTCATCAAGAGAATTTTTCTATTGCAAGATCCGAAAAAACCCCGGGATCTCCAAAGCTGGTAGATACTCCCTATTTTGCTTAAAATTTGTTTGGACATAGTCCATTACCATGATCTCAAGAGCGTTAGGTTTTGAGATCCACTCATTTGCGGTGTGTCCGACCAATTCAATTTTTTTCGTGTTTCTTTTTATTGGGATTGAGGGGTGGTAGAACCTTGTATTTCTATCTTTCGAGTTGATCCATTCTTCCCTAAATCTATGGTACAGATTCTGGGATTTCTGGATTGATTGCTGTATTTGAATTCCGGCCAGCCTTGCTCTAGAGCCTTCGTTTTTTCGCATAATTATTGCGAATGTGATGTTTAGTGCTCGTGTCTAGTGCTGTGGACAAGGTTGGAATGTTTGCCTGGAGAGGTAATTTATTTGACCTCCTTGAGACCCGGGTGAGGCAGCCAGGCAGCCTGAAACCTGAAATGTGGTTTATGTAATGCATCCTACACACCCTAAGGTTTGATTAGAAGAGGAGAGTTGTCAGAATTCAACTTGGGAAGCCTAGATTTATCAAAGAGGAATCTCCACTTTGGGTTGCACAGGGCCTTGTCTAGTTTGGTTCCTTTGAAGGAAAGGTGAAATGAAATATCATCCAGGTGAAGCAAGGCCCTGCGAACTCTAGGTGGTTAATTTCATGTTCTGTACCTAGTTCCGAAGACCGCCCATCTCCTTTTGTCAAACCTTCCCCCATGGTGACCTCTTCTTCCGTGGTGACAGAGAGTGGAAGTCCTCATGGTTTCAGACAGATCAATCATGCTTTTGTTCAGGTCCTTCCAAAGGTTCTTCTCAAAAGACAGACTTGGGCTTCCATAAACCACCGACAAAAGCCATTAACGATTATCCTTGGAGCCTACCTTCATGTGTATTAACTGAGGGTGTGTTTTGATTATTTCAACATTCATGCACTCTTGCCAGAGCTCCCATATTCAGCAGCTAAAGCCAGAGTTCCCACCCTTACAGGAATCAAAGAAAACTAACATTCTGCATATACTATCTGCTTTAACACCCCACTCACTTTCGTTTCTAGAAAGACCAAAGATGGCTGGTTTATGAGCTCTGATAAATTCCTTGGCTGTTCGAAGGAATTCCCGAGAGGCTGTTCTATTTGAGTTCCAAACTAATATGTCCATGAACGGATCGGCGAGAATGGTTACTGGGTCATCCCAATTCAGCTATGCAACCTACCTTTCTCGTACTCTACTCTTTTCGCATTCTCCGGAAATTCCCATACCATGTCCTCTTCGACCATCTTGTTATCATCCTCCCCGTAATCACTTGCTGAGCTGTTAAATTTCCTTCCATGTAGGTTGGTGGATCTTGGTGATGTTCCAAGAAGATATTGCCCTTTCCCATAGAGCTGCTTGGGATATTTAAATTTTTATTTATACAACGGGTTATATATATTCATTTTTCTTCATCAATTCAATTTTTTAAAAATATTTTTTATAATCATACAAATAATTATTTTATTATTTTAGGTTTTTAATATCTGAATGTTTTGTGTTTGTGTATGTTTATTTATTCAATTTTTTTGTAAGTATTTTTAAACATATATATAATCATAAAACAGTAATATTCTTATTAATACAAATATTTATATTTGTTTTATTCATTAATTCAAATATTTAAAAAACAATAATCATAAAAATAGTTAAGTTATGTTTTATTAATATAAATTTTTACATGCATTTTTATATTTTGTAATAAAATTGTTGATTTATTATTTTGTCCTATTTTTGTATGTGATATGCTATAAAAAAAACACTAATATAATCCCTTGTTCAAAAGATGGTGCCAAGTTGGCCCATAACTTTATTCTTAAAAATCATCCTATTTTTAATTTATTATTGTTTAATAATTAGAAAAACGTAGACCTAATATATTTTCACTTTTTCATATTTTATTTCTTCCATATTATACAATCACATGGTTTTGCTATCTAATAATATTATAAAGACATAATCTGGCTTTATGGGCATGCAAGATTAATACCACATCAAGTTATGTCTAAGAATGTAAAAAAAGAAAAAAAAACTATGTCTTTGATATGATCCGCGTCGAGAATTTCTGCGAAAAATTGTGAAGTGTAGTGCTTTAAGTTTGACAGGATTCTTTTTTTATCGGGCGTGTTTGGATTGGGCTGTTCGGCTAAGCTTTCGGCCTTATCATTGAATCTTGGGTGGCACGGTATAATCTGCCAACATTGATTTGAACGAAGTGTGGAGTGGTATTTGCGCCGAAGGATTTCCCTACCAATCTATCGGTTTCTTTGAGTTGAGCCTAGATTGGGCTTAAGGTCTATCGTTTATAAAAATTTGATGAATAACTACATATAAATAAATTGCGCTAATAAAAACATAAAAATAATTATTTTTACAATCATAAAAATGTTAAATATATGAAGTGTTTGGATTTTCTAAGATCCAGTTTACGGATGATTATAGAAATAATTATTGTAATATGATTTAATGATTAATGATATAAGTAGATTTTTAAAAGGAATGTAATAGGTATTATAGGAATACTGCAAAATTTTGAAGTTTTATTTTTAAGGAAACATCAGGTAACTGCTTATCAAAAAAACGCCTTTTTTCTCCAAAAAAAAAACACTTAAAAGTGTTTTTTGTCATTGAAGCATTTTTAAGAAGTACTGTCAAACTGGCCGTTTGGTATCCAGAGCACTGCATTCCAAACTCACTTTACTGATTTTTTTCCGTTGAATTTCGTCTTCATCATGTGCAGTGTAAAGAACTGAACAAGAAGAAGGATGTGGTGTGCCTTATTTTATCATATCCTCCTTTCTACTCCGGAACCATGAAACATATAGGCTGGATTCGAGATGTTTTGGAGATTAATCACAAAGTAAGAGTAGCAATTGACAAGGCGAGAGAAGCGAATGTTTCAGAGCTGTCTTCTGAAATCAATAGATTGCTTCATCATTCAATTCATGATATTGAAGCTCATGTTCCATCTGACATCATTCTGCAGATGTGTAAGTGGTTGTATCCATGGCATAAAGCAGCTAATAAGCCAACGCTGGATTTGTTTATAGATGATTTCATAATTCGCCAAATTTTGCAATATAGTCAAATTCCAGAAATCAGGAGGTTTATGATTTCAGAAGTAACTGATAAAACCTTTCTGTGCAGACTGAAGAAGCTTCCACCAGTAAGACAAATGTTTGATATTGTCATTCACATCAATGCCAATACTCTTAGAATTAAGATATATATGAGGATAGAATCATAGAAGAATTGGGTTTCTCAAAATCCAATAGAGGGGAAGCAGACGAATTTTTGAGAAGCAAAATGTTCTTAATCCTTCTTGATAACTTTGAACTAGGGGAGCAACGTTTGTATCAACTGGGGAATGGCTGGTGGAACTCAAACAAAACTCAAACGATAGCTTTCACAGGCTGTCTTTGTGAATCAGACGTGTCAGTGGATTTGGAGATTAAAAGAAACCATCATTTGTTATCATGGATCTTATTTTGCAGGAATGTTGGTGAAGTTGTGCATTCTTCAAGTATAAAACCACTAGCCGTGGATGTGTTGAGACAATGTTGTAGCCATTTGGTAGCCACTGTTCTAATAGCAGAGCCTTAAAAGATGTCAAGGGTGTTTCCATCTGGCAGCATGCATCTCGGCTGATTGACTTTCTACCACCAACATCACACAGTACTGAAGATAGAATTTTGCTTAATGCATTAGCATTCGTTTTGGGGCACCTAGGTTCTGCTAATCATTGTGTAAAATATTGTGCGTCTTGCCTAGAGATAGAAGGAACGTACAAAGGGGATTTGCTTGAAAGGTGGATGAAAGAAGACTTAATTGGAACGCTCAATGAGGGAGAACAAATTGTTCAACAACTTGTGAATGCCGTCTTGTTGGAAAGCTTTCAGAATGGAGAGTCAATCCGAATGCCAGATGAAATGCGTATGAGAGTTGATGAATTTCTATCAACTGGAATGGATCCATTACTACTTGTTGAACTGGATGGAAGAGGACTCTCATTGACGCACCAGAGAGTGGCGTGGGAGGAAGCTAATGGGATGTATTTGATGAATAATAAAATATTGAATCTACCAGATAATATGAATTTCCCTTTACTCAGTGCATTGTTCTTACAAGGTAACCTTCATCTGAGAGTTATTTCCCCATCTTTTTTCCATGGCATGCCTATCCTCCAAATCCTGAACTTGTCCCAAACTAAAGTAAAGTCTTTACCACAATGCAGATGATGCAGATGATGTGGATGATGGTGATGTTATACTTAGGTCACTAGAGTACTTGAGTGTTCATTATATGAAAAAATTAAGCAGCATCTGGAAAGGGCAGACATTGAGAGACTCTATCTTGCCTAAAAGTTTTGGCACTGTATTGCCTAATTGACTATCATTTTTACTCGGGATTTGGTTCAAAAATTTTAGAACTTGGAAAACTTGTGGTTGAAAGATTGCCCGGAAATCAGCAGCATGCAGATGCCTTCTGAAGAACAGAGTCAGACGGATAAGTCTATCCCGAAATTTTGAAAGAAGATATCACTTCATTACACTGGGCCGATTGTATTTTGAGGTGCACAGATTGCTCCAAGTTTGGAATGGCTAGCTTCTATGATTGCCCCAGCCTCGAAATTCTGTGTACCCCAAAGTCAGCAGTAGGTAAAAGGTTATAATAGGAGAGGCACACTGGTGGGAGTGCATTGAAGTGGAATGAATCAAAGGGTTAGAGCACAAAATCACGGATGTTATCTTTAAACCAATTAAAGGGTATAGATTTGAGGACACAATTAGCAGAAATCAATGATAAAAATTAAGATCAAGCAAATAATAGAGTCTACAAAACAGTCAACAGGTTGGTTTTCCATTTCTCATTCTTTTCAAAGATAAGGATGGTCTCCATTTATCTATCCTATCCACAACTGCTACATTAATTATTCTGTTACATACATAAAATGATTCATTACATAGAGTTTCAAACAATCGCTTTTCATATTTTGGCTGACAAAACGTTTATGTTTTGCTACAAATCCATGTCTAATTTGTTTGAATTACTCCAACAAAGTTTTCTATATACATGTTACTACATGTCCAATTATTTTACTGTCTCTCATGGTTGATATTTATGTTTGGCTGTAATTTGTGTATGAAAGGTGGAGTCCTGGTGTTGAGGCCCAGCTCAAAGCCGAAGGAAGTTGCTTAGCTTCGCGCCCATAAGCAGTGGTCACTCTCAGAACTTCTGTTCTCATTCAAATTCCCTTTATCTGAGCAGACTGTTTGTTGATGGTCTTTTTCTTCCGCATTTTCTTTTCATCTTTTCGTGTGATGCTTGGGCTTGGTTATAGAGAAGGAAACTCAAAAGCTTATAAAGTACTGTTGTGTCCAAAACCCTTGCTTCTGTAGCCGGCACTCTTTGAATAAATTGCGATGTTTGATTGTTGTATTTTCTTCCTTTTGGATCCAGAACTTTATTCGAAAGCAATATGCTTTCATTCTGTTTGTATTGAAATGACGTTCCGTTTATATAATACCCCCTTGTTTGTGATCCCATGTTTCTAATAATTTGAAAACATTTGCAAGTAATTTTATTTATATTTGATGTTCTTTAGGATTTTGCATAGGGCAAACAAACACCGGAAAATCATTTTCCTTTAACTGTTGGGTGTCCATCCAAAGTCCCACATGGGTTAGGAATGATAAGGATTATGAGTTGATAAGCATGGACAACATCCAATTCTTGGGGGGCATATTTCTCAGAAATCCATCATTTTCTCATTCAAGCTCCCTGAATGTGAACAGATTAAAGCATCTAGTTTCTTATTTTCCCGGAAAGCTGTTGATTATCTTATTAATGGAAACACAGAACCATATAGAACACACTGTTTGGATTAGCAAACCTTCTTTTTCTTCATTTGTTTATATTGAAGTGGGGATTGAGTTTATATTATGTAATGTACGCCTTGTTTAAGCTGTGTTACCAATGAGAATTTTTTTGCAGAATCTGTGGTAGTAGGTGGGCAGCTGCACCTCGATCAAGTTTAGGATAAAAATAGGTTATTAAAAAAAAATTACATATAGGTTGAAAACAAAATAATCTTTGTGAAATGCCTTTATGGATGCGATCATCTGCATCGACAATATGGTAGTCATTGACCGTGGCATTGGAAATTTTTTAAGTTAAAGCCACAATACTAGGCATTAATATAAAAAATATTCCAATGTTTATTTGGGCATTAGTTTGCTTTTCAAACTATTTTAATAAATTTTTTTTAAAATTTGTATTAGTTTGGACAAGACTACGTGATCAAAGCAAGCAAATCAACACTCATCTGGAATTTCTCCAGACTTCTGTTGATTGCTTTAAGTTCAAAAGTATCAACCAGTTTTATACTCTTGTTTTAAGTAGGTTCTGAAGGGTTTCTTACCTTTTGATTTTTTTATTTCTTTGAAAGAGATTTTTATACTAATAAAACACAGGACTTCAATTACCACGTTCCAAACTTTTTCCAAAAGGAAAAAGCAGAGTTGTGTCATATTCTATAGACAAAACTGATTTCAAATGATAAAAATAAGAGAAGATTACCAGATATATGGGAAACTATGTAAGAAGATATCAAGAAGAAGCTCATGAATGTCAATGGAATGAGTTTTCTATTTCCAGAAATTTCAGAAAGCATACACTTATACTATTTGTAACGACCCGATCCAATATGTAGTTATTGTTTGCTTCGGATAAAGAAAACACCGTGAGGAGCAAAAATGCTATAGTGTCAGAAAGTTTATAAAGTATCCAGATGTAGGATATAAAACCACCCCATGAAAATACAGCATCCATATTAGAATAAAATCTTATGCCAATTCAATTCAAGTAACAAGCAAGACAAGAGTTCTAAAGCAATAATATGTAATAATAATAATAAAATACACTTACTGAGAAAAAAGTACAATCCATATTGGCAAGAGCAGTAAACAAATACAATACAAGTAGCAAGTCTTCAACAGAGAGTACATGCCAGGATTTTACCCTACACATGACAAATATGTGAAACGAGCAGCAGTAAATTAAACACCATGAACTACACAGAAAATGGAAAAGATTGAGCTAGTTGAGGATGGAAACAGAGTTTACAATCGTTTGTTTTAACGGCATCATCTTCCCACACCAGCTCTTCCCACCATGTCTGTTGCCCTTCTATGAACCTCAATTTGGTTGCATTAACAACGTTGAAGGGCAATCTCTTCAACCTGTCGCACATAGAAATTTTAATATTGCTCTGCAAAGATGGTCACTTCAATGATTCATTAACCCAAATGCTTCTAAGTTTTAGGAGATCAAGGAGCACCAATGTCTTGCTTCGGCCTTGGAGTAAGCGATTCCAGTCCGATGTTCTCAGATTCATGATTATCTCCCTCAATTTGTTATTGTTCTTTAATTCTCAAAGTGTTGTAGTTCAAGAAGCTGTTGAATCATACCATTAGAGATAATTTTCTTCAGCTCTGGACATTTAGTTAATGTCAAAGTTGTTAACTGAGTCAAACTCCCAGGATGAACAGGCCCCTCCCAAATGCTTTCCAGCTTCGAGACGTTGTTTATGCTCAACTATTCCAAGCATTCTAGCACACCCTTTGTTGTTACATCACCATTGATGATGGTTTCGATTTCGTCACATCTCTCGATCAAACAAACCAGCATATTATCCTTGTTCTCAATGCCAAAATCTGATAACTTGGAAACCCCCTTGTGGTTAATCAGCGCAAATGCAAGAGTTTCCATCAGCACTTTTGAAATTACAGGATTCACTCCTTCGCTGTTCACCAACGTCAGGCGGTTGTAGCTTGGATAGTCGAAAGACTTGAGAATTTGAAAGCAGGTTGAGTCATGGTCACCAACAGCAAATTGAAACGTCAAACATGAACCCTTCTTCCAAGCAGGGCTTGTCGTAACAAAAATCTCGAGGTAGTCTACTTTAGGGAAGCAAAATTGAAGAGAAGTCAATTTTTCCAAGCTAGCCAACTCTGTTGCGATAGTCTCTACAATCTTGTCCCACGATTGCTTGGATGAATCGGTGGCTCAACACTAAACTCTTCCAAACGAGCAAACCTCGAAACATTTCCCCAATTGGTTACAGTATGACTTCTGATGCCAAATTAGATAATAAACACTTCAACCAGATTAAACATCTAACCTGCACTAAACTGATTTTAGTCCCCCAAATATCAAGCACCTCAAGCTGCACAAGTTCTTCTATCTTGTGTTGGGAGTTCTACCAAATTGGAGCAAGAATTCAAATAGAGCCCTTTAAGAGACATTAAGCCAGATAAAGATGATGGCGTGATTCAATCACTAGTACCATACAAATCTAGAACTCGAAGACTGCTCATAGTTTCAAAAAAGAACTTCGGAATAACACACAAGTTCTTATTCCTTTGAAGCATGACGTTAAAGATCTGCTTGATCGGTTTCGTAATTTGAACAGTTCATTATCCATCAAAAGTGCGACACTTTGTTTCCAATTTTTCATGATTTGGAGGCTCTTCCAATCCCTCACATGGCTTTGCCAAAAATTTGGAATCTCTAATTTGTGATGATATTTTAAGGGCCATATCCCGAAGAACTATGTCTATCTTAACACACTTCCTCTTTTCACTACTCTCTAACAATGATACATTGATAAGGTCATCAAATATCTCATGCCCCTTGTCACTGCATCTCTAAATGCATTTTTATCATGAATTGACTCATCCGCATCTGGAATAAAACCTTCAACTCTCCAACATTCTAGCAAGTAATCTATATAAATATCATATTCTTTAGGGTATAAAGCACCATACAAGAAACAAACCTTCTTTGCACCACTATCCAAGTTATCATAACAAGAACCTAAAAAATTCAAGCACTTCATCCATGCCCTGTCTTCGCAAATTGTTTAATGCATCCCTCCAAAGGGAAACATTTATCTCCTTCTTTCTAAAGGTTTGTGCTACTCTGTCTATCAGCAACAGTAGTCCTTCACACTCTCTAACCACCAACTCAACAATTGACTTAAGCCTAGGAAAGTGAATAGACCGGCCCACTTTTTCCTTGAACATGTTGAAGGCTTCGTGATCTGACAATGTGATGTAGCTCGGTTACAAAGAATAATAGGATTAAAAGAAAAACAAACAAAATAAATAGAAAGAAAGTTTTGAGTTTTCGATATAAATATAAAGTGCAAAAGCGATAACGTAAGGTCTTCATTTATGAGCGCGATAGAAAATCTTAACAAATATGGACTTGGGCTTGGGCCAAGTACGATTAAATAAATAAATAAATATGTATAAAGTCGTCATCGGACTTGGGCTTTTCGATATAAATTACAGAGCTAGATATTAGCTGCTCCGTGCTCATAACAATGGTTTCACATTGATTAGCTCATCAGCTTCCATCTCCTTGCAAATATCACGAAGCCTACTCGTAACACTACTGCTCTTTAAAATTTGTCTTGGATGCCCCATTACTTTGTTGATCCAATGAAGTCAAAATTTCATCCCACGAATCAAACACTTCTTTCCCTTCAACTCTTGAGAAATAGTCGGCGTTTCCTCAATGCCAACAGTGCTCTCCACATTCAATTTTAGTCGCTGCATGATTGCACCTTGAAACTTCTCCAAGCTGCACTCCTTTGAGAGGGTTGCCCAAATGACAATGTCAAACATTTTAGCTATCTCTTGATGATTGTTCAAGTTTTGCATTATGGTGGTTTTCCCAGTTCCCATTGTTCCCCATATTCCTATTATTCTTATTTGTTCATCCTTTAGAAAACTCACTACATCTTCTACAACTTTGCACAGAGATGGGTTGTCTTCTATTTTGGGTGCATGTATTTTCATCACAGGTTCCGGCAACTCTGCAACCAAGACTCCTCTTTTAAGCTTTCCCTCTTCTAATAGAATTTGAACCTGCCCATGCTTATCAGCCATATCTTTGCTAAGATTTGAATGCTGCCAAACATGAACCATCTCATGGATTTTCTTTTCATCATTGTATGTATTTAATTTCAGGTTCTCCTACTTCTCTTGTGATCCACCTCAGCGCCTTAACAATCCATTCTCTTGTGACTTGGTTTATCCTATGTTTGCTTATTTCTGTCTCTATACCATCTCTAAACCACAGCTTTCTGTACATCTTCTTATAGTTCTTTTAGATCTATCACGTTGGCAATTCTGGAACCAGCAAGTTAATAAGCTTCCATCTTTATAAACCTCAACTGCTGCTGCGCTATGCTGCAGAACCTACTGCACCTTTAATACCTCAGCCATCCTTCCATCACTAACAACATATGATCAAAAATATTAACAACTTGATTAAAAGAAATAAAATATTTGAATGAACAATGAGATTCTTACAAGTGGTAAGGCTGTTCTGATGAATTCCATGTATAAGCAGTTAGACCAAAAATATTTAGAGAAAGCTCAAAGAAGTAGAACAGACATGAAATTTTCCATCAAAATCCATGTAATCGAACTTAGTGACTTACAAGTTAATTTCATGTATCATTAGATCAATATTGGAATAAAATCAAACTAGTAACATCTTTTCCAAATAATTATCAGAATAGATTCAATCATTCTAAAATTCAGTTCCCATGAGTTCATTCAAGTTCAATGTGTTTTGAGGTTAGGAGATCCTTTGCCTTACTTCTTGTTCATCCTGGTCATGGAGGCTTTGAGCTGTCTCTTGAAGAATGTAGTGAAGGGTTTCATCTTAGGTTTCAATGTGGGAAGGAGAAAAAATAGTCTAGAAAAAAGCAAGCTAATAAGGGTCTTAGTATTAGGAATTTGTCTAAAGCTCAATGGGGTCCTCACAAAATGGAGCTAACAGGAAGGGAAATAAAATAGACGGGAAAAGAGTGGAAGGAAAGAAAGAAAAGTTTGAGGAGGAAAATAAAATAGATTTAAACTTAATAAAATTAATTTTACATGTTTATTGGCTTCGTTTATTTGTTTTATTTTTTATTATATAAGGACTAAGAAATTTAAAAATATATAAAATTTTGAAGAAAAATATATAAAATTTTGAAGAATTTTGATTATATTTGATTTTCTTTTATATTTTCCACTATGAAAGAGAAAATCATTTTCCTTGGTATTTTTTTTCTTTCCCTAATACTTTTCGGGTTTCAAACAAAGCCTTAACAAACTTTCTTATGTAAATAATATGACCCTCATTTCTTCCTAATCATATACAAGGTTTTGAAATTTCCAGAGTATCGATAGGGTATCATATTGAACTTGAAATTTGAGTCCCATACTATGGGTAAATCTAGATTGTTAACAAAGACATAAAGAAATGAAATCTACCGACGAACAAATAAGACCAAGGAAACAAGAAATTGAATCCGAGATGATGAAATAAGACTTTTGGTGTAAATAAATGAATTCATTCACCAGGCAAAAACCATGTGGCTACTTTTGATAAAGAATTGCTTTCATATGAAATAATAATACCTTCTCTCCCTCATACATATAATAGCTAAAAATATAAGCGATAAATATATTCTAAATCAATTATAAATCTATAGATAAATTATTCTCATATATTAAATAATAACAAAGGTAAATGAATAAGGAATAGTAATTATACAAACCAAATACTACGGATGGATAAATAACTCTATTTTGTCAAACAATTATTGCAAATTTAGTTCCTAATGAAAAAATTTTGCTTAGATATGGAGCTATAATAAGCATTTCAGATCAAAGACAAAAAAGGCAAGAACCCAAAGTCAACCTCGAGAGTTTCTCCAATAATGGATTCAATTTTCGGTTGATATATAAGAGAATCAAACAAACAAGTGTCCATGAAATCAAACAAGCTTCACTAAGATCAGAGCAAAATAATTTTACTTTGATCTATTGCTTGTGGGAGGAAAAAAGAAAGTGAACCTCATTGAAGAAATGGTGTTCTTGTAGCTGGTTTAGATCTCCTGGCTGCAGATAAATTACAAACTAAACACCAAGTGCAGAAGTCTATCCACTTCTTTCTCTCTTTCTTCCCTTTTTATTCTTCGCTTGAGATATGTCATATGTGGTTCAAATGGAGGGAATCGAACCACCTCAACGGGTGGGTCCCACACATACCCTCTTTTTCCACACACCCTTTTCCAGAGCCTTTCCCTTCCAAAAGAATTGAAAAACATTTTTTTTTTCTGATTGATCTGTTTAGTAAAACCAGTTTCCTCTAAAATTTATACTATCATATATTTTTTTAAATAGATTTGTACCATTTTTATTTGTCCTTTATAAATTGTTCTTAAGAATAAATTGAAATATAAAAATATTGTAAGACCTTATTACAGTCTTCATAATAATTTATATAAATAATAATGTATGCAATCATTATGATTATAGTAATAATTTATATAAATAACAATTTGTGCAATCTTGGTGATAATATAAAGTGTGATTTGATTAAAAAACCTTTTAAAATATGAATTTCAGAAATATTATCCTTCATCAATTATTGACCTTATTAGAAAAAAATACATTTATTATTTTCTTATACGAATAACATTTTTTATAATACATATGGAAATATATAAAATGACAAAATATATTTTTATCTAAAATGAGTAATTCTTTATAGAAAAAATAATATATATAATCTTTAAATAAAGAAGAAAAGTCTGATAAGAAAGAAAATTAAAATCAAATTAAAGAATAAATTGATTTTATTTTCATTTCAAAATTTATTTATTTTGATGGTATTTAATTTTTTTAAAATTTTTAGTATTTTTTCTTTCTTTAATATACCTCATGCTGATAAAACTTTAACATTTTCAACTGGTATTAGGGTCTGTGCTTGGGGTTCTGGTATTGCATTTTCATATTCCATGATAATCAACTTAGATTTGATAACATTCTTCCACTCTCAAGTTCTTCCAGTTGGAAGGAGTTGTTATTTTTTGAAAAACCAGTTGGAAAGGAGTTTATTTGAACACATTATCTTCTTCAGCTCAAACATTTATAATGTGATGGATGATAGTTGAGCCAAACTTCGAGTTTAATATATTAATTCATTTTTAAAAATTTACACATATGAACTTATTTTCAAAATATTTATAAATCTATATTTTTTTAAAAACGTATCATATTCTGGTTTGAAAGTGTAACCAAAACTACGTTAAATTATTTGTATTAATAAAATAGAGGTGTGTAGTGTGCCAGCTGTGAGGCATTATCACGGGTCTAGGGAGTGTCGCATTATGGATCAGATTTTAATAGTTGTTTTTAAGGTTTTTGGCTTTATGCCTATGTGAGTTGTTTGATCGAAAGGTAGTCTGAATAGAAATGGGATATAATGGCATAACATTTTGTTCATTTCGAATGGACAAGCTAGAAATGGATTGGACTAACTTGTTTGGCAACTCTAGTAGGTTCCCAATTCTCATTGTTGTCCCCCATAAAAACTTTATAACTTTCATATCGATTACATTACATAACCGTGCTGGTAAGAGGGTTGTTTGCATCCAAAAACGAGGGATATAATTGATAACCGACTGCACCAAAGTGTGGGCCAATGATAAATATCTCATCTTTCAACTTTCCATTCTAGATGAGATTTTATCAAGTAAGTTTTGGTATAGATCGATTCTTACCTGTCCATGGATTGAAGGAGGTCGAAGATATTTTCCCAAGTTGGTAGTATGGGGGATTCCTATTGTCTGTGATCTTTCCTCAGAAATTCCATTGGAGACTGTTTTGGAGAAGTAAATGTTTGATTTTTGAAAACTAATTTTCTGCCTTGGCAATCAAAGCTAACCGGTTTAGGCATGCCTGAATTACTCGAATTTGTTCCATCGAGGTTTCTGCAAATAGGATCGGGTCATCTGTAAAAAAAGAAATGTGAGAGGTAAGGGCCACTCCTGGATAGTTTGATTAGTTTCCATTCCCGTGTCTATTGCACAATGAATTAAGTGGCCTAATCTTTCCATGCAGAGGTCAAACGGATAAGGGGAGTTTGCATATCCTTGACGAATCCCTCTTGATGGCTTTAACTGCTTTTCATTCCAGACCATTGACATTATGGTTCTTTCAATACAGTTCATGATATTCTGGGTCCACTCAGGAGGGAGGTTTAATTTTCCCAAGGTGTCTCTGATGAAATTCCATGAGAGTCTATCATATGCTTTTTCCAAATCTGTTTTTATAGTCATGAAACCCTCCCGGTGCTCTTTGTTCTCATCGAATGTGGTACTTGCTGGTAGATCAGGATATTATCTGTGATTTGTCTTCCCAGAATGAATGTACTTTGGTTCGGAGATATAACACTGTCCATAATTTCCTTTAATCTATTGGAGATGGTCTATGTTAATTACCTTACGCATTACACATGTTTATCGTTCTTAGCTGCGCTTGAGACTTTGGGAATCAGAACCAAAAGCATGTCATTCACACTTTGTGGAAGGCTGCCTCACTCAAAGAAATCCATTGCGTATTTGCATAACAAATCTCCCACAATGTTCTAAAGATTTTGGTAGAACCTTATGATAGGGCCTTAAGCTCAGTGGCTTTAATAGGTGGGGCTTTTGAGCAGGAAATGTCAGCTCATGTTTTATTAAATTGATAGGATCGTATCATTTAATACTGCAGGGAATCAGATGTTTGCGGATGACATTCACTTTGGGTGACTCATTCTCTGGATACCATTCACTACGGACCCTCCTTTGGGGCATCGGGTATGATAGTCATTTCTGCATTAGCCATCTCTTTACACGTGTCATTTCCGTCAGTGTCAGCCGATGATAAGGCTTTAAGCTGGTTGGAGCCGTAAGACCGACTTGATAGGTGGAGAATCTCTCAAACTTAAGCATTACTCCACACTCATGTGTGGGATCGTATCACCTTGCATGCAACCCATTCACTGCTGGTGACTTTGAAGGGGGCCATTTAAAAAATTCCTCTCTTAATTTCTTCCTTGAAACTCCTCATCAAAGGAAAATTTTTCTATTGCAAGATCCGAAAAACCCAGGATCTCCCAGCAGATAGATGCTCTTCTTTTGCTTAAAATTTGTTTGAAATAGTCCGTACCATGATCCAAAGAGCGTTAGGTTTTGAGATCCACTCATTACAATTATTGAAGCAATTCAATTTTTCGTGTTTCTTTTTATTAGGGATTTGAGGGTGGGTAGAACCTTGTATTTCTGTCTTTCGAGTTGATCCATTCTTCCCTAAATCTATGGTACAGATTCTGGGATTTCTGGATTGATTGCTGTATTTGAATTCCGGCCAGCCTTGCTCTAGAGCCTTCGTTTTCTCGCATAATTATTGCGAATGTGATGTTTATTGCTCGTGTCTAGTGCTGTGGACAAGGTTGGAATGTTTGCCTGGAGAGGTAAATTGACTGACCAGCATTCTTGCACCACCTCCTTGAGAGACCCGGGTGAGGCAGCCAGGCAGCCTGAAACCTGAAATGTGGTTTATGTAATGCATCCTACACACCCTAAGGTTTGATTAGAAGAGTAGAGTTGTCAGAATTCAACTTGGGAAGCCTAGATTTATCAAAGAGGAATCTCCACTTTGGGTTACTGGGGCCTTGTCTAGTTTGGTTCCTTTGAAGGAAAAGGTGGAAATGGCTCTCATCCAGGTGAAGCAAGGCCCTGCGAACTCTAGGTGGATTAATTCATGTTCATATACTGTTGCTTTTTGTCAAATATGAATCCCACATCGGTTTGATGTGGGATTTTCCTCCTTTTTGTTTCCTATATGGGGCACCATAACACCACAATCGTATCTCATAAAACTTAAGGTTGTTGTAGTATTGCCCGATTGTTTTGGGTGTTACTTGCCTCGGTTCTTGAAAAATTGATTTGTGGTTTAAATTTGTAATTTCTTTTTCATCGGTGGGAGTTGTTCGTTTGGCTGGGATAAGTGAAGCCATTAATAGAACCTCGTTAAATTTCTGGTGTTCTTTATTTGTTATTATTTTCTGCTTTAGCTGTCATTATTTTATATCAGTGATTTGTCGGGTATTTCCGCTGAGAGTACTATTCATATGAATAGTAACATTTGTTAATTTGGGGAAAACTAACGGTTACAAATAATTGGTATCGAGCCAGGTTATGGCAGTATGCTACGTGGTTGCGGTGTTTGATCTTACATCATAAAGGTTCCTTTGAGCTTTTGACATTTTTGATCTATAGTTTTTGAGTATGCTCTGTGGTTGCGACTTTGTCGATGTGCGTCGAAAAGATTACATTGAGATATTGACATTCGTAGTAGCGGCTATTTGTTGTAGAAATGTCAGAATCTGAATCCGGTGCACCATCAACCTCTACAGGCCAGTTCTCATCCAAGATCAATGGTGACTAATACCAAATTTGATGTTGAAATTTGATGGCACAATAACTTTGGCATGTGGCGGTGTGAGGTGCGGGGATGTTCTTTTAAGACGGGAGCTTGATGTTGCACTAGAAGAAGCGGACGGAAGATGTTGATAAGAAAGATTGGTAAGAATCAAATCGTTTAGCATGTGAGTGCAGTTCGATTGTGTCTCTCAAGGAAGTGAAATATCCGTTTATAGAGGCACGTGCAAGCAAGTTATGGAAGGAGTTGGAAGACAAGTTCATGAAAGAAGAGCCTGAGAGAACAAGCTCTATATGAGAGCGAAGTTATGCAAGCTTCCAGTGTAAACAGTACCACTATGAATAGTCACATCTGAGTTGGATCATTGTGCTTGATTTAGTAAAATTTAGATGAAAGTAAGTGATGTTGATAAAGGCTTTGATATTGTTAGCTTCCCTTCACATTGAATATAGACATCTTGTTAGTATGTTGGCTAGGAAAGAAACAATAACCTTTAAAAGTAACCTCTTTCTGTGTTCTAATAAGACCAGGAAAAAGATAAATTAGAACACATGAGCTCGGTGGTCAAACCCACCTTTGTTCGGTCGTAATCAAGCCGAAAACCCGGGGAGAAGGGAAGATCTGGAGTCAAAAGGCAAACTTGCAAAGATAGGCGTGCCTTTTATACGAAAGGGCATTGGAAGAAGGCGTCAGAAAGGCTGCGTAAAGAAAGGAAATGGTATCCCGAGCATGTGTGGGAAGATGATAAGTTAGATTTTCAGCGGCTTGTCGCTCATTAGTGCTATCAGATAGTTGTGATTGACTGCTCATTTCCATATGTGTTTGAAAGGAGTGGTTCTTCAACTACGGAACTTGATGGTGGTATTTGTCCATCGCGGTGATCTTGCAAAGGTAGGGATCGGTTCAATCAGTTTGAAGAATCGCGGTGGTCGACTAGGGTGTTGTAGCGGATGTTGGTACATTAGAGCTTGAAAGAATCTCGTCTCTTTGAGACCTTGGAACAAAGTTTCCATATCATTGCGAATGGGATTCTGAAAGGTGTTTGGGAGCACTTGTAGTGATGAGGTGCTCAGGAGAAACAGCGTATCTTTATCAAAGCGGCCTGGCCCGATTAGGGACAGCCCGGCCAATGATATCGGAGCGGATAAAGTAGGCGAGATGTCGGGTTATAGCATATGAGACTTGGACATCTTTGGAGAGAAATCTTTGCAAGCGTTGGCTATCTGAGGATTATTGAAAGGTGCAAAAGACTTGCAAGCGGATTTTTTACAAGGCAATGTGTTACAGGAAAGCAAAAGAGGGTGAAGTTGACGCGCAATCCATAATCTTGAAGGTATGTTGGATTATATTCTGACGATATGGGGACCAATAAACGGCTTCCTTGGGAAGGTAAACATTACTTTGTTACATTTTGTTGATGACTTTTCGAAGAGTTTGGAGTGTATATCACAAAATCAAGATAAATTCTTTGAAACATTTCTTGGAAAGAATGGTGGAGAACAGACAAGGAGGAAGATTAAAATTTTCCGTCGACAATGAGTCTGAGAATATCGAATGATCAATTTTCGATATTCTGTAAGAAGAGCATATCTCGGCACTTTACAGTTAGAGATACACAGGTGAGAATGGGGTGGAAACGCATGAATCGAACCTTGCTGGAGAAAGTTCGGTGTATGTTGGCTCAATCTTGGATTTAGACAACCAGTTTCTAATTTGAAATTTATTATGTATACAAGTCATCTCATTATTGTCTACCATAATTTATAACTAAATGGTAAGACACCCTTGGAGGTATGGTGGAAAACGCAAATGATTATGATACTTCACGTGTGTTTGGTTCCCACTTTGCTTATTATCATGTGAGTCTAGTTGGATCTAAGGAATTTAAAAGGCATTGTTTGGGAGTTACCCTCGGTGTCAAAGGGATCACGAGCTAAGGTGTCTATCTTCGAAGAAAATTATTTCCTATTAGGGATGTACTTTTTTGATGGTCTGCCATGTTGAAGAAGGTAACAAAAGATGGTAACGTGTCAGAGAACACTTTTCGACGGAGGAAGGCTGCAGTGGAGGTACTTTCGAGAAGCAGGTGGAGTTTGAGCGACTTGGCTAAGCAGTTGAAGACCCGGCGGACCGGATCATAGGCGGATGTTTGAAGGGAAAGAGGTTTCAAGCGAAGAGCCTCCAGCGACAGGTTGCAATTGCCATCGAAGGCGAGAAAGAGAGAGAGATTAGGAAACACACTTTCGGTTTGAAGATATGGTGGCTTATGCATTTTCAGTGTGAAGAAGGTATACCTCAAGCTTTTTCTTGAAAGCGAATAGTAGTGGGATAAAGAAAAGTGGAAAGCCATGGATAGAAATCACGAGTCCCTTGTGAAGAATCCACACTTGGAAGCTAAGCTAGACTACCAAAAGGAAAGAAGGAAATTGGGCGTAAATGGGTTTATGCTGGAAAGAAGGATTCCAAACAAGAATGCGTTAAGCTCTGAGGCAAGGCGGTAGCTAAAGGCTATGCTCGGAAAGGAGGGTGACTACCATGGGGTATTTTCTCACATTTGTGAAACATTCACTCCATACGTATTTTTGTTAGCTTTGGTAACCGCAGTTTAATATGGAACTAGTTCAAATGGACGTGAGGCCGACATTCTTGCGGTGATTTGGAGAATCTATATAACTTCAAACCCGAGATGGTTTCAAAGTTCTTTGGAAAATTGGGTTGGTAAATTGAACAAATCGTTTATATGGTTTGGAAAGCGATGCGGCTTGATGGTATAAAGCGATTTGATCGGTTCATAGTAAGGCCCAGGAACATAGAAGCATTTGATCATTGTGTGTATTCCATGAAGCTCTGGATGGATCTTTCATCATCACCTTCTCTTGTGTGATGACATTGATATCAGGAATCGAGGGAGATATTGATTAGGCTCAAGCCCAGGCAAGGGTTTAGAAATAGAAAGTCTATTGACCAGAAGATTCTCGGCATGGAAATAGTGAGAGACAGACAGAGGGGCACACTTTGTTTAACTTAGAAGCAGTATTTGAAGAAGGTACTACAACGCTTTGGTATATTAGAAGATTAATTTGTAAGTACCCAGCACTCCTCATTCGACTGGTGCTTCACAGTCTCCAAGGAAGAGGAACGAGAATATATGTCAAAGGTTCCTTATTCAAATCACGATTAAGGTAGCTTGATGTATGCTATGGTGTGTACAAGGCCTAACATTTCACATACGGTTGGATTGTGAAGCGGTACATGCCTGAAATCACGGAAAAAATTTATTAATAAGCGGTGAAATGGATTCTAAGGTACATTGAGAAAACCTTAGATGTTAGTTTGATATTTAGAGGGATGATATGGTTTGATGAGCATGCTTGGTTGGATCTTTGCGATTCAGTTATCTTTTGGTGATCTTGATAAGCATTAGATCAACTCTTTGGTTATGTTTTACTCTTGCAAAGCCAGTTGGTTGAGTCCTCGCTGGTGACAGGTGGCGCCGCGCTGACGGAGGCGAGTATATGGCGATCGATGGGTTGAGCAATGTGGCTACAGGGTTGCTTGATGATTTGGGTGTTGGTCGAAGCGAGGTTCGAGTGTTTGTGACGGTCGGGCTATTCATTTGAAGAGACAAAGTTTATCATGGACGACATATATTGATGTGAGGTATCATTTTGTCTGGAAATCATTGAAGTTGAGTCTGGTTGAAGTCAGAGGCGGATGATAATCTGCTGAGATATGTTGACTAAGGTGGTGACAGCGATCCAAAGTTCAATCATTGTTGGACTTGATCAACATTGCAAAAAGTTTAATTAATCGTTGAGCGCATTTGAGCGTTAGTTTTTGTTAAAGAAAGTTTCGAGATGGGATTAAATATTTGTCAAGGTGGAGATTGTTTGCTTTATTAGAATGAATCCCACATCGAGTTGATAATGGGATTTATCTCTTTGTTTTTCTATATAGATTTCTCTCCTCTAAATCTCTCCTCACTTAAGGTTATTTGTAGTATTATACGTTGTTTTGGGTATTTGCTTTTACCTCGTTCTTAGGAAATTGGTTGATGTAATTTGTAATTTCTTTTCATGGTGAGTTAATCAGTTCTTTAGGGACGTGGAAGAGCTATTGCAAGATATCATTAAATTTCTTGTGTTCTTTATTGTTATTGTTTTCTTCTTTGGAAATTGTCATTATTTTATATGATGATTTATGGGTATTTCCCCGAAGTATATTATATGAATAATGTATTTGTAATTGTGGAAAGAAAACTAACCGGATTTTCCCAACATATACCTAGTTCGAAAGACCCGCCCATCTCCTTTTAGCTAAACCTTCCATGGTATTATATTGCTTGATCGTGATAGAGTTGAAGTGCTCGCGGTTCATTGATCAGTCCTTCAAAGAGTTCTTCTCAGAAGCAGGTTGTTCCATAAACCACCAAACAAAATCCATTACTTTTGATTATCCTTGGAGCCTACCTTCATGTGTATTGCGAGGTGTGTTTTAGTTATTTCAACATTCATGCACTCTTGCCGGAAACACCCATATTCATGGTAAACGAAGGTTCCGCCTACCAGAGATCAAGCCCCAACATTCTGCATATACTATACGCCTTTAACACCCCACTCTTCGTTTCTAGAAAGACCAAAGATGGGTAGTTTATGAGCTCGATAAATTCCTTGGGCTGTTGAAAATTCCCAGAAATTTATTCTGTTGAGTTCAAACTAATATGTCCGTGAGCGGATCGAGCGAGAATGGTTCTTGGGTCATCCCAATTCAGGTATACAGCCTACCTTTCGTACTCTACTCTTTTAAATTCTCAGGAAATTCCCATACCATGTCTCTGACCATCTTGTTATCATCCTCCCAGTAATCACTTCTTGGGCATTAAATTTCTTCCATAGGTTGGTGGATCTTGGTGATGTTCCAAGAAGATATTGCCCTTTCCCATAGAAATTTGGCAGATATTTAGAGTTTTTATTTATACAACGGGTTATATATGTTCATTTCTTCATAATTCAATTTTTGAAATATTTTTTATAATCATACATGATGCCTTTTTCCAACAAGAATGAAATTTGGAGCGCGTGGTGTGGGGCCCGGACCACGGATTGTTAGCGGTAGGGATCTTGACACTTTTTTAGATTATCTGGGGTGAGGTGGGTCGTGTGGTGTTGGTGTTGAACTGCGGCTCTTGGGATTCTTTCTCCCTCTGCCCGAAACGAGGAAATAATAACAAGGGGGTGACGAGGGGCATGTGGCAGCTCTCGATACCTAAGTGGTTTCAGCTAACAGAGAGAAAGAAGGGCAAAGCCTATAGGTTTTTGCGTATCGGAATGGCGTGCCTTTCAGTGGGGTGGTCTTTGTATTTAAGTAGATGTTGACCCAGGTTGGATGGTGATTAGGGTCCTTCCCATTAGGCAGGGATATTTCTTATTTTTAGTCCACGCCGGTTTGGTAGGATATGAAGGGTGTTTGTTTGAGATAATCCTCTTATGTGGGAAGATCCGATTAAGCGATGATATTATTATTTTCCCTTCTTATTGATAAGATTTTGTTGGATCGGCGGGATAATATATTGCTAGAGGTTATTCTATTTTACGTATGAGCGATGTACAATCGATTTGGGATCATCAGGGCCCAATTCATTGGTGTCCTTTGAACTGGCTGGGCCTGTGATTGGGCGATGCTTGAGGGCTGGGTATTGCGTTAGGCGCACCACTTCTTTAGGCTTGGTCGATTGGGCACAGCAAGCCTATTTTTTAAACCTATCGGTTGCCCCACGGCCCTTGTATGCGGCGTGGGCAAGAGGCTGTAATTCTTCTTGTATCGATTACGGTTTCTACGTGTTATGCATTGGGGTTGGTCGATTAAAGCCTTGTATCGCCGCCATAAGTCTTGTGATGATGATGACCCTTAGGTTTTCGGCCTCATTTCTCCCATTTCCTCCCGGTTTCCTTACATTTTCTTTCGTGGATATCTTTCGTCTTATGCCTTAGCCCAGGGTCCCTTTCTTTCTCAGCCTCCCGTCTACGCCTTTTTTGCACAGCCTTTCTTCATTGTGTCTCTGGGTCTATTGTGTCTGTGTCGTTTTGGTTTCTTTTCGATTGGTACGAAGAAATACTAGGGTTTAACCGATTGGCTTTTATTTCTTGTCGCTTGTCTCCGTCATGGGTTCTGGTCGCTCTTCTTCTTTGCGGATTGGTGGTGACTCCTCGAGTTGTTATTACATTGTTGTCTGAGTGAGATAAGCTCCGTGGATTAATTTCCTCGATCCGGGCATTTGTGACGCCTCCTCTTCCAGATGATAAGGGTAAGAGAAAATAAACTAATTACATATCTACAGGGGGTCGAATTTACCTTAAATCTGCCGTTCAACATGTTGTGAATGTGGGACCTAGTAAGGTCGACCGCCGATATGGGAGTACCTTTGGCGATGGATTATCGACCTCCCACTTGTATCCAAAGTATGGGTCCCCGTGTCTTAACCTTTATGCGGCCTCCGTGCACAGGGATGGTTTGTTTTTGAGTGCGCCTTTGACAATGGCCTTAGTTTCCTCACGCACCTTTAAGCGAAAAGGGTCTTGCAACATTCAACATTTGCCCTCGACTCGCTCCCAGCGGTTTGGGGCGTTTTAATTAAGGGTTATTGGCTTTTTAGGGATAAGGCTCGGTGTCCTAGCTTAGTGTTTCTTCATCTCTTTCGCCCAAATGAGACCCGCAAGGGCTTTCTTTATTTTTCAGCGTTAAGGGCTCTACGGTGATCCCCAACCTTCCATCTTCGCACATAGGTCATGGAAGGACGTTGTTTCTTCGTTAAGCGGTTTCAATTGGGGAATCTGATCCTTGACAGGGATGACACCCTGGGTGTTCCCACGGCCTGGGGCGCTCCTGATAACATTCGTGAGTATTTGTACTGTTTTTGGTATGACTTGTCTGAAGGTGGTTGGATGTTTCTGATTTTGTACTATCTGTTTGTTTCCCAGAGGCTCGTTTTGAACTTAGCGCTGAAGATAACGTCATAGCCCTAGCGTTGGCGGGATATCCCGCTCGTCCTTACGCGGAATTGATAAGGTCGGACATTCCAGGTCCATCTAATCTGCGGTCTGCACGTTCCTCTGCTTCGAGGTCTTTACTGCTTTGCTACCACAAGATCCTCTCCGTTGGGCTTCTTCTTAGCTCCTACCGGAGAGATTTTGGTTTCATTGGGACGGCGTCTGGAAGCCTCGGGTGTGAGAAAAGCCCGGGCTCCATTGAGGGAGGAGGCCGGTTTCGGTAAAGTTCGAAGAGTGGGAGCGTCTCGGTTGTCAGGAAGCGGAGCGGACATGTCGTCTCTCCTTTAGGCCCGGGCTCTTGTGATTCGACTGCTTCTCCTAAGCTTTGTGAAGGGGCTAAGAACCCTTTGAGTGCGTGCGGCCGATCGTTGAGTGGTCATGCCTATAAATGTCTGGAATCACTTCGTTGGAAAAGTGAATCGCCTCTGAGGCGACGAGGCGAAGAAGAAAGACCAAAACAAGAGTGCAGCGAAAACCGGGACTCTTTGCTCTCTAACACCGAACTTGCGGCAGGTGCGGTCTCCCTCCATCGGGGACTCTAACCTTGGGAGGTCGAAGGCGATGCTTGTTGACGAGGCTTTGGCCTTATCCCTTCAGGGGGTTGCCTCGGTAAGTCTACGATCGTGCTTGCTTCCATGCTGCCTCAGTGTTGAGCGTTAACTTCATGTTTTATATGCAGGTAGCCACTCATCTGAAAGGCCTGGCCGAGAAGGCCAAACTAAACGAAAAGCACGTAAGAATTGCTCGAATTTATAAAGCGAAGGTGGCTTCTCTCTCACTTAGAGACGGGGCCGAGCTGCGGGGCGAGCCTTGACTGTATATGACCGGAAGAAGTGGGTGACTTAAGTCGATTTAAAACATGCCGTCGGCTCGCGCTCGGGCGAGAAGGAAGTAGGGAAGGTGGTTGAGCGCTTTGGCAGCCGAGGCGAGCCGGGAGGTTCGAGAAGTGCTCCAGGCTTCGCAAAATGATTTGAGTGAGGCCCAGGGGAGGAGACTAAAGTCTGTAAGTCTTGAGCTTAAGTGGTTGGGAGGAGCTCATCACCTCCCGGGGTGAGCTGCGTGATCTTCAAGCGGAATTACGTGCAGTCAATGGCGATCTGAATGATAAGAAGCCTTGACTCGGGCGGCTCGTCGAAGCTTAGTCACAAGTATTCATTTGGAGGCGCTCTTCATGAATCTTGAATATAAATTTGGCGAGCGGTGAACAAGGAATGTCGCAGATTCTTGTATGGATCTGTCAGCGAGTTCGTTGCGCTCGGAGGATGAGGTCATTAGGCGGTTGAGGATCGGGCCGGCGCTCGATTGGGCTTCTGGGTGCTTCCTTCAACGGAAGACGATGCATACTCGATCACGGACTTCAATTTTGACCTCCAGTGAAGGCGAGGAAGAATCTTTTCTACGAACTATTCTCAAGAGCACAGTACTCTGTGTGTGATTCCCTCTTCGTCGTCAGTTCCTCCACCTGTGACGTCTGATCTTCCATTGCATGTTTGCACGATCTTTATTTGTTCATACGTATATCACGCTTTCTTTGGCTGGGCCAGGGCGAAGCATGTAGCCCTTCGAAACATATTTATATATGTATATGCCGCATATATATATATATATATATATATATATATATATATATATATATATATATATATATATATATATATATCGTCAAGCGTTCTCATTATATTGCTCTCCGCTTTTCTCATGGATTTGTATGGCCCGGATTGAGGATCGGAGCGAGATGAATAGGCTCGTCAAAATTAGTCGTTGTGGCCTTGTAAGAGCTGGCCTGACTTGATTTAGTTAATCTATCGGAAGGGACTCGCTAATGTCGACGGTTGGGCTGAGTTCGTCCATGCGAGCTGAGGGATGAACTCGTCAAAATGAATAGTTGAGCAGGAGCTCGTCCATGTTGAGTAATTGGAAGAGCTCGTCAGAATGAATAGTAGAGTGGAGCTCGTCCAAGCGAACTGAGAGATGAGCTCGTCAAAGTGAATTAGTTGAGGCTCGTCCGTGAGGCGGGGAAGAGCTTCGTCAAAGAGAATTTATTGGTAGACTGTCCATGTTGAGTGATTGGAAGAGCTCGTCAGAATGAATAAAGTAGTGGAGCTCGTCCAAGCGGCCCAGGGGATAGGCTCGTCAAAGTGAATTAGTTGAGAGCGAGCTCGTCCATATTGGCTTGAGAAGGCCGTCGGAGAGGGTGTTGAGTAGAACTCGTCCATGTTGAGTGATTGGAAGAGCTCGTTAGAATGAATAGTAGAGTGGAGCTCGTCCAAGCGAACTGGGGGATGAGCTCATCAAAGTGAATAGTTGAGTAGAGCTCCTCCATGTTGACAGAGGGAAGAGCTCGTTAGAATGAATAGTAGAGTGGAGCTCGTCCAAGCGAACTGGGGGATGAGCTCGTCAAAGTGAATAGTTGAGTAGAGCTCGTCCATGTTGGTAGGGAAGAGGCTCGTCGGTGGTGTTGGTGAGCTCGTCCATGTTGGATGGGGAAGAGCTCGTGAGTGATGTTGAGGTGTTTCGTCCATGTTGAGTGATTGGAAGGCTCGTCGGAATGAATAGTAAAGTGGAGCTCGTCGAGCGAGGGCGAGATGATAAAGTCAAAATGAATTCTTGAGTGAAATTCGTCCATGTTGTAGAGGAAGAGCTCGTCGAGAATGAAATTCTTTGAGAGTGGAGCTCGTCCAAGCGAACTAGGGGATAAGCTCGTCAAAGTGAATAGTTGAGTAGAGCTCGTCCATGTTGGGCGGGGAAGAGCTCGTCAGTGGAGTGTTGAGTGGGGCTCGTCCGTGTTGGCGGGGAAGGCGCTGCGTCAGGTGAAGCGGCTGGCTCGGTGGCCCAGGGCGAGTGGGCGTTGTAGCTGAGGTGGTCGACTCCACGAGCGGCATGGCGCGTCTTGGTCGGTGGGCTCGTCAGGTGGCGGCGCGTGGCTCGGTAGGGCGGGGGTGGCGGCGTGGCTGGTACGGTCGACTCCTGGCAGCGTGGCCTGTGCGGAGTAGGTGAGCTCGTCAAGGTGAGCAGCGTGGCTCCGGGCGCTAGGGCCGAGTGGCGATGTAGCCTGAGCTGGTCTGACTCCTGAGGCAGCGTGGCCTGTGCGGAGTAAGATGGGCTGTCAGGTGAAGCGGTGGCTCGGTGCTAGAGCGTGGCGATGTAGCTGGCTGGTCCGATCACGGCGGCGTGGCACGTGCGGGTGGGTGAGCTCGTCGAGGTGGCGGCGTGGCTCGGCGTAGGGCCAAGTGACGATGTGGCGGCTGGTCGACTCCACGGGCGGCGTGGCTGTCTTGGTGGGTGAGCTCGTCGAGGTGGCGGCGTGACTCCGGGCGCCTGGGGCCGAGTGCGATGTAACTGGTGGTCGACTCTGGCGGCGTGGCTGTCGCGGGTAGGTGAGCTCGTCAAGGTGGCGGTGGCTCGGGCGCTAGGGCGAGTGGCGCGATGTAGCGTGGGCTGGTCGATCACGAGGCGGCGTGGCTGTGCGGGTGGGTGGGCCGGTCAAGGTGAAGCGGCGTTAGCTCGGGAGCTAGGGCAGTGGCGATGTAGTGTGGGCTGGTCGACTCCTACGGGCGGCGTGGCTGTGCGGTGGAGTGAGGCTCGTCAAGGTGGCGGCGTGGCTCCGGCGAGTAGTGGCGATGTAACTGGTAGTCGACTCTGAGGGCGTGGCTGTCTTGATTGGGTGAGCTCGTCAAGGTGAAGGCGTGGCTCGGGCGCTAGGGCCCTGAGTGGCGATGTGGCTGAGCTAGTCGACTCTGGCGGCGTGGCTGTCTTGGTGGGTGGGCTCGTCAAGGTGAGGGCGGTCTTGATTTCCGGGCGCTAGGCGAGGTGGCGATGGCTGGTGGTATGACTCCTGAGCCGGCGTGGCCTTTGCGAGTGGGTGGGCTCGTCAAGGTGGGCGGTGGCTCGGGCGCCCCCCCAGGGCCCGAGTGGCGATGTAGCGTGGTGGTCGGGCTCCACGAGGCGGCGTGGCTGTGTGGGTGGGTGGGCTCGTCGGTGAGCTCGTCATGGTGAGGCGTGACTCCGGGCACTAGAAATAAGTAAGCGATGTAACTGGTAGTCGACTCTAAGGCGGTGTTTTGTCTGCGGAGTAGAGCTGAGCTACGTCAAGGTGGCGGCGTAAGCTCCGGGCGCTCTGGCCTTGGTATTTGAAAGAGTTTTAATACTATTTGAGGGCGCTTAGGTATTCTTGGTTAATTTCGATTCTTGGAAAGAGGCGAGCGTTTTTAATGCGGATTTATGGAGAATTTGAAACGATTGCACGAATTTCCGAGTGCTTTGATCTTCTTACAAATAGCGGTTTCATTGTCTGCGAGGCTTGTTCCTTGTATATTTTGTTTCCTCTGAGGCATAACTGAGATCTGCGCGAGATGAAGTCGAGAGTTTGATTGTGTAGGAGATCCTTAGAAGATTTGGGGTCAGCCTTCTTTGTTCTTTTACATGTGGGAGTTGTGTTTTCCCTAGTCTCCCAGCATGGGAGTCATGTTATTCCTAGCTTTGTGTGCTAGGTGTCGGAAGGCGGTGCATCTCTTGCTTGCTCTCTGCATTTTATTCTTCTTTCTTCTTCTCCTTTCTCCTTCTACTCCTCTCTTTGTCTCCCTTCTCCTTCTTTTCCACTTTCTTTTCTTTTCTCCCTATCACACCTTTTTCTTTTTTTTTTTCTTTCTTTCTTTTTTTTTTTTTCATAGCTCTTCCATCCCTTTCTTCTTCTCCTCTTTTCATTCTCTCTTTCTCCTTTGTTTCCCTTTTCTTTTCCCTCGGCTTTTTTTTTTTTTGGTTTCGAGGCCTTGTGCGAATATTACTTTCAGAGTCATGTCAGGGGACACCATTATGCTTGAATGTAATTCAATTGGAAATAAAGAGACACTTTTGTTTTTATGTCACGTATCTTCTTATTTGCCTTTTACGTATCTTACATATATGAACTATTTGAGATGTCTAACCCAGATGATCCATGAGCGTTCCATCCATCACATTAACTGAGATCAGATAAGGCATTATTTAACATTACGGTGATACTTCTTGTTAGAAGCGCTTAAGATGTGCATTCCACACGTATGTCATAAAGATTTTTCCTCTTTTGTTTTGAGTTCATAATTGTCTGGTCTGACGACTCGGGATATGATGTATGGGCCTTCCCAGGTTGGGAGACTGGTTTCAGAGTGCACGGGTTCTTCCTCATTTGGCGGAGCTTTTTAAGACTAAGTCGCACAATCATGTACTTCCCAGGGTTGACTTTTTGATTATAATACCTCGATTTGTTTTCCTTTGATACTCCTCAGTGCGCCTTTGAACACACTCACGCTTTTCATCTAAGAGTTCTAAGTTTAAGCGAAGGGACACCGTCGTCGCTCCTCGTGCTAACTACGACTCTTGGAGATTTTATTCCGACCTCAGCAGGGCTAAAACGTACTTAAGGCTAGAGCAAATGGAGTTTCCCGGGTTGCCGACTTCTGTGTAGTCCTATGAGCCCATAGTACCTCGGGAGGCGTGGCTCCTTTGAGATCTTCTAATTTGGTGTGAGGTGCCTTGAGGTTCGGTGTTGCCCGGCTGTCCCATTGATTGCGTATGTCTTTGAGGGCGAGTAATAATTTTTAATTAGAGCTTCGACACGAAATCCACGAATTTAAGCGTTGTCATTGCTCCGTTGTCACGATACCAAGGCTCTTGGAATGCAGCTGATATGATGGCTCGCCACCGCAGTGCGATATCTTCTGCTCCGTAATTGTGGTAAAAATGATACGCCCACTTTGTGAAGTAATTCAACTGCGGCAGATTATGAATTTGCCTTGACCCTTGCCAATGGGCGGAAATTTAATGTCAAACTACTTTATTTAGATAGCGGGGACTTGTGATTGATGTTAAGAGCTCGGCGGGAGGTGTGAGATCTTAGCGTGCTTTCACTGAATCTGCATTTCTTGACTAGGTCAGTCGCATCCTTGAGTATGGTTGGCCAGTAGTATCCTTGCCTTAAAACTTTCCCTGCTAATGCTCGAGCGTCGATATGGTTCCCGCATACACCCTCGTGCACCTCTCTTAGCACGTACTCGGTGTCTTCTCCTGCGATGCATTTTAGGAAAGGTGTGAAGAATCCTCGCTTGAGAGGCTATGTGATTGGTAAGCTTTGGAGCTGACCTCACCCTTATCTTAGCCTTCTTTTCGGATTCGTGCGGTGGGGATTCCGTCATTAATATAATCCCAAATGGGGTCCATCAACTTAGCTCGGACTCTATCGCGGGCAAGCGAGATCCCGCGCTATGGGATCGACCAGAGGGTTCATGGTCTTCAATGAGCGTCGAGCTGTAGAGGTCTTCTTGTGGTATGGCTAATTTACTCAAAGCGATCACCTTTCGGGGAATTCTGATGCGGGGACATGTTTGACTTGAACAAACACAAATTTCTTTGATGAATCCCGGACCTTTTGGAGTGTAGGATCGTCGTTTCACTTTTGGCCATTAGGTTTCTTCTATTTGCCCCGACCACGGTAGAATCCGCGCTGTATACTTCCTAAGCTGGTCGACCCTCCTGAGTGAATGGGCGAGCTTGAGGCTGTATGCGGCCTCATGCTCGGCCTCGTTGTTTAAACATGGAACCAATCAGAGTGCATATTCAATGTGTCCTTGGTGAGGTTAGAAATTGAACCGCTCACTTCCTTGTGCGTACAGAGCCCATCTACGAAAGCTTCCAAGTGGGAGGTCGTTTTTGGTGAATTAACTGAGCAAGTTACGTCGAATTGAATTCCATGACCAGTCGCCTAGGACTGTGCTTTTATGGCTGTTTCGGCTGTGCGATGTCGAACTCACTTAGCTCATGGCCCGTTTCATGACCTCCGGAGTATACAGTTTAATGCAACATTGTTTCATCGGATATTAGTCGGGACTTATGGTATGAGCACGGAAATAGGGATGGAGATTCGACCAGTAGTCTGATGCTAGTATTAATTTCTCCATCCTCGGGTACCTCTCTTCATCTCGGAGCTCATTGCAATAGTAAATTTGGGTGTTGTGCTTTCGTTCTTTGTCTCTGACAGTCTTCTTGGCCCAGTTGAGAGTCGGATCTGATCAAGTCTGAGTGAGGAGTTCTCCCTCGACAGGACTCACTAGAATGGGTGGAGAACTCAGATACATTTTTAATAGGTAAATGCTTCTCGCATAATATCCCATTGGAAGGCCTTCTTGACACTTTGAAAAGAGTGGCACTTGTCGCTGCCACGGATTTCCATCGGCTTAGAGCGCGATCCATATCTGTCGGTCACGGACTTCCTTTATTCGATGGCGACGGTATGTCGAGAATCTGACCTTTATTTATACGGTTGCCTCAATTCCACAGCGATTGACTATAAAAGCCCTAGGGACTTTCGGTGACACGCCCGAAGCGCATTTAAGTGGAGTTCGACTTCATGTTGTAGTTCCTTAGGATGGGCCAGCCACGAGAGGTGGGGATGTGGAGATTGGATGTAGTATATTTTACCGGCATGTCGTCGTATACCTCCATGGTCGTGCCTATGTCACAGCCACCGGAACGGTCGGTTACTAGCCTCTGGTAGGTCGCTCCTGCGCGTTCATGAGCGAAACGGCATCACCACGATAACAATGGGTTCCTTGAAATTTTGTGTGAAGAGGTCTTTTCTGGTCATCCCGGATCCATACGTCCCGATTGTAGGCTGGAAAATCACGTCCGCCAAGCGAAGTTCGTGGCCCCATGATGCGGCGTCCACGATGGTCGATCCTTGGCAGGAAGGCGTCGCCAGGCGTACCTTGTTTATGTCGGTGAAGTCGTCTGGTCGCCACTTGCCATTTGCTTTGGCGAGGGCGACAGTAGCCAACCACTCGGGATATTCTACCTCCACGTTGCTCTGCTTGGAAGCTTGCGATTTCCTCGTTGATGGCTTCGCGCTACGGCAGCGAAGCTCCTGGCGTTTTTTGTTTGATCGGTTTGAAGGATGGGTTTGGTGTTTGATCTATGAGTGATTCTCCGTGGGATCGATTCCTCTATGTCACTTTGTTTCCATGCGAAAATGTCTTTATTCTGTCTTAAAAACTGAGTGAGGAGGCTTTTGAGGCCTCCCGTTAGTTTGGAGCCGATATAGGCGAGGATGTTAAAGATGCGTCATCGGCGTCTGGGGTTCTAGTTCCTCAGGGCTCGGTCGGGTGATATCTCGTCGCATGTCAAGATAAGTCTACATTCATGTTGTCAAAGCGCCCCTTTGTTTCATGGAGCGGTGTAGCATTCCACACAGCCACTGTTGATACCCTCGGACCATTCCCCACACCATGTGTGGTTGGAATTAATTATCATGTGGTGCTGTGAGAGGATGGCGCTTTATTGCGTTGAGAGGGTCTGCCGGCCAGCGTATTTATGGCGGCAGGCGTCTACTATAAGGAACCTTCTTTGTCGTCGATCGCACGGCAAGGGCTCTCCCGGGGTCTTACCAGGTTGAATCGAGCCCCAATGGTAGTACTTTCTCTCTGAAAACCCAGCGGATGTGTGTTGGCGGGATCTGGCTTTTCTCTCCCAATGCCCACATTTATCGAAGGCTGATCACGAAGATGATGTCGGTGAACTCAGTTATCAATTAAAACTAGATGAGCTGTTGTGTTGGCCACAATTCACGCGAACCGCAATGGGTGCGTCATGGGGATCTTGGCATCCTCGGATCTGAGTCGGAGAGCATTGATGGTGGTGTCGGTCGACAACTTAGATGCGGCTTGTATTTCTCATTCTGGTGATGGAGTGCTACGCAGTGGGCCTTCTAAAGCGAGAACTAGATTCTCCCTCCCCTGCGAACCCTCCACGAGATCCACGTGGATTTCCCAGGGGTTCTTGATGTTAAGTCGTGGCTTCAGGCGGTTGTTGTTGAGTTGGGACTGGTTACGATTAAGGCACGACAGGCCTGATTACAGGTTGGTTCCTCGAGAGATATGAAGCGTCGGAGGCCAATAGCGTTGTATTAAGTATTCTATCTCTGCTTCGGTTAATAGCCCACAATTGTCAGTGCGATGCAGTAATCTGTGGAACTCGCAATACTTGAGTATTATCTCTTGTGGCGTTAATGATTTCATCTGGGTAGGTAATCTTAGGAGCTTCTTTCGTTTCGTATTTCATGCGGGGGTGCAGACTGTTGAGAATTTGTCGGGGTGAAGCATTAAGGTGAATGCGAGTTGTCTGTCAGGTGCGGTAAGCAGACAATCTTTGAGTTCCCCGCCTTTTAGGGATCGTTCAGCTCTTTCCTTAGGGATTTCTCTTGAGGTGGCTCCTATCTCACGGGGCTGAGTCCTCGTCGTTTGTCTATTAAGCACTTTTCTCTTCTGGTGGAAGAGACTCTCTTTCTTTGATATGAGGGCTTCCTCGCCGTTTATATATTTCTCTGCTTTGGCGAGTACCTCGGCCATGCTTGCTTGCGGGTTCTTGAGGATGGAAGACATCAGGTCAGCCGATTGCACTCTAATCTGCGATAGATGCGTGATGGCGAATTTCTCGCCAGTGTATGTCTGGCCCACCCCCGGGGACTCGGCACAGACAGCACACGTGCGACTTGGGGCTTTCCTGAGCCTTGCTTGACGGTCAGCGGATGTTAACCGGCTTTCTATACGTTAAGCTCCAGATGAAGTGGGAGGCGAGCGCAATGGATAGTTCTGAATGCGAGATGACGAAGAGATTATGTTGAGCAGACGAAATTTGGTCCTTGCAAGCGTAGTAGCGAATGCCATCATATAAGGTCTTGAAATACCCATGTAGCTCCATCTGATTTTTGTAAGTATTGAGGTGATCAACGGGGTCTTTGACTCCATCGAATGTTTCTATTTGTGGCATTCTGAACTTCGCCGGAAGGGGGAAGTGTAGCACCTTGGCTGTGAAGGGAGATTCGGTTTGTTGTACCGCAAGGTATCCATAGTGTCGGCGATCCATAACCACCTCCTTCTGGTGAGCTCTGAAGACTCCGAAACCTCTGCTCCATGTACGCTCTCCCCAGTCTACAGGCAGGGGTGATGTAATTGCCCGTTCGCGACATACCCCCGACGTGCCGTTTCCTCACTCCCGCGGGGGGAATAATTGGGTCCGTGCCTCCTGGATCGGCTGGATTCTGCTTCGGCTTCATCTCCTTGGGGAATGTCGTGGCCGCGTTGTTCCTTGTGGGGAGGAATGTCGTGGCCTCCCTGGGTCTGTCGTTCCTCCCGTGGATCTTTATGTATGCAGTAAGTTGTTCCCGATTCTTCCATCGGGCGTTGATTGGCGGGCAAGTGCTTCCCGCCGTTTGTATTGGTTGCATTGCTTCAACCATCGGGAGATTACGCTATACGCATTGCCCGGTGGATCCTACATCCTCGGCGGGTTGGCGTTACTCCTACTTGTGTTCCTTGTCGATACCATCGATCAGCGAAATCGATTATATTTATAAAGGCTGTCGTTTCTACGGTGTATGTGATGATCACCTTTTTCCAGCAGGAAGCGGAATTTGGAGAGGCGTAGGGAATTCGCAGAGGCTGGACCTGGTGTTGCGAGCTAGGATACGAGGCCCTTTTTTTTAATTATATAGGTTGAGGTAGGGTCGTGTGGTGTTGGTGTTGAACTGCCGGCTCCGGACGTTTCTCTCCTCGCGAACGAGGGGAAATAACAAAGATTCGCGAGGGGGTGTGCCGTGGCCACTCCGTCACCTAAGTGGTTCCTTCTTAGAGAAAAGAAAGACCAAAGCCTATGAGTTTTTGCGTATCAGAACTGGCGTACCTTTCACCGATGGGTGGTATATTATAGTAGATGTTCAACCGGAGTTGGATGGTGATTAGGGGTCCTTCCGTTGGGCCGGGATATTTCTTATTTTTAGTCCATATCAGTTTGTACGAGGATATAGAAGGAATTGTTTGTTTGAGATAATCCTCCTTCCTTATTGGGGGAGATCAAACTTGCGATGATCTGTTATTATTTTCCCTTCCTTATTGATAAGATTTGGTTGGATCGGCAGGATAATGTATTGCTAGAGGTTATTCTATTTTCTGTATGGGCGATATACAATCATTGCGGGGATATGGGGCTTGATTCATTCGAGTTGTCCTTTGGACTGGCCACAGACCTTCGATTTGGCGTGCGGAGCTGGGTATTGCGTTAGGCGCACCACTTCTTTGGAGGCTTGAGGTGGAGGTGGGCTGTGAGCCTATTTTTAAACCCTATCAATACAAATAATTATTTTATTATTTTAGGTTTTTATTAATACGAATGTTTGCGTTTGTGTATGTTTATTTATTAATTCAATTTTTTTGTAAGTATTTTTAAACATATATATAATCATAAAAATAATTATTCTTTATTAATACAAATATTTATATTTGTTTATTCATTAATTCAAATATTTAAAAAAATTTAATAATCATAAAAATAGTTAAGTTATGTTTTATTAATATAAATTTTTACATGCATTTTTATATTTTGTAATAAAATTGTTGATTTATTATTTTGTCCTATTTTTGTATGTGATATGCTATAAAAAAAACACTAATATAATCCCTTGTTCAAGAGATGGTGCCAAGTTGTATAACTTTATTCTTAAAATCATCCTATTTTTAATTTATTATTGTTTAATAATTAGAAAAACGTAGACCTAATATATTTTCCACTTTTTTCATATTTTATTTCTTCCATATTATACAATCCACATGGTTTGCTATCTAATATTACAAAGTATAATCTAGCTTTATGGAGCATGCAAATTAGCCGTCAGTTATGTCCCAGGAGAAATGTCGAAAAAAGAAAAAAAAGCATCTTGATATGATCCCACGTCGGCTCTGCGGGTGTAGAAATTAGTGCTTAAGATTTGTGAGTTACTATCCCGGGCTGATATTTTGGATTGGGCTATTCGACTAAGCTTTCAACCTTATCATTAGTGCTTCCATTGAAAGCCGGTATGATACTAACATTGATTTCAAACAAGAGTGTGGAGTGGTATTTAACCTTGAAAGGATTTCCTACCAATCCTATCGGTTTTTTGGGTTGGGCCCTCCGATTGGGCTTAAGATCCTATCATTTATAAAAATTTGAATGAATAACTACATATAAATAATTGCACTAATAAAAACATAAAATAATTATTTTTACAATCATAAAAATGTTAAATATGAAGTGTTTTGGATTTTCTAAGATCCAACCGTTTACGGATGATTATAGAAATAATTATTGTAATATGATTTAATGATTAATGATATAAGTAGATTTTTAAAAGGAATGTAATAGGTATTATAGGAATACTGCAAAATTTTGAAGTTTTATTTTAAGGAAACATCAGGTAACTGCTTATCAAAAAAACGCCTTTTTTCTCCAAAAAAAAAACACTTAAAAGTGTTTTTTGTCATTGAAGCATTTTTAAGAAGTACTGTCAAACTGGCCGTTTGGTATCCCAGAACTGCATTCCAAACTCACTTTACTGATTTTTTTTTCCGTTGAATTTCGTCTTCATCATGTGCAGTGTAAGGGAACTGAACAAGAAGAAGGATGTGGTGTGCCTTATTTTATCATATCCTCCTTTCTACTCCCGGAACCATGAAGCACATATAGGCTGGATTCGAGATGTTTTGGAATTAATCACAAAGTAAGAGTAGCAATTGACAAGGCGAGAGAAGCGAATGTTTCAGAGCTGTCTTCTGAAATCAATAGATTGCTTCATCATTCAATTTATCATTATTGAAGCTCATGTTCCATCTGACATCATTCTGCAGATGTGTAAGTGGTTGTATCCATGGCATAAAGTAGCTAATAAGCCAACGCTGGATTTGTTTATAGATGATTTCATAATTCGCCAAATTTTGCAATATAGTCAAATTCCAGAAATCAGGAGGATTATGATTTCAGAAGTAACTGATAAAACCTTTCTGTGCAACTGAAGAAGCTACCAGTAAGACAAATGTTTGATATTGTCATTCCATCAATACTTGATACTCTTAGAATTAAAGATATAGAGGATAGAATCATAGAAGAATTGGGTTTCTCAAAATCCGTGAGGAATAGGCGAATTTTTTGAAACAAAATGTTTCTTAATCCCCTTCTTGATAACTTTGAACTAGAGGAGCAACGTTTGTATCAACTGGGAATGGCTGGTGGAACTCAAACAAACTCAAACATTAAGCACAGGCTGTCTTTTGAATCAGACGTGTCAGTGGATTTGGAGATTAAAAGAAACCATCATTTGTTATCATGGATCTTATTTTGCAGGAATGTTGGTGAAGTTGTGCATTCTTCAAGTATAAAACCACTAGCCGTGGATGTGTTGAGACAATGTTGTGGCCATTTGGTAGCCACTGTTCTAATAGCAAGAGCCTTAAAAGATGTCAAGGGTGTTTCCATCTGGCAGCATGCATCTCGGCTGATTGACTTTCTACCACCAACATCCTGATCTTGAAGATGAATTTTGCTTAATCGTAGCATTACGTTTTGGGCGCCTGGGATTACGCTAATCAATGTGTAAAATATTGTGCGTCTTGCCTAGAGATAGAGAAAGGCGTACAAAGGGGATTTTGCTTGAAGGTGGATGAAAAGGCTTAATTGGAGCGCTCAATGAGGGAACCGATTGTTCAACAACTTGTGAGATGCGTCTTGTTGGAAAACTTTCGAGGAATGGAATTCGATCGAATGCCGGATGAAGTGCGTGAGGGAGTTAGTGAATTTCTATCAATTTGGAATGGATCGGATACTACTTGTTGAAGGCTTGGATGGAAAGGGGACTCTCATTGGCGCACGGAGAGTGAGGCGTGGGAGGAAACTAATGGGATGTATTTGATGAATAATAAAATATTGAATCCTACCCGGATAATCTGAATTTCCCTTTACTCAGTGCATTGTTCTTACAAGGTAACCTTCATCTGAGAGTTATTTCCCCATCTTTTTTCCATGGCATGCCTATCCTCCAAATCCTAAACTTGTCCCAAACTAAAATAAAGTCTTTACCACCACAATGCGGATGATGGATGATGTGGATGATGGTGATGTTATACTTAGGTCACTAGAGTACTTAGTGTTCATTTTATGAAAAAATTAGCGACATACGGAAGGGCGTGTCACGCCCCGATCGATCAGGCAGGTGGGTGATCGAACCCGAAGTCGGGCGCGATACTATCTATACTATATATTGGGACTCTCATTATTTGTTCTTTCTCGGAGGCGTACTGTACCTGTTGGTGTACAAACAATTTACGCGTAATAACAAAAATCATTGCACATATACAAAGGTACGAAGTGGTGTCCTTAAGTCTATACACATATACAGAGTCCCCTTTTACTTATACAAATACTTATACAGTACATTTCTAATACAACACTTCAGAGATTGCGGAGACGTGGCGGTGGCTTACTATCTCTGAGTCGACCTCACTTTGCTAATGTGGAATGTCACATCCTCTATCCTTGTCTTCTGCTCCTGTACCTACACGGATTGAACACGTGCTAAGCTTTACGCTTAGTGAACATAATGGACAACCACCAATGGCTATTGTCACAAGCTTATACATATGCATTATATATATCAACCATATTTCTATAACTTTAATTTCTTATCATCTTATTTTCCCTGTGCATATCAATCTTTTTCTATTACATGTTCTATGTCTTTAGCATCTCCTTTATTTATACTTTTATGTATTCCTATTTTAATTGCTACATATTCCTATACTTGTCCTTGTGTTCATCTTTCACGCTTGTCTTATGCTTTTCAATGTTCTATTCTTTTCGGATTACATATCATGTCTCTAATTTCATATCTTTTTCATCTTTTCGGTTCTATGATTTGTGCATTCTATATACTAATACATATAGCATTTAACATCTATACCTATATCATGTCTTCTTTCATGTTGTGGCTGTACTTACTACACTTTATACTTTTCATTTACCTTTCTCTTTCTCTACTTTCTTTGTACTTTACTTGTTCATATCCTTTTGTGTACTATACTGTACTTTCTATATACTATATTCATATATCTATATTCATATCTTCATTCATTTCACATCTGTTCCTATTATACTTTTCATATGGCTTTCTCTTTTATGTACTTGCATATGTTGTCAGATATATTGATATGCTATTCATATGCTATGCTTTTCATATGCTTTTCGTATACTATGCTTTTCATATACTATACTTTTCATATGGCTTTCATTCTTCACTTTCATACTTGTACTATCATATACTTTCCTATTATATACGTTCATCTTGTACTTTTCATATCCTGCTATCCTATACTATTCATATACTTCATATACATTTGTACGTTCTTATTCTATCTATCATATAATTTGTGCTTTTGTATATACCGTACTTTCTTGTGCTTGTATACTTTACGTGTTTTGGGAGGTACGTAGGTACTGAGCAGGATCTGATATATTCAGATCTTTACTTCTATTCTTTATTTAGAGTCTTATCATATATCACGTTTTGACTACCTAGATCGGTCATAAGAAATGAGTAGGGCCTTGATCTGATAAGTACCCGGAAGGTCTGATACGGTACTGGTGCCGTAGCACCAGCGGAGATCTCCAAGTACTAATCAGTGGGAGCACTAATCGGGAAATAAGTACTAATCGGGAGTCTTGGGAGCACTAATCGAGAATCTTAGAAGTACTAGTCGAGTCACCAGAAGTACTAATCGAGTGCCGAACCTTCAATCAGAGTACGAAGTACTAATCAGGACGTCCACTCATTCATTCTTTGATCCTAGGTAGTCATATGATCATATGTCTTTCATAACTCACATTCTGTGTATCTTACTCACATTCTGTGTTCATGACATATTGCTTTTCATATTCGTGTTCTGTTTAGGTTCGTTTCATGTTCATATCTTTTGCTATCATTTAGTTTGTCTTCACTTATCGTATATGTAAATCATCATATATCATGAAGGCATCTATCTTTTGCTCTTGTATTCATATATTTCTATATCGCTTTCTATATTCATAACTCTTTATATCATTTATACATGTACCCGTCATTCATGTACATGTACTCATTCCTATGCTTTGTCATCTTTTGCTCATCTCTATCGTTCTTAGAATTTACGCATTTCTATCATGTGTTCCTAGCATGTTCCATTTTATTCATTTCGGTATAACTATCATATATTCCTATCATTTACGTATTACTGTCATGTCTTTATCTATTCATATACTTTCTATATATTTCTATCATGTTCCATCTATTTGTTTATGCATGACAATCATATGTTCACGTATACTCTTATATTCATATGTGCACATCATTCGAGATACTTGTAGGCTATCATATCTTTATGACATATCCTATCATATCTTATCATATCTTATAACATACCTATCATATCTTATGACATATCCTATATTCATATCATATTCATGTTTATGAACCCATCTATACATATTGCATTTTCTATATTTTCTTGTTTCATGGCTATTACATATAGTACTTCATATACTTATGAAGTATGATGTCCTATGAATCACACACCATTTCATATATTCTCATTGCTTTATGAATCTAGTTTACTTAGAATTGGTCAGTCCAATCGGATAATCAAAAAAATAAAGTTATGGCACATGCTGACTAGTCATTCTGGAATTTTTTCTAGCGGTTTGTATTACTCATTTTCCGGGGTCTTAACTTCATATTTACGAGCACTATGTCCTTATACTCATTTAAAACTAGGTGCTAAGGGTTCTATTCAACTGGAATCACCAATTTCGAACAGGAACTCAAGTTACGTCAGAAACAACCCAGGACTTCTCTATGTTCAACAACGAGCAATTTGGTTTGCACATGGATCCCACTTCGAGTGGATTTTGGGCCACTTAGAGTCATAATTTGACGATGTCTATTTATATTGATGGTTCTCCTTGAAGTCTATTTTAATTTTCCACTTGGATCCTCAATCGGATAAGAAATGGCGAGTTATAGTAGAAATCCTGGCCAATTGGCGGGAAAGCGACGAGGGGTGTGCGGTGCACCCCTAAAGTAATCTTAGGTACACTTTGGCCAAAACATTATAACACAATGTGTACCGGTACATGTTCAAGGTGTACCGGTACACATGACCCGAGGGGAATGTGGAGATATTAATGTTTTCTCCTTTTTTTTTCATGCCCCTTTCATCATGATCACTCTATACTTCCTCGCACATCAAAATCATTCCATATTGCTCTTATAACCTCTTTTCTACTCATTTCATCTTTCCAATCTTTATGCTATTTCAAGCATATCATGAAATCCTTCCAAAACAATTTTAATATGGGTCATATCCCATACATGATCCAAACATAGAGAGTTGTTAGGGTTTGTTCTAAACCCTAACTTCATTATACACAATTTAACCATGAATTCAACCTAACAAGGGAATTCCTTACTTATCTTATTCCTTGTGGGTTTACCAACCTTAATTTCAAGAAATCTAAGGTTAAGATGCAATTCAATCAAAACCCTAGATTTGGAGACAAACCTTTAATCATATAAAGCCTTACAATTCCATGTGATCCATACAAAATCCAAAGTTCCATACCTTTTTGCTTGCTTGAACTTCTCTCCTTCTCTTCTTCTTCTCTTCCTCTTCCTCTTCTTCTTCTTCTCTCCTTTTGCTCTTCCCCCTCTCTCTCGTTTTCTCCCCCAATTTGAGACCAATTTGGTCTTAAATAAAATTTTGAGTTAAGGCCATGTTTGGCCTTCAAATAAAACCCATTTTTGGGTTATTTTCTTTATTTGCCTTTTAACCCCATAACTCCCTCTATTTACATTTCATTTTCAAGCATTTTAAACATTAACCCCTAATCTTTCACTTTTATGACCAATAGGTCCTTTTTAACAAATTACAAGATTGCCCTTGTATCTTGTAAACTTTCCGGGTCTCTCGTTTTATTTTAAGAAAATTCGTATTCGTCTTATAATATCACATAAATGAGTCAGAAGCGATAGAGTATATTTCGGGGTGTTACAGGGCGAACCATTGGGAATTCTCTATCTTGCCTAAAAGTTTTGGCACTGTATTCTTGCCCCCAATTGACTATCATTTTTACTCAGGATTTGGTTCAAAATTTTAAGAACTTGGAAGAGCTTGTGGTTGAAGATTGCCCGAAAATCAGCAGCTTGCTGCAGCTGCCTTCTGAAGAACAGAGTCAGACGGATAGGTCTCTCCGAAATTTGAAGAAGATATCACTTCATTACATGCCTGAATACGTCAACATTTTTGGAGGTGCACAGATTGCTCCAAGTTTGGAATGGCTAAGCTTCTATGATTGCCCCAGCCTCGAAATTCTGTACCCAAAGGAAGTCAGCAGTAAGGGATTAAAGGTTATAATGGGAGAGGAGCACACTGGTGGAGTGCATTGAAGTGGAATGAATCAAAGGGTTGAGGCCACAAAATCTGGATGTTATCTTTAAACCAATTAAAAGGGACATAGATTTGAGGACACAATTAGCAGAAATCAATGATAAAATTCAAGATCATAAGCAAATAATAGAGTCTACAAAACAGTCAGGTTGGTTTTCCATTTCTCATTCTTTTCAAAGATAAGGATGGTCTCCATTTTATCTATCCTATCCACAACTGCTACATTAATTATTCTGTTACATACATAAAATGATTCATTACATAGAGTTTCCAAACAATCCTTTTCATATTTTGGCTGACAAACGTTTATGTTTTGCTACAAATCCATGTCCTAAATTTGTTTTGAATTACTCAACAAAGTTTTCTATATACATATTACTACATGTCCAATTATTTTACTCTCTCATGGTTGATATTTATGTTGGCTATGAATTTGTGTATGAGGAACAGGTCCTGGTGTTGAGGCCCGAACAAGCTCAAAGCCGAAGGAAGTTGCTTAGCTTCGCGCCCATATGCAGTGGTCACTCTCAGAACTTCTGTTCTCATTCAAATTCCCTTTATCTGAGCAGACTGTTTGTTGATGGTCTTTTTCTTCCGCATTTTCTTTTCATCTTTCGTGATGCTCGGGGCTTGGCGCTTACAGAGAAGGAAACTCAAAGCTTATAAGTACTGCTTGTCAAAACCTGCTTCTGCAGCCGGCCTCTTTGAATAAATTGTGATGTTTGATTGTTGTATTCCTTCCTTTGGATCCAGAACTTTATTCGAAAGCAATATGCTTTCATTCTGTTTGTATTGAAATGACGTTCCGTTTATATAATACCCCCTTGTTTGTGATCCCATGTTTCTAAAGATCAATTTGGAAAACATTTGTGCGAATTTTATTTATATTTGATGTTCTTTAGGATTTCGGTATAGGGCAAACAAACACCGGAAAATCATTTTCCTTTAACTGTTGGGTGTCCATCCAAAGTCCCACATGGGTTAGGAATGATAAGGATTATGAGTTGATAAGCATGGACAACATCCACTCTCGGGGGGCATATTTCTCAGAAATCCATCATTTTCTCATTCAAGCTCCCTGAATGTGAACAGATTAAAGCATCAGCTTCTTATTTTCCTGAAAGCTGTTGATTATCTTGTTAATGGAAACACAGAACCATATAGAACACACTGTTTGGATTAGCACTTCTTTTCTTCATTTGCTCATTGAAGTGGGATTGCTATATTATGTAATGTACCCCTTTGTTTAGTTGTGGCTACCAATGAAATTTTTTTGCCAGAATCTGTGGTAGTAGGTGGGCAACTGCACACACTGATCAAGAGTTTAGATAAAATAGGTTATTAAAAAAAAAAAATTACATATATGTGTTGAAACCAAAATAACGCTCAAATCCAAGACGCCTCCACCACGCCTGCGATACACGCCACATTGAGTTTATTGATCAGGGTATCGAAATTTTTGCTTTATTCATTAATAATAGGCATTAATATAAAATATTCCAATGTTTATTTGGGCATTAGTTTGCTTTTCAAACTATTTTAATAAATTTTTTTTAAAATTTGTATTAGTTTGGGACAAGACTACGTGATCAAAGCAAGCAAATCAACACTCATCTGGAATTTCTCCAGACTTCTGTTGATTGCTTTAAGTTCAAAAGTATCAACCAGTTTTATACTCTTGTTTTAAGTAGGTTCTGAAGGGTTTCTTACATTTGATTTTTTTTTTTTTTTAATTTCTTTGAAGAGATTTACATACTAATAAAACACGGACTTCAATTACCACGTTCCAAACTTTTTTCCAAAAGGAAAAAGCAGAGTTGTGTCATATTCTATAGACCAAAACTAGTTCAAATGATAAAAATAAGAAGATTACCAAGATATATGGGAAACTATGTAAGAAGATATCAAGAAGAAGCTCATGAATGTCAATGGAATGAGTTTTCTATTTCCAGAAATTTCAGAAAGCATACACTTATACTATTTGTAACGACCCGATCCAATATGTAGTTATTGTTTGCTTCGGATTCAAGAAGCCCTCATGAGGAACCCATACTTATATAGTGTCAGAAAGTTTCTCCCATATCCGATATAGGATATAAGAAACACCCCACCCCCCATGAAAATACAGCATCCATATTAGAATAAAATCTTATGCCAATTCAATTCAAAGTAACAAGCCATAGACAAGGACATTCTAAAGCAATAATAATAATACTAATAAAATACACTTGCTGAAAAAAAAGTACAATCCATATTGGCAAGGCATAAACAAATACAATACAGAGTAGCAAGTCTTCAACAAGTACATGCCAGAGTTTTTGAACCCTACATATAGACAAATATGGCTGAAACAAAGAAGAACAAACACCATGAACTACCTCGATGCACTCCGACACGGTTATTTCCATGCAAAGGTCCGTAGAGTTCTGACACGCGACACGCGACCGATACGCGGTCCGATACGCCACGTGGCGTATCGTTGACCAAACAGTAGGTCAACTGATTTGGATACGGCTCGGACACGGCAGACACGGCCGACACTACGGCACGCTGACACGACGAGCAGATTTTTTGGGCTTTTTCATTCTTTGGGCTTAAAAAAACCCTAATTCGATTGGTCTCTTCCTCAACAAGTCAAATACACAACACAAAAACCACTGAGAAGTGAGAGACTGAGAGTGAGTGACGACTGAGTTTGACGACGTGAGATCGACACTCGACAACGCCGGCTACCGGAGAAAAGGTGTGCATTCATCGCGACCGCGGCTAACTCGAAATGTTTCTTTTTTTCTTTTCTTCGTATTAACCGAGACACTGACTAATCGATCGATCGATTTGGGTTTTTTTTTTCACTAGATTGCATTTTTTTCTAATGATTCATGAAAATACTGAAATTAGGGCTATCAAATTCAAGATTAAAGAATAAAGAAAAAAGAAGAGAGGGAAGAAGGGAATAGAAGAGGAAGGGGGACTGGGAGCGCACCTAGTAAGGTGGGAAAAAATACAGACATCGGGTACCGCATCCCGCGTCGTCAAGGTGCCGCGCAAAGGTGCCATGTACCCGCCCATTAGCCATAGCCTCGAATCTTGATTTTGAATGAAGAGAGGTGAGGACCGAGAGCTCGGGACCAAAAAATTTCCGCATTTTGGAATTTGGAAACTGAAAAGCAGAGGTGGGATGGACTTAGGCTGCGTAGTCAGAGGAAACCAGGAAGTTAGGAACTGGGAGAGTGGGAGGAGCTCCTTCAGCACGACGCCGGCGAGTCGGCGACTGGGACGCCGTCTCCGAACTCCCGATCGACGAATTTCTTTCTCCCCTGTTTTTTGTTTTACTTTTCCATTCATTTTCCATGTTTTTTTCTTGACTCTTCCTAAGAAAAGGCCCAATACACTTTAAAGAAAAGGCCCAAAACACTTTAAATAAAAGGCCCAAACACACTTTAAATATTGTAAATAAAAGGCCCAAATCATTTTAAATAGTGCTTAAAAATAGATTTCAAATAAAAGAATCTAGGCCCAAAATAATAAGCTTTTATTTATGCTTGCTTCTACTGACGCCCTTAATGTCAGATTTTGTTGTATTTTGTCAGATTTATTATTTTCACAAGATTTTGAGATTTCGTAAAATAGAAGTTGAAAGTTGATAAATGAATGAAGTTGGAAGTTGAAATTTATTACCAATGCAATTTATTTATTTTATTTATTTTTCACTTTGTCTAATCGCTTTTTACGACATCGTTTTGGATGCTTATTAAGGAAAAGTGGATTAGGAGAACAATTAGATTAGATTGTTTTATAATTTATTTTAATTTCAATGAATACAACATGCAAATTTTATGGAATTAGCCTAATTCAATTAGGGTTTGTGGATGGATAAAAAATTAGATTGATCGGGCTTTGAAATAATTTAGATTAATTCGAATGCATGATTATTTTTTTTATGATGTAGAATTATACAATGAGTAGTAATTCGGTTTCCAAGTGATCAACAAAATAATCAAGATGACAATGCTCCATTATGGAGGTTCGTCACGAAAGAAGCGAAATTGGGTAAAGGGGGAGGAAATATTACTTTTCAATGCAATTTTGTGTGACAAATATAAAGGGTCATATTATAGAGTCAAGGCTCATCTGTTGAAAATTAAAGGAGCCGAGGTTGCATCTTGTACTAAAGTAACAAATGAAAATTTAGTCGAGATGCGAAGGGTGATGGAGGAAGCTGAACAAAGGGTGAAACAATATAATCTCAAGCAAGTTCCTTTACCCACATCAAGCAATGCAAAATTTAATTTTGAGAATTCTTCTTCTAGTGCTAGTGTCAGTGCTATTGATCCAAAAAAAGGAGAGTGCTGGGTCTATCGACTGAACTGGTATGCATTCAATATGGGTGCACGTGAAATAGTCGACAAAGTGAGATAGCTAGACACGTTTTACACCTGGGGGTTGTCTTTCACTTTGCTCGAAATCCTTATTATGCTCCTCGTAGCCTTTAAAACTGTGTCAACTTCCGTGCTATGTCCCACCGTGCCATAAATGCATTAAGAACTACATTAATGTTAAGGAGAAGAGTAATATTGAGAATTCATTGAACCAATCAAGAAGACTGAATGAGAAAGGAGGAGCATTTGCAAAGCAGGATGGGTGGTCAGATAAGCTCAAAGAAGACCACTTATTAACATCATGGCGGTTTCGTAAAGTAGCCAATGTTTCAAAGCAATAAACTGTGAAGGTGGTGACTAAGTGACAAGCACTTTATAGCTGATTTGTCGATTAACACTGCGCAGATTGGTCCTCAAAAAGTAGTTCAAGTTATAATTGATAATGCTGCAGCCTGCAAAGCAGCAAGACACATTGTGGGAAGCAAAGCTCGCATATCTGACTCCCTTTGTGTGGTTCATACTCAATCTTGCTTTGAAGAACATATGCACCATCAACACACCCAAGATATGATGATGTGATGGAACAATGTGGTCGATCTCCTCGTTTCAAGTGATGCCTCTTCATCAAGAATTTCATTATGAATCATGCAATGAGATTGTCAAATGTGATAATAATCATTGCAAGTCAAGTTACTAAATGTCGATACATCGCTTTTGGCTCAACTATTGTTATGCTTAAACGATTTGGGACACAAAAGAGGTTCGATAATTAGTGATAAGTGAAGAATGGGGAGATGTATAAAGAAGATGATGTAGTGAAAGCTAAAGAAGTAAAGGATAAAAATCCCAATGAAGACTTTCGATGGATGTGGATTATATCCCGCCTTTACAGCCCCATGTACGAGATGCTTCGATTAGTCGACATCGACAAACCTCGCCTTCACAATATTTATGAGTGTATCACCATGGATCGAAAAAGTGAAGGAAGCGTCATTTATAAAGAAAGAATATAAAAAGTTTCTGATATAAATTGGGTATAATTAAGATTCATTAGTTAAATATTCGAAGCCGATTGAAAGTTTTAATTATATTCGAACTTATATGAATCAAGCTTTTTAATTATACTAGAGGTTTTTGATATTGTGAATGGAATCTTAGGAAAGATGGACTGCGTTTCACACCTTTACATTCCTTACTCATTCCTTAAATCCAAGGTAATCTTAAGAGTTTAAATTGTAGGCTTTGATAATTGAAATATAAATTATATTCTATGAAATTTAACTTTTATAAATTATGTCATAACTCAACTATAGGTATTATAGGTCAACAATGGCTTGATGAGTCTCATGATCGTGTTCCACCACATCGAGATATGATGTAGTAAGAGAAAGAAAAAATGTTTTAGAGATATTTTTCAAGTAGTTGAAAGGAGGCTAGTAAATGAAGAAAACATTGGCTTTTTCTTTCGCAGATCCATGGAAGATTTTTTCAGTAGCGATTCCATCAATGATGTGTGTGGTAAGATGAGTCCTATTAAATGGTGGATTGTTCATAACTTCCGCACATGCCAATCTACAGTAATGAAATTATAGACAGTCTTAATTTATCCCCACTGTTGAAAGAAACAACACATATAATTTCATTCATCCATGGAAGAGAAACAGTTGATACTCTGTTGTTTTGAGATCTGGTTTGTCATAATAACTTCATCACATATAGATTCCAAACTATAAATGAAGGCGAATCTAAAATGCGGGACATCGGAGGAGATGGTTTGACTAACACATAGATAAATGCCTGGAATTTAGGATTGCGAATCTTCTGATGAACCTAGCCGAAGCTGCATGTTATTTGATTCTAAGGAAATGCTAGTCTTTAGTTTTAGTATTACTTATGTTTGTTTTTAATATTTGTAAGAACAATGTCTATTTTTGAACACTTGTTTTTATTTATCTAAATTGCTTTTAAAGACAATATTTGTAAGAATAATTATTTTTATTTTATCGTATTATGTCGTGTCCTCTGGGCGTATCCGTATCCTAGTTTTTTAATTATCGTGGTCCCTGTCCCGCGTGTCAGACGCCGCATCCGTAACCGTGTCCGTGCTTCTTAGATGAACTACACGTGTAAAAATGGCATTAAGCTTAGTCGAGGATGGAAAACAGGTTGCACTGCTGTTTAACTAAGATCATCTTCCACCACAATTTTTCCCACCATAATCATGGTTCTTCTATGAACCTCTAATTTTTGGTTTATGATAATAATAATGTCAAGGGGCAATCTCTTCAACTGGTCGTAGACATAGAAATTTTATCATTTCGCAAAGATGGTCACTTCAATGATTCATTAACTCCAAATGTGTTTCAGTTTAGAGAGACTCATGAGCATTCAATGTCTTCTCGCCTTGGAAGTGAAGACGTATTCCAGTCCGATGTTCTCAGACTCCACGATTATCTCCTCAATTTGATGATGACTTCACTTGCAGCACCAAGAAGCCGCTGAATCACCATTAGAGATCATTTTCTTTCACTTCCGACATTTAGTTAATGCCAAGTTGCAATCGAGTCAACTCCCAGGATGAACAGCCTCCCAAATGCTTTCCACTTTCGAGACGCTGCTTGTGCTCACAACTATTCCAAGCATTCTAAACACACCCTTTGTTGTTAGCATCACCATTGGAAGATGGTTTCGATTTCACATCTCTCACCAAACAAACCAAAGATATTAATCTGCTCTCAACGCCTGTAACTGAGAACTGAAACCCTTGTGGTTAATCAGTAAATGCAAGAGTTTCCATCAGCACTTTTGATATTACAGGATTCACTCCTTCATTGCTCACCAACGCCAAAGGCGGTCATCGATAATAAAGACTTGAGAATTTGAAAGCAGTCATCATGGTCACCAACAAAGAAATTGAAACGTCAAACATGAACCCTTCTTCCAAGCGTATTATTGTGAACAAAAATCTCGAGGTAGTCTACTTTGCAGCAAAATTGAAGAGGAAGTCAATTTTTCTGCTTGGCCAATCACAAGGAGTTAGTCTCTACACTGTTCCACTTACGCTTTGATGAATTGATGACAACACTAAACTCTTCCAACGAAACAAACCTCGAAACATTTCCCAATTGGTTCTGAGTATGACTTCCTGTGCCAAAATTAGATAATAAACACTTCAACCAGATTAAACATCTAACCTGCACTAAACTGATTTTAGTCCCGAATATCAAGACTCCTGCTGCACAAGTTCTTCTATCTTGTGTTGGGAGTTCTACCAAATTGGAGCAAGAATTCAAATAGAGCCCTTTAAGAGACATTAAGCCAGATAAAGATGATGGCAATGATTCAATGCTAGTGCCATGCAAATCTAGAACTCGAAGACTGCTCATAGTTTCAAAAAAGAACTTCGGAATAACACACAAGTTCTTATTCCTTTGAAGCAACAACGTTAAAAGATCACAACAGTCTACGGTTTCTCGTAAGCTGAACAATTCATTATCCATCAAAGAGATGCGACTTGCCTGTTTCCAATTTTTCATGATTTGGAGGCTCTTCCAACCCTGTACATGTCTTCACAAAATTTCCAATTCTAATTTGTATCATATTTTAAGGGCTACATCCCGAAGAACTCGTGGTCTATCTTAACACACTTCCTCTTTCACTACTCTAACAATGATACACAGATAGCATCATCAACATCTCATGCCCCTTGTCACGTGCATCTTTAAAATGCATTTTTATCATGAATCGACTCATCCGCATCTGGAACAAACCCCAACTCTCCAACATTCTAGCAAGCACCGATATAAATATCATATTCTTTAGGGTATAAAGCACCATACAAGAAACAAACCTTCTTTGCAACCACTATCCAAGTTATCATAACAAGAACCTAAAAAATTCAAGCACTTCATCCATGCCCTGTCTTCGCAAATTGTTTAATGCATCCCTCCAAAGGGAAATAAACACATTTATCTCCTTCCTTTCATTTAAAATAATCATTCATCAGCCACAGAATTCTCCACACCTCTAACCACCAACTCAAACAATGACTTAAGCCAGTGAAAGTGAAGACCGGGCCCACTTTTCCTCGAACATGTCAAGGCTTGATCCGACAATGTGATAAGTTCTGTTGCTAAAAGAATAACAGGATTAAAAGAAAACAAACAAAATAACAGCAAGCCAAAGCCTTCAACATCAGCGATAAAGCCTACCAAAACACAACATGCGCTATTTATAGGCACCAATAGAAAATCTTAATAGTTTGACACTTCGCCTGGGCCCAAAAGACGATTAAATAAATAAATAAATAATAATAATAAAATCGCCATCGACTCGGGCTGATCTCTTCTGCGCCAGATACGCTACTCCACGCCCATAACAATGGTTTCACATTGATTAGCTCATCAGCTTCCATCTCCTTGCAAATATCACGAAGCCTACTCGCCAACACTACCTTGCTCTTTAAATTGTCTTGGATGCCCATTACTTTATTTAGATCAATGAAGTCAAAAATTTCATCCACAAGAATCAAACACTTCTTTCCCTTCAACTCTTCAGAAATAGTCCAAGCGTTTTCCTCAATGCTAACAGTGCTCTCCACATTCAATTTTAGTCGCTGCATGATTGCACCTTGAAACTTCTCCAAGCTGCACTCCTTTGAGAGGGTTGCCCAAATGACAATGTCAAACATTTTAGCTATCTCTTGATGATTGTTCCGCTTTGCATTATGGTGGTTTTCCCAGTCTCATTGTTCCCTCATATTCCTATTATTCTTATTTGTTTATCATCTAGAAAACTCACTACATCTTCTACAACTTTGTGTAGAGATGAGTTGTCTTCTATTTTGGGTGCATGTATTTTCCTCACAGGTTCTGGCAACTCTGCAACCAAGACTCCTCTTTTAAGCTTTCCCTCTTCTAATAGAATTTGAACCTGCCCATGCTTATCAGCCATATCTTTGCTAAGATTTGAATGCTGCCAAACGCGAACCAATCTCCTTGGATTTTTCTTTTCATCATTGTATTTAGTTTCGAGTTCTCCTACTTCTCTTGTGATCACCTCAACCTTAACAATCCATTCTCTTGTGACTTGGTTTATCCTATGTTTGCTTATTTCTGTCTCTATACCATCTCTAAGCTCCCACAGCTTTCTTGCTTCTTGCATCAACTTCTTATAGTTCTTTTTTAGATCTATCACGTTGGCAATTCTGGAACCAGCAGAAGTTAATAAGCTTCTTCCATCTTTATAAACCTCAACTGCTGCTGCGCCTGCTGCAGAGCCTGCTGCACCTTTTAATACCTCAGCCATCCTTCCATCACTAACAACATATGATCAAAATATTAACAACGATTAAAAAATAAAATATTTGAATGAACAATGAGAATTCTTACAAGTGGTAAAAGACTGAACCTGATGAATTCCATGTATAAGCAGTTAGACCAAAAATATTTGAAAGCTCAAAAAGTAGAACAGACATGAAATTTTCCATCAAAATCCATGTAATCGAACTTAGTGACTTACAAGTTAATTTCATGTGTCATTAGATCAATATTGGAATAAAATCAAACTAGTAACATCTTTTTCCAAATAATTGTCAGAATAGATTCTAAATCACAAAATTTTGATTCCCATGGGTTCCATTCAAAGTTCAATGTGTTTGAGGTTAGAGATCCTTTGCCCCTTACTTCTTGTTCATCCTGGTCATGGAGGCTTTGAGCTGTCTCTTGAAGAATGTAAGTGAAGGGGGTTTCATCTTAGGTTTCAATGTGGGAAGGAGAAAAAATAGTCAAGAAAAAAGCAAGCTAATAAGGGTCTTAGTATTAGGAATTTGTCTAAAGCTCAATGGGGTCCTCACAAAATGGAGCTAACGGAAGGAAATAAAATAGACAGGAAAAGTGGAAGGAAAGAAAAGTTTGATAAAATAAAAATAGATTTAAACTTAATAAATTAATTTTTACATGCTATTCAAACTCATTTTATTTGCTTCTTTATTATATAAGCGATCAAGAATTTAAAAATATATAAAATTTCAAGAAAAATATATAAAATTTCAAGCACTTCATTATATTCGATTTTCTTTTATATTTTCCACTACGAAAGAGAAAATCATTTCCTTGTGATTTTTTTTCTTTCCCTAATACTTTCGGTTTCAAACAAAGCCTTAACAAACTTTCCAACACATGACCCTCATTTCCTTCCTAATCATATGAGTTTTGAAATCTCCGCAGACGGGAGCAGTAGATCATATCAACTCAAATTTGAGCCTCCATACTATAGTAAATCTAGATTGTTAACAAAGACATAAAGAAATGAAATCTACCGACGAACAAATAAGACCAAGGAAACAAGAAATTGAATCCGAGATGATGAAATAAGACTTTTGGTGTAAATAAATGAATTCATTACCAGGCAAAAAGAAAACCATGTGGCTACTTTTGATAAGGAATTACTTTTTTTTTTTTTTTCATACCATAGAAAAACCCATTCAATATACTCTCCTCCTCCACCACAACAACAACGGCAAAAATAATAATGATAATATATTCTAAGTAATTATGTAAAGTTTATTTGAAACTCAGTTATTCTCATGCTTAATTTAAAACAATAACAAAAAGGTAAATGACAAGGAATAGTAGTATACAAACCAAATACTACCAGATGGATAATAGCTCTATTCTTGGTCAACAATTATTGCAACAAATTTAGTTTCCTAATGAAAAATTTTGCTTAGATATGGAGCTGTAATAAGCATTTCAGATCAAAGACAAAAAAAAAAAGGCAAGAACCCAAAGTCAACACTGGAGGTTTCTCCCAATAATGGATTCAATTTTCGTTGATATATAAGAGAATCAAACAACAAGTGTCCATGAAATCAAACAAGCTTCGCTAAGATCAGAGCAAAATAATTTTACTTTGATCTACGCTTGTGGAGAAAAAGAAAGTGAACCTCATTGAAGAAATGGTGCCTTTTGTAGCTGGTTTAGATCTCCCTGGCTGCAGATAAATTACAAACTAAAACACCAAGTGCAGAAGCTCATCCACTTCTTTCTCTCTTTCTTCCTTTTATTCTTCGCTTGAGATATGTCATATGTGGTTCAAATGGAGGGAATCGAACCACCTCAACGGGTGGGTCCCACACATACCCTCTTTTTCCACACACCCTTTCCAGAGCCTTTCCTTCCAAAAGAATTGAAAACATTTTTTTCTTGATTGATCTGTTTAGTAAAACCAGCTTCCTCTAAAATTTATACTATCATATATTTTTTAAATAGATTCGTACTCATTTTTATTTGTCCTTTATAAATTGTTCTTAAGAATAAATTGAAATATAAAAATATTAAAGATCTCGTGCAGTCTTCTACTGTAATAATTTATATAAATACAATATGTGCAATCATTATGATTATAGTAATAATTTTATATAAATAACAATTTGTGCACCTTGGTGATAATATAAAGTGATTTGATTAGGAAAACCTTTTAAAATATGAATTTCAGAAATATTATCCTTCATCAATTATTGACCTTATTGCAAAAAAAATACATTTATTATTTTCTTATACGAATAACTTTTTTATAATACATATGGAAATATATAAATGACAAATATATTTTTATCTAAATGGAGTAATTTTTTATAGAAAAAATAATATATATAAAACTGAAATAAAGCAGTTGTAAAAGTGCAATGAAAGAAAATTAAAATCAAATTAAAGATAATTGATTTTATTTACTTTGGCTTCAATTTTATTTATTTCTGAATTGTATTTATTTTTTTAGAATTTTTTAGTATTTTTCCTTTCTTTAATACTTCTCAGTAACTAAATCAAAACTTTAACTTTTATTTCAACTGAGTATTAGGGTCTGTGCTTGGGGTTCTAATTGTGCATTTTTCATATTCCATGATAATCGCTTAGATTTGATAACATTCTTCCACTCTCAAGTTCTTCAGTTGAAGGAGTTGTTATTTTTGAAAAACAGTTGAAGGAGTTGTTGAACATTATCTTCTTCAGCTCTAAACATTTACATAATGTGATACTTATAGTTGGTTTCAAACTCCAGTTGATTAGGCAAAACTAATTCATTTTTTAAAAAGAATTTTACACATATGACTTATTTTCAAAATATTTTATAAATCTATATTTTTTTAAACCCAGATTCACCAACTACTTATTAAAATTTGTCCCTTTAAAACTACATTCATTGAATCGTAACGCCCGTCCCGAGAGAGTTTTGATACTACGAATCAGAGTGCCAGATAGGTTACTGTTTATTACTATCATGATCAATTTGGCTTGCTTTAAGGTTTTGGCCTGTAACCTATGTGGTTGCAATGACGAAAATAAGAATTTCCAAATAAACTTACATATTACCTCGCTTGTTTTGGCTTGCAACCCAAATTTTTTAATGCTTGTGAAATGGGATTAAATCCAATTGTTTGGCAACTCTAGTAGGTTCCCAATTCCCTATTGTTGCCCCATAAAACTCTTACAACTTTCATATTGATTATAATATACAATCAAAGCTGGTAAGAGGGTTGTTTGCATCCAAAACGAGGGATATAATTGATAAACTGACTGCACCAAAGTAGGGCCAATGATAAACATCTCATCTTTCAACCCTTCCATTCTGATGAGATATCTTATCAAGTTTGTGTATAGATCGATTCTTACCTGTCCATGGATTGAAGGAGTCGAAGATATTTTCCGTTGGTAGTATGGGGATTCTATTGTCTGTGATCTTTCCTCAGAAATTCCATTGGGAGATTGTTTTGGAGAAGTAAATGTTTGATTTTTGAAAACTAATTTTCTACTATAATCAAAGCTAACCGGTTTAGGTACGCCCTGAATTACTCCTCGACCCTGTTCCATCGAGGTTTTTGCAAATAGGATCGGGTCATCTGTAAAAAAAGAAATGAGAGTGTGGGGCCACTCCTGGATAGTTTGACAGTTTCCATTCCTGTGTCTATTAATAATGAAATTAAGTGGCCTAATCTTTCATGCAGAGGTCAAACGGATAAGTGAGCTGGTGAACACCCCCTGACGAACCCCGATGGCTTTGACTGCTTTTCATTCCAGACCATTGACATTATGGTTCTTCAATACAGTTCATGATATCTGGGTCCACCAGAGGGAGGTTTGACTTTCTCCCAAGGTGTCTCTGATGAAATTCCACAGAGAGTCTATCATATGCTTTTCCAAATCTGTTTTTATAGTCATGAACCTCCTGGGTGCTCTTTGTTCATCGAATGTGGTACTTGCTGGTAGATCGTGATATTATTCCTGATTTGTCTTCCCAGAATGAATGTACTTTGGTTCGGAGATATAACACTGTCCATAATTTCCTTTAATCTATTGGAGATGGTCTATGTTAATTACCTTACGCATTACACATGTTTATCGTTCTTAGCTGCGCTTGAGACTTTGGGAATCAGAACCAAAAGCATGTCATTCACACTTTGTGGAAGGCTGCCTCACTCAAAGAAATCCATTGCGAGATGGTATAACAAATCTCCCACAATGTTCTTAAAGTGATTTTGGTAGAACCTATGATAGGGCCTCTCAAGCTCAATCGCACGACAAATGCAGAGAATCTCGCTCTCAAGATCACTCCACACTTTTATAGAATTGATACGATCAGATTACTAAACCCCTTAACTGTGATGTCGGACGACATTCACTTGGGTGACTCATTCCTCGACAAAACATCCTACCACGGACTCTCCTGGGGCATCGTAGCCCCGGGATAGCCTCTTTCTGTGCAGCCCATCTCTTTCTAACATCGACTCAATAAAGTAATCACCAATGATAAGGCTTTAAGCCTAGTTGGAGAGCCCAACCCAAAAGACCGACTCATGTTTGGCAATCTCAAACTTGCAGATACCACCATGTGTGGATCGTATCACCTGCACGCGAACCCATTCACTGCTGCGACTTTGAAATAATTAAAAAATTCCTCTCTTTAATTTCTTCCCCTTAGGCTTCCTCACTAAGAGGAATTCTTCATTGCAAGATCCGAAACCCCGGATCTCCACAGCTGGTAGATACTCCTGGGCTTTGCTTAAAATTTGTTTTGGGACATAGTCCATTACTAAGGATCTCAAGAGCGTTAGGTTTTCAGATCCACTATTTATGTGTGTCCGACCAATTCAATTTTTTCGTGTTTCTTTTATTGGGATTGAGGGGTGGTAGAACTCATTTCTATCTTTTTATTGATCCATTCTTTCCTAAATCATGGTACAGATTCTGGGATTTCTGGATTGATTGCTGTATTTGGAATTCCGGCCAGCCTTGCTCTAGGAGCCTCGTTTCTTCTCAGCAGAATCATTATGAATGTGATGTCATTGCTCTCAAAATTAGTGCTATTAAGGTTGGAATGTTTGCCTGGAGAGGTAATTTGACTGACACTCCTTGAGACCCGGGTGAGGCAGCCAGGCAGCCTGAAACCTGAAATGTGGTTTATGTAATGCATCCTACACACCCTAAGGTTTGATTAGAAGAGGAGAGTTGTCAGAATCAACCTGGGAAGCTCTAGATTTATCAAAGAGAAATCCACTTTGGGCTTGCACAGGGCCTTGTCTAGTTTGGTTCCTTTGGAAGGTGAAAAGGTGGAAACGGCTCTCATCCAGTGGAAGCAAGGCCCCAAGTGAACTCTAGGTGATTAATTCATGCCCTCATATACCTAGTTCGAAAGACCGCCCACCCCTTTGTCAAACCTTCCATGAAAGTGACTCTTCTTCCGTGGTGACAGAGTGGAAGTCCCCATGGTTCAGACAGATCAAATCATGCTTTGTTCAGGTCCCTCCAAAGAGTTCTCTTCTCAAAGCACAGACTTCGCCTTATAAACCACCGACAAAAGCCATTAACGATTATCCTTGGAGCCTACCTTCATGTGTATTAACTGAGGGTGTGTTTTGATTATTTCAACATTCATGCACTCTTGCCAGAGCTCCCATATTCAGCAGCTAAAGCCAAGGGATTCCACCCTTACCCAGGAATCAAAGCCCAACATTCTGCATATACTATCTGCTTTAACACCCCACTCACTTTCGTTTCTAGAAAGACCAACGATGGCTGGTTTTATGAGCTCCGATAAATTCCGCTGTTCGAAGGAATTCCCGAGAGGCTGTTCCGTTTGAGTTTCAAAACTAATATGTCCATGAACGGATCGGCGAGAATGGTTACTGGGTCATCCCAATTCAGCTATGCAACCTACCTTTCTCGTCCTCTACTCTTTTCGCATTCTCCGGAAATTTACTACTGTAACCTTCGGACCATCTTGTTATCATCATCCCTGCAATCACTTGCGCTGACTGTTAAATTTCTCCATGTAGGTTGGTGGATCTTGCATGTCTCCAAGAAGATATTCCTTCCCATAGAGCTGCTTAGATATTTAAATTTTTATTTATACAACGGGTTATATATATTCATTTTCTTCATCAATCCAATTTTTAAAAATATTTTCATAATCATACAAATAATTATTTTATTATTTAGTTTTATTAATACGAATGTTTGTGTTTGTAAAAGATATTATTTATTAAATTAATTATAAAGTACAACATATATATAATCAAAAATACCTATTCTTTATTAATACAAATATTTATATTTGCTTTATTCTATTAATTCAAATATTTAAAAAATTTAATAATTCATAAAAATAGTTAAGTTATGTTTATTAATATAAATTTTTACATGTACTTTTTATATTTTATAACAAAATATATCATTTATTTTGTCCTATTTTGTATGTGATATGCTATAAAAAAAACACTAATATAATCCCTTGTTCAAAAGATGGTGCCAAGTTGGCCCATAACTTTATTCTTAAAAATCATCCTATTTTTAATTTATTATTGTTTTAATAATTAGAAAAAACGTAGACCCTAATATATTTTTCCACTTTTTTCATATTTTATTTCTTCCATATTATACAATCACATGGTTTGCTATCTAATAATATTACAAAGTATAATCTAGGCTAAGTGGGCATGCAAATTAATACACTGGGTTATGTCTAAGAATGTCAAAAAGAAAAAAAAACTATGTCTCTCGAGCATGATCCCACGCCGGCTCTTACACAAAAATCAGAGCGGTACTTAAGTTTACAAGTCTCTCGCACCCACAGCCATATTTTGACGCTATTCGACTGCTTTCAAATTCTCTTTATCAATAGCGCTCACTGAAAGCCGGTATGATACTAACATTGATTTCAAACAAGAGTGTGGAGCAGATTTAACCTCAGCGATTTCTACCAATCCTATCGGTTTCTTTTGGGTTGGCCCCTCTGACAGCTTAAGGTCCTATCATTTATAAAATTTGAATGAATAACTACATATAAATAATCGCACTGATTAAAACATAAAATAATTATTTTTACAATCATAAAAATGTTAAATATGAAGTGTTTTGATTTCTAAGATCCAACCGCTTACGGATGATTATAGAAATAATTATTGTAATATGATTTAATGATTAATGATATATGATTTTTAAAAGGAATGTAATAGGTATTATAGGAATACTGCAAAATTTTGAAGTTTTATTTTTAAGGAAACATCAGGTAACTGCTTATCAAAAACGCCTTTTTTCTCCAAAAACACTTAAAAGTGTTTTTTGTCATTGAAGCATTTTTAAGAAGTACTGTCAAACTGGCCGTTTGGTATCCCAGAACTGCATTCCAAACTCACTTTACTGATTTTTTTTTCCGTTGAATTTCGTCTTCATCATGTGCAGTGTAAGGGAACTGAACAAGAAGAAGGATGTGGTGTGCCTTATTTTATCATATCCTCCTTTCTACTCCCGGAACCATGAAACACATATAGGCTGGATTCGAGATGTTTTGGAGATTAATCACAAAGTAAGAGTAGCAATTGACAAGGCGAGAGAAGCGAATGTTTCAGAGCTGTCTTCTGAAATCAATAGATTGCTTCATCAGGTCAATTCATGATATTGAAGCTCGCGTTCCATCTGACATCATTCTGCATGTGTAAGTGGTTGTATCCATGGCATAAAGCAGCAATAAGCCAACGCTGGATTTGTTTATAGATGATTTCATAATTCGCCAAATTTTGCAATATAGTCAAATTCCAGAAATCAGGAGGTTTATGATTTCAGAAGTAACTGATAAAACCTTTCTGTGCAGACTGAAGAAGCTTCCACCAGTAAGACAAATGTTTGATATTGTCATTCACATCAATGCCAATACTCTTAGAATTAAAGATATATATAGAGGATAGAATCATAGAAGAATTGGGTTTCTCAAAATCCAATAGAGGGGAAGCAGACGAATTTTTGAGAAGCAAAATGTTCTTAATCCTTCTTGATAACTTTGAACTAGGGGAGCAACGTTTGTATCAACTGGGGAATGGCTGGTGGAACTCAAACAAACTCAAACGATAGCTTTCTACAGGCTGTCTTGTGAATCAGGACGGTCAGTGGATTTGGAGATTAAAAGAACATCATCATTTGTTATCATGGATCTTATTTTGCAGGAATGTTGGTGAAGTTGTGCATTCTTCAAGTATAAAACCACTAGCCGTGGATGTGTTGAGACAATGTTGTGGCCATTTGGTAGCCACTGTTCTAATAGCAAGAGCCTTAAAAGATGTCAAGGGTGTTTCCATCTGGCAGCATGCATCTCGGCTGATTGACTTTCTACCACCAACATCACACAGTACTGAAGATAGAATTTTGCTTAATGCATTAGCATTCGTTGGGGGCACCTGTGTTCTGCTAATCATTGTGTAACATTGTGCCTTGCCTAGAGAGATAGAAGGAACGTACAAAGGGGATTTGGGCTTGAAAGGTGGATGAAAGAAGACTTAATTGGAACGCTCAATGAGGGAGAACAAATTGTTCAACAACTTGTGAATGCCGTCTTGTTGGAAAGCTTTCAGAATGGAGAGTCAATCCGAATGCCAGATGAAGTACGTGAGGAGTTAGTGAATTTCTATCAAGCTGGAATGGATCCGATACTACTTGTTGAACTGGATGGAAGAGGACTCTCATTGACGCACCAGAGAGTGAGGCGTGGGAGGAAGCTAATGGGATGTATTTGATGAATAATAAAATATTGAATCTACCAGATAATATGAATTTCCCTTTACTCAGTGCATTGTTCTTACAAGGTAACCTTCATCTGAGAGTTATTTCCCCATCTTTTTTCCATGGCATGCCTATCCTCCAAATCCTGAACTTGTCCTAAAACTAGTAAAGTCTTTACCACAATGCAGATGATGCAGATGATGTGGATGATGGTGATGTTATACTTAGGTCACTAGAGTACTTGAGTGTTCATTATATGAAAAAATTAAGCAGCATCTGGAAAGGGCGAACCATTGGGAATTCTCTATCTTGCCTAAAAGTTTTGGCACTGTATTCTTGCCCCCAATTGACTATCATTTTTACTCGGGATTTGGTTCAAAATTTTAAGAACTTGGAAGAGCTTGTGGTTGAAGATTGCCCGGAAATCAGCAGCATGCTGCAGATGCCTTCTGAAGAACAGAGTCAGACGGATAGGTCTCTCCGAAATTTGAAGAAGATATCACTTCATTACATGCCTGAATTGGTCAACATTTTTGGAGGTGCACAGATTGCTCCAAGTTTGGAATGGCTAAGCTTCTATGATTGCCCCAGCCTCGAAATTCTGTACCCAAAGGAAGTCAGCAGTAAGGAATTAAAGGTTATAATAGGAGAGGCACACTGGTGGAGTGCATTGAAGTGGAATGAATCAAAAGGGTTAGAGCCACAAAATCTGGATGTTATCTTTAAACCAATTAAAAGGGACATAGATTTGAGGACACAATTAGCAGAAATCAATGATAAAATTCAAGATCAGAAGCAAATAATAGAGTCTACAAAACAGTCAGGTTGGTTTTCCATTTCACTTTTCAGCATAAGGATGGTCTCCATTTTATCTATCCTATCCACAACTGCTACATTAATTATTCTGTTACATACAAATGATTCATTACATAGAGTTTCCAAACAACTTTTCATTTTGGCTGACAAACGTTTATGTTTTGCTACAAATCCATGTCCTAAATTTGTTTGAATTACTCCAACAAAGTTTTCTATATACATATTACTACATGTCCAATTATTTTACTGTCTCTCATGGTTGATATTTATGTTGGCTATGAATTTGTGTATGAGGAACAGGTCCTGGTGTTGAGGCCCGAACAAGCTCAAAGTTTCAAGGAAGTTGCTTAGCCGCGCCCATAAGCAGTGGTCACCAGAACTTCTGTTCATTCAAATTCCTTTATTCGAGCAGACTGTCGGTCATGGTCTTTCTTCCGCATTTTCTTTTCATCTTTCGTGATGCTTGGGCTTGGCTATAGAGAAGGGAACTCAAAAGCTTATAAGTACTGTTTGTCAAAAACCCAGTTTCTGTAGCCGGCCTCTTTGAATAAATTGTGATGTTTGATTGTTGTATTCCTTCCTTTGATCCAGAACTTTATTCGAAAGCAAGGTGTTTCTATCTCTGTTTGTATTGAAATGACGCTCCGTTTATATATCACTCCCTTTGTTTGTGATCCCATGTTTCTAATAATTTGAAAACATTTGCAAGCAATTTTATTTATATTGAGTTTCAGATTTTGCATAGGGCAAACAAACACCGAAAATCATTTTCCTTTAACTGTTGGGTGTCCATCCAAAGTCCTACATGGTTAGGAATGATAAGGATTAAGGAGTTTACAAGCATGACAACATCCAATTTCGGGGGCATATTTCTAAATCCATCATTTTCTCATTCAAGCTCCCTGAATGTGAACAGATTAAAGCATCTAGTTTCTTATTTTCCCGGAAAGCTGTTGATTATCTTATTAATGGAAACACAGAACCATATAGAACACACTGTTTGGATTAGCAAACCTTCTTTCTTCATTTTGTTTGTATTGAAGTGGGGATTGGTTATATTATGTAATGTACCCTTGTTTAAGCTGTGTTACCAATGAAATTTTTTTTGCCAGAATCTGTGGTAGTAGGTGGGCAACTGCACACACTCGATCAAGAGTTTAGGATAAAAATAGGTTATTAAAAAAAAAAAATTACATATATAGGTTGAAAACCAAAATAATGCTCAAACTAGTACGCCTGGACCACGCCTATGATACACACTGTTAATAAGGGTGGTAGCTGCTGATCGTGGCATTGAAATTTTTGTTAAAGCCACAATACTAGGCATTAATATAAAAAATATTCCAATGTTTATTTGGGCATTAGTTTGCTTTTCAAACTATTTTAATAAATTTTTTTTAAAATTTGTATTAGTTTGGGACAAGACTACGTGATCAAAGCAAGCAAATCAACACTCATCTGGAATTTCTCCAGACTTCATGATTACTTGCCCAGTGCATCAAACTAAGTTTTATACTCTTGTTTTAAGTAGGTTCTGAAGGGTTTCTTACATTTGATTTTTTTTTTTTTTTAATTATGAAGAGATTTACATACTAATAAAACACGTGACTTCAATTACTAATGCTCCAAACTTTTTCCAAAAGGAAAAAGCAGAGTTGTACCTGGCATTCTATAGACCACAAACTAGTTCAAATGATAAAAAATAAGAAGATTTCTCACAAGATATATGGGAAACTATGTAAAGAAGATATCAAGAAGAAGCTCATGAATGTCAATGGAATGAGTTTTCTATTTCAGAAATTTCCAGAAAGCACTTATACTATTTGTAAACGATCCGATCCACTATGGAAGCTATTGTTTGCTTCGGATCCAAGAAGCCCTCATGAGGAACCCATACTTATATAGTGTCAGAAAGCCCATATCTGATATAGGATATAAGAAACACCCCACCCCCCATGAAAATACAGCATCCATATTAGAATAAAATCTTATGCCAATTCAATTCAAAGTAACAAGCCATAGACAAGGACATTCTAAAGCAATAATAATAATAATAATAATAAAATACACTTACTGAAAAAAAAGTACAATCCATATTGGCAAGGCATAAACAAATACAATACAGAGTAGCAAGTCTTCAACAAGTACATGCCAGAGTTTTTGAACCCTACACATGACAAATATGTGGCTGAAACAGCAGTAAATTAAACACCATGAACTACACAGAAAATGGAAAAGATTGAGCTAGTTGAGGATGGAAAACAGGTTGCAATCGTTGTTTAACGGCATCATCTTCCCACACCAGCTCTTCCCACCATGTCTGTTGCCCTTCTATGAACCTCAATTTGGTTAGACACAACGCTTCAAGGCAATCTTCAACTTGTCACATAGAAATTTTAATATTGCTCTGCAAAGATGGTCACTTCAATGATTCATTAACCCAAATGCTTCTAAGTTTTAGGAGATCAAGGAGCACCAATGTCTTCGGCCTTGGAAGTGAAGACGATTCCAGTCCGATGTTCTCAGATTCCATGATTATCTCCTCAATTTGATGACATTCTTCAATTCTCAAGTGTTGTAGTTCAAGAAGCTGTTGAATCATACCATTAGAGATAATTTTCTTCAGCTCTGGACATTTAGTTAATGTCAAAGTTGTTAACTGAGTCAAACTCCCAGGATGAACAGGCCCCTCCCAAATGCTTTCCAGCTTCGAGACGTTGTTTATGCTCAATTACTTCAAGCATTCTAGCACACCCTTTGTTGTTACATCACCATTGATGATGGTTTCGATTTCGTCACATCTCTCGATCAAACAAACCATCATATTATCCTTGTTCTCAATGCCAAAATGTTATAACTTGGAAACCCCCTTGTGGTTAATCAACGCAAATGCAAGAGTTTCCATCAGCACTTTTGAGATTACAGGATTCACTCCTTCGCTGTTCACTAACGTCAGGAGATTGTAGCTTGGATAATCGAAAGACTTGAGAATTTGAAAGCAGGTTGAGTCATGGTCACCAACAGCAAATTGAAACGTCAAACATGAACCCTTCTTCCAAGCGAGGACTTCATCGTAAATCTCGAATTGTAGTCTACTTTAGGGAAGCAAAATTGAAAGTCAATTTTTTTCCAAGCTAGCCAACCTACGATGCGATAGTCTCTACAATCTTGTCCCACGATTGCTTGGATGAATCGATGACAACACTAAACTCTTCCAACGAAACAAACCTCGAAACATTTCCCAATTGGTTACAGTATGACTTCTGTGCCAAAATTAGAATGGCCAAACACTTCAACGGATTAAACATCTAACACACTAAATGATTTTAATTTTAAATGTAAGCACCTCAGTTTGCCTGAGAGTTCTTCTATCTTGTGTTGGGAGTTCAAGTGGAGCAAGAATTCAAATAGAGCCCTTTAAGAGACATTAAGCGAGATAAAGATGATGGCAATGATTCAATGCTAGTGCCATCACGAATCTAGAACTTCGAGAAATTGCTCATAGTTTCAAAAAGAACCGAGGAATAACACACAAGTTCTTATTCCAGCTAGGAAGCAACAACGTTAAAAGATCACAACAGTCTACGGTTTCTCGTAAGCTGAACAATTCATTATCCATCAAAGAGATGCGACTTGCCTGTTTCCAATTTTTCATGATTTGGAGGCTCTTCCAATCCCTCACATGGCTTTGCCAAAAATTTGGAATCTCTAATTTGTGATGATATTTTAAGGGCCATATCCCGAAGAACTGTGTCTATCTTAACACACTTCACTCTTTTCACTACTCTCTAGCTGTGATACATTGATAAGGGTCATCAAATATCTCATACTTTACTTATCCAGCTGCATCTCTAAATGCATTTTTATCATGAATTGACTCATGCATCGGGAATAAAACCTTCAACTCTCCAACATTCGCAAGTAATCTATATAAATATCATATTCTTTAGGGTATAAAAAGAAGCACCATCTGAAACAAACCTTCTTTGCACCACTATCCAAGTTATCATAACAAGAACCTAAAAAATTCAAACGCCATTATGCCTTGTCTTCGCAAATTGTTTAATGCATCCTCGAAGGAAACATTTATCTCCTTCTTTCTAAAGGTTTGCGGCTACTGCGTCTATAGACCCGCAGTAGTCCTCCACACTCTAACCACCAACTCAACAATTGACTTAAGCCTAGGAAGTGAATAAGGCGCCCACTTTTCCTTGAACATGTTGGAAGCCATTGATCGACAATGTGATGTAGCTCGGCTACAAAGAATAATAGGATTAAAAGAAAAACGAACAAAATAAATAGAACGAAGTTTTCCAAGTTTTGTCATCGTATAAAATGCAAAAACAATAGCATGGAGTGTTACTGACATAAATGAAAAATCTTAACAAATATGGACTTGGGCTTGGGCCCAAAAGTACGATTAAATAAATAAATAAATAATAATAATAAAAATCGTCATCGGACTTGGGCTTTCGATCTCGTCTAGGCCTAGATATGGGCCTACTCCATGCTCCATAACAATGGTTTCACATTGATTAGCTCATCAGCTTCCATCTCCTTTACAAATATCTGAGAAGCCCTCTTCGCCAACCTTTACCTTGCTCTTTAAATTGTCTTGGATGCCCATTACTTCACGTAGATCAATGAAGTAAAAAATTCCATCCACAAGAATCAATCACTTCTTTCCTTGACTCTTGAAATAGTCCAAGCGTTTTCCTCAATGCTAGCGATTGTCTCCCGCATTCAATTTTAGTCGCTGCATGATTGCCTTGAAGCTTACTCGAGCTGCGCTCTTTGAGAGGTTGCCCAAATGACAATGTCAAACATTTTTAGCTATCTCTTGATGATTGTTGTTCAAGTTTTGCATTATGGTGGTTTTTCAGTTCCAGTGTTCCCCATATTCCTATTATTCTTATTTGTTCATCGCTAGAAACTCACTGCATCTTCTGACTTTGCACGAGAGATGGGTTGTCTTCTATTATTTTGGGTGCATGTATTTTCCTCACAGGTTCTGGCAACTCTGCAACCAAGACTCCTCTTTTAAGCTTTCCCTCTTCTAATAGAATTTGAACCTGCCCATGCTTATCAGCCATATCTTTGCTAAGATTTGAATGCTGCCAAACGCGAACCAATCTCCTTGGATTTTTCTTTTCATCATTGTATTTAGTTTCGAGTTCTCCTACTTCTCTTGTGATCACCTCAACCTTAACAATCCATTCTCTTGTGACTTGGTTTATCCTATGTTTGTATTTCTGTCTCTATACCATCTCTAAGAAACCCACAGCTTTTTCTTGCTTCTTGCATCAACTTCTTATAGTTCTTTTTTAGATCTATCACGTTGGCAATTCTGGAACCAGCAGAAGTTAATAAGCTTCTTCCATCTTTATAAACCTCAACTGCTGCTGCGCCTGCTGCAGAGCCTGCTGCACCTTTTAATACCTCAGCCATCCTTCCATCACTAACAACATATGATCAAAATATTAACAACGATTAAAAAATAAAATATTTGAATGAACAATGAGAATTCTTACAAGTGGTAAAAGACTGAACCTGATAATTCCATGTATAAGCAGTTAGACCAAAAATATTTGAAAGCTCAAAAAGTAGAACAGACATGAAATTTTCCATCAAAATCCATGTAATCGAACTTAGTGACTTACAAGTTAATTTCATGTGTCATTAGATCAATATTGGAATAAAATCAAACTAGTAACATCTTTTTCCAAATAATTGTCAGAATAGATTCTAATCATTGTAAATTCGATTCCCATGGGTTCCATTCAAAGTTCAATGTGTTTGAGGTTAGGAGATCCTTTGCCCCTTACTTCTTGTTCATCCTGGTCATGGAGGCTTTGAGCTGTCTCTTGAAGAATGTAAGTGAAGGGGGTTTCATCTTAGGTTTCAATGTGGGAAGGAGAAAAAATAGTCGAAAAGGTAATAAAGTCTTAGTATTAGGAATTTGTCCTAAGCTCAATGGGGTCCCTCACAAAATGGAGCTAAACGGAAGGAAATAAAATAGACGAGGAAAAGTGGAAGGAAAGAAAAAAGTTTGAGAAAATAAAAAATAGATTTAAAAACAATAAATTAATTTCACATGTTTATTATTTCATTTATTTGTTGCTTTGTGGGAGGCCCAGAAATTTAAAAATATATAAAATTTTGAAAGAAAATATATAAAATTTTGAAGAATTTGATTATATTTGATTTTAACATATTTTCATTTATGAAGAAAATCGTTTTTCATGGTAATTTTTTCTTTCACTTATCTTCGGGTTGAAGCAAGCCTTAACAAACTTTTCTTTATGTAAAATAATATGACCCTCATTTCTTCCTAATCATATACAGGTTTGAAATTTCCACGAATTATCGATAGAATCATATTGAACTTGAAATTTGAGTCCCATACAATGGGTAAATCTAGATTGTTAACAAAGACATAAGAAATAGAAATCACAAACTGAACAAACTAAGACCAAGGAAGCAAAAATTGAATCCGAGATGATGAAATAAGACTTTTGGTATAATAAGTAATTCATTACCAGGCAAAAAGAAAACCATGTGGCTACTTTTGATAAGGAATTACTTTTTTTTTTTTCATACCATAGAAAAACCCATTCAATATACTCTCCTCCTCCACCACAACAACAACGGCAAAAATAATAATGATAATATATTCTAAGTAATTATGTAAAAGCCTATTTCGAAACTCAGTTATTCTCATGCTTAATTTAAAACAATAACAAAAAGGTAAATGAATAAGGAATAGTAGTATACAAACCAAATACTACCCAGATGGATAAATAACTCTATTTTGTCAACAATTATTGCAACAAATTTAGTTCCTAATGAAAAATTTTGCTTAGATATGGAGCTGTAATAAGCATTTCAGATCAAAGACAAAAAAAAAAGGCAAGAACCCAAAGTCAACACTCGAGGTTTCTCCAATAATGGATTCAATTTTCGGTTGATATATAAGAGAATCAAACAAACAAGTGTCCATGAAATCAAACAAGCTTCACTAAGATCAGAGCAAAATAATTTTACTTTGATCTATTGCTTGTGGGAGGAAAAAAGGAAGTGAACCTCATTGAAGAAATGGTGTTCTTGTAGCTGGTTTAGATCTCCTGGCTGCAGATAAATTACAAACTAAACACCAAGTGCAGAAGTCTATCCAGCAACTCTCTCTTTCTTCCACTTTGTGCTTGCTTGAGATATGTCATATGTGGTTCAAATGGAGAATCGAGCAGCTACTCGGCGAATTAAGGTCCCACACATACCTCTTGCCCACACACCCTTACTCAGAGCCTTTCCCTTCCAAAAGAATTGAAAAACATTTTTTTTTCTGATTGATCTGTTTAGTAAAACCAGTTTTCCTCCCTACATTTATACTATCATATATTTTTTTAAATAGATTTGTACCATTTTTATTTGTCCTTTATAAATTGTTCTTAAGAATAAATTGAAATATAAAAATATTGTAAGACCTTGTGCAGTCTTCACCGTAATAATTTATATAAATAATAATATGTGCAATCATTATGATTATAGTAATAATTTATATAAATAACAATTTGTGCAATCTTGGTGATAATATAAAGTGTGATTTGATTAAAAAACCTTTTAAAATATGAATTTCAGAAATATTATCCTTCATCAATTATTGACCTTATTGCGAAAAAAATACATTTATTATTTTCTTATACGAATAACATTTTTTATAATACATATGGAAATATATAAAATGACAAAATATATTTTTATCTAAAATGAGTAATTCTTTATAGAAAAAATAATATATATAATCTTTAAATAAAGAAGAAAAGTGCAATGAAAGAAAAATTAAAATCAAATTAAAGATAATTGATTTTATTTACTATTTCAATTTTATTTATTTTGATCGTATTTAATTTTTTTAGAATTTTTTAGTATTTTTCTTTCTTTAATACTTCTCAGTAACTAAATCAAAACTTTAACTTTTATTTCAACTGAGTATTAGGGTCTGTGCCAGGGTTCTAATTGTGCATTTTTCACTTCCATGATAATCGCTTAGATTTGATAACATTCTTCCACTCTCAAGTTCTTCAGTTGAAGGAGTTGTTATTTTTGAAAAACAGTTGAAGGAGTTGTTGAACATTATCTTCTTCAGCTCTAAACATTTACATAATGTGATGGATGATAGTTGAGCCAAACTTCCGAGTTTAATATAAAACTAATTCATTTTTTAAAAAAGAATTTACACATATAGACTTATTTTCAAAATATTTATAAATCTATATTTTTTTTAAACGTATCCCTTGCATTCGGTTTGAAAATTAGCAATAAAAGTGAATTAAATCCAGTATGTGATCAGAGGTGTACGGTCAGCCTTAGCTGTGGGCGTATGGGATCTCAGTGTCGCGTTATTTGGATCAATTTTAGTTGTTTTTAAGGTTTTGCCCTGTAACCTATGTGGGTTGGGCTGATCGAAAGGTAGTCTAAATAGAAATGGGATATATTAGCCCCGCTTGTTTTGGCTTGCAACTCAAATGGACAAGCTAGAAATGGATTGAACTAACTTGTTTGGCAACTCTAGTAGGTTCCCAATTCTCATTGTTGCCCCCCATAAAAACTTTATAACTTTCATATTGATTACATTACATAACCGTGCTGGTAAGAGGGTTGTTTGCATCCAAAAACGAGGGATATAATTGATAACCGACTGCACCAAAGTGTGGGCCAATGATAAATATCTCATCTTTCAACTTTCAAATTCTAGATGAGATTTTATCAAGTTTAATGTATAGATCGATTCTTACCTGTCCATGGATTTGAAGGAGGTCGAATATTTTCCCAAGGATTGGTAGTATGGGGATTCCTATTGTCTGTGATCTTTCCTCCAGAAATTCCATTGGAGACTGTTTGGAGTAAATGTTTGATTTTTGAAAACTAATTTTCTGCCTTGGCAATCAAAGCCTAACACGGTTTAGGCATGCTAGATTACTCGAATTTGTTCCATCGAGGTTTCTGCAAATAGGATCGGGTCATCTGTAAAAAAAGAAATGTGAGAGGTAAGGGCCACTCCTGGATAGTTTGATTAGTTTCCATTCCCGTGTCTATTGCACAATGAATTAAGTGGCCTAATCTTTCCATGCAGAGGTCAAACGGATAAGGGGAGTTTGCATATCCTTGACGAATCCCTCTTGATGGCTTTAGCTGCTTTTCATTCCAGGCCAAGTGACATTGCTGGTTCTTTCAATACAGTTCATGATATTCTGGGGTCCACTCAGGAGGAGGTTTAATTTTCCCAAGGTGTCTCTGATGAAATTCACGAGAGTCTATCATATGCTTTTCCAAATCTGTTTTTATAGTCATGAAACCCTCCAGTGCTCTTTGTTCTCATCAGATATGTGGTACTTGCTGGTAGATCAGGATATTATCTGTGATTTGTCTTCCCCAGAATGAATGTACTTTGGTTCGGAGATATAACACTGTCCATAATTTCCTTTAATCTGACAGGATGAGGTCTACATATTATTAATTACCTTACGCATTACACATGTTTATCGTTCTTAGCTGCGCAGACTTTGAATCAGAACCAGCATGTGTTCACACACTTTATTGAAGCACCTCATCAAAGAAATCCATTGCGTATTTGCATAACAAATCTCCCACAATGTTCTAAAGATTTTGGTAGAACCTTATGATAGGGCCTTAAGCTCAATTGGCCTAATAGGTGGGAGAACCTTTTGAGCTTAAGTATCACTCCACACTTTTGTGTAGAATTGATGATATGGGATGTTGTCATCATTTCGAGCCGCAGGGAATAGGATGTTTGCGGATGGCGATTCGCTGGGGTGACTGTTCTGGATACCATTCACTCACGGACCCTCCTTTGGGGCATCGGGTAGCCCGATAGTCTGTTTCTCCTAGGTAGCCCCTTCATCTTTACTGCATTATCGACTACCGATAAAAGTAATCACCAATGATAGGGGCTTTAGAAGCCTGAGTTGGAGGCAAGCAAAGACCGACTTGATAGGTGGAGAATCTCTCAAACTTAAGCATTACTCCACACTCATGTGTGGGATGTATCTGTTAACCCATTCACTGGTGACTTTGAAGGGCCATTTAAAAAATTCCTCTCTTAATTTTCCTTTCCTTAGGCTTCCTCATCAAGAGGAGTGCCGGCCAGATCAGAAAAACCGGGATCTCCACCCAGCTGGTAGATACTCCCTATTTGCTTAAAATTTGTTTGGACATAGTCCATTACCATGATCTCAAGAGCGTTAGGTTTTGAGATCCACTCATTTGCGGTGTGTCCGACCAATTCAATTTTTTTCGTGTTTCTTTTTATTGGGATTGAGGGGTGGTAGAACCTTGTATTTCTATCTTTCGAGTTGATCCATTCTTCCCTAAATCTATGGTACAGATTCTGGGATTTCTGGATTGATTGCTGTATTTGAATTCCGGCCAGCCTTGCTCTAGAGCCTTCGTTTTTTCGCATAATTATTGCGAATGTGATGTTTATTGCTCGTGTCTAGTGCTGTGGACAAGGGTTGGAATGTTTGCCTGGAGAGTGGCAATTTGACTGAAGCACTCCTTGGGGCAGGTGAGGCAGCCAGGCAGCCTGAAACCTGAAATGCTTGGTTTATATGTGCATCCTACACACCCTAAAGGTTTGATTAGAAGGAGAGTTGTCAAATTCAGCAGGAAGCCTAGATTTATCAAGAGGAATCTCCACTTTTTGGGTTGCACAGGGCCTTGTCTAGTTTGGTTCCTTTGAAGGAAAGGTGGAAATGGCTCTCATCCAGGTGAAGCAAGGCCCTGCAGACTCTAGGTGGATTAATTCATGTTCATATACCTGTAGTTGAAAGACCCGCCCCATCTCCTTTTGTCAAACCTTCCATGGTGACCTCTTCTTCCGTGGTGACAGAGTGGAAGTCCCTCATGGTTCAGACAGATCAATCATGCTTTTGTTCCAGGTCCTTCAAAGAGTTTCTTCTCAAGAACAGACTTAGGCTTCCATAAACCTGGCAAAATAACATTCAACTGGAATTGTCTTAGGAACTGCCTTGTATGCCAACGCACGGTGTGTTTGATTATTTCAACATTCATGCACTCTTGCCAGAGCTCCCATATTCAGCAGCTAAAGCCAAGGGATTCCACCCTTACCCAGGAATCAAAGCCCAACATTCTGCATATACTATCTGCTTTAACACCCCACTCACTTTCGTTTCTAGAAAGACCAACGATGGCTGGTTTATGAGCTCTGATAAATTCCTTGGGTGTTCGAAGGAATTCCCGAGAGGCTGTTCCGTTTGAGTTTCAAAACTAATATGTCCATAACGGATCGGCGAGAGCTAGTTTTCGAAGATCATCCCAATTCAGCTATACAACCTACCTTTCTCGTCCTCTACTCTTTCGCATTCTCCGGGGGAATTCCCATACCGTGTCTCTTGACCATCTTGTTATCATCATCCCCGTAATCACTTGCTGAGCTGTTAAATTTCCTTCCATGTAGGTTGGTGGATCTTGGTGATGTTCAGAAGATGTTACTTTTCCCATAGAGCTGCTTGGGATGTTAAATTTTATTTTGCGTTCATTTTTCTTCATCAATTCAATTTTTTAAAAATATTTTTTATAATCATACAAATAATTATTTTATTATTTTAGGTTTTTATTAATACGAATGTTTGTGTTTGTGTATGTTTATTTATTAATTCAATTTTTTTGTAAGTATTTTAAACATACATAATCATAAAAATAATTATTCTTTATTAATACAAATATTTATATTTGTTTATTCATTAATTCAAATATTTAAAAAAATTTAATAATCATAAAAATAGTTAAGTTATGTTTTATTAATATAAAATTTTACATGCATTTTATATTTTGTAATAAAATTGTTGATTTATTATTTATTTCTATTTTTGTATGTGATATGCTATAAAAAAAAACACTAATATAATCCCTTGTTTAAGATGGTGCCAAGTTGTTATAAGCTTTTATTCTTAAAAATCATCCCACCTATTTTAATTTGTGTATTATTTTAATAATTAGAAAAACGTAGACCCTATTATATTTTCCACTTTTTTCACTATTTTATTTCTTCCATATTATACAATGCATGGTTTAACTATCTAATAATATTACAAGTATAATCTGGCTTTATGGGCATGCAAATTAATACACATCAAGTTATGTCTAGAATGTCAAAAAAGAAAAAAAAAAAACTATGTCTTTGATATGATCGCGTCATTTACACACAAAAAATTGTAGAGTGGTACTTAAGTTTGACAAGTTCTTGCACCTATCAGGCTGATATTTTGGATTGGGCTAGTCGACTAAGCTTTCGGCCTTATCATTAGTGCTTCCATTGAAAGCCGGTATGATACTAACATTGATTTCAAGCAGAGTGTGGAGTGGTATTTAACCTTGAAGGATTTCCTACCAATCCCTATCGGTTTTTGGGTTGGGCCCTCGATTAGGCTTGAAGTCCTATCATTTATAAAAGTGAATGAATAACTACATATAAATAATTGCACTAATAAAAACATAAAATAATTATTTTTCAATCATAAAAATGTTAAATATGAAGTGTTTTGGATTTTCTAAGATCCAACCTTTTACGGATGATTATAGAAATAATTATTGTAATATGATTTAATGATTATTGATATAAGTAGAATTTTAAAAGGAATGTAATAGGTATTATAGGAATATTGCAAAATTTTGAAGTTTTATTTTTAAGGAAACATCAAGTAAGTGCTTCTCAAAAAAACGCCTTTTTTCTCCAAAAAAAAAACACTTAAAAGTGTTTTTTGTCATTGAAGCATTTTTATGAAGTACTGTCAAACTGGCCGTTTTGTATCCCAGGGCACATTCTAAACTCACTTTAATGATTTTTTTTGTTGAATTTCGTCTTCATCATGTGCGGTGTAAGGGAACTGAAAGAAGAAGGATATGGTGTGCCTTATTTTATCATATCCTCCTTTCTACTCTCGGAACCATGAAACACATATAGGCTGGATTCGAGATGTTTTGGAGATTAATCACAAAGTAAGAGTAGCAATTGACAAGGCGAGAGAAGCGAATGTTTCAGAGCTGTCTTCTGAAATCAATAGATTGCTTCATCATTCAATTCATGATATTGATGTGTTCCATCTGACATCATTCTGCAGATGTGTAAGTAGTTTGTATCCATGGCATAAAGCAGCTAATAAGCCAACACTGGATTTGTTTATGAATGATTTATAAATTCATAAATTTTGCAATATAGTCAAATTCCAGAAATCAGGAGGATTATGATTTCAGAAGTAACTGATAAAACCTTTCTGTGCAGACTGAAGAAGCTTCCACCAGTAAGACAAATGTTTGATATTGTCATTCACATCAATGTCAATACTCTTAGAATTAAAGATATAGAGGATAGAATCATAGAAGAATTGGGTTTCTCAAAATCCAATAGAGGGGAAGCAGACGAATTTTTGAGAAGCAAAAAGTTCTTAATCCTTCTTGATAACTTTGAAATGGGGAGCAACATTTTGTATCAACTGGGGAATGGCTGGTGGAACTCGACAAAACTCAAAAATAGCTTTCACAGGCTGTCCTTTTGAATCGGACCATTGTCAGTGGATTTGGAGATTAAAAGCCATCATTTGTTATCATGGATCTTATTTTGCAGGAATGTTGGTGAAGTTATTGCATTCTTCAAGTATCAAACCACTAGCCGTGGATGTGTTGAGACCAAGGACCAAAACATGGTGGTATTCTGATTACATCGGTACTTGATTTTACGGAAATATAGGAAATATCGGAAAAATATCGGTGAATATTTTTGACAAAAACTCTCGGTAATGCAAAAATTAACAAAAATACTTTGAGGGTCCTTGGAAATACTTTGTTAAAGCCCATAAAATACATAAATAAGCAAATATACACTTGTTGAAGATGATATTTATTATAATTTGTCGAAATTACATCACAATAGTCATTTAAAACCAAAATGAAGACCGATGGCTCAATTACATTATTTGTGAAGGATCCATGTGATGAAGGCAATATTCATACCAAGACTTGTAGTGTTGCAATAATATTGATTGTAACCCGAACATGCCGTACATAAATACATTGACTCCTACTTGCAACCTCAGTGGATAGGAAATTGGGGTTCACCCACATGCTCGTTTAGGCTCCTTCTTGCATTTGATATGGAATTTGGAATGACATTTGTGGATCATGAGGATGATTAACCATTTCCATGAGCTAACGTGGCCAGAGCACAAGGATGTGAAGGCTGACCATAACTCATTGTATAAGGAAATATGTTGCCCTCATTGATGAATCAAGATTGAGTTCCAATACTCATGGACTCAAAGCGCCGAAGCGAATCCTCATTGTATGGTGTCATCCTTCGTTGTCTTCCTGTGTGGCTTTCAGTAGCTCCAAATACGCCCGACTCTCCTAGACCACGTGGTCTTCATCTTGTGTAGCATGGTAAAAATCATCTTCCACTTGGTGAATGGAAACCGTGGACATTGACTTTGTTGTGGATGCAATATCCCTGCAAAAATGAATTTCACATTATCACTACCATCATTGGTCCCCTCTCTTGAGCCATCATAACATGTAGTAGAAGTACAAGCAAAACTTGGTCTACTACTATGTTCCAGCACCACCCAGATCAAGAAGTCGAGAAGTAGCAGTGAGTTGAAATGAGTCCCTACGTGTCTTGACTAAAACTTTCACTATGAACTTCTTCGGATAAACTTGCTCAACATTAACACACGCTTCTCGAGACATGTGCGGCAATTCGTGGATCGGGATTTCACGTCTTCATCATCTAAATGGAGACTTCTAACCCATTGAAATAGTTGATTATCTTCTTCTTCATCAAACTCAACTGAAATTTCAAGTAAATCGAGAAAATTATTTTCGGCAACTTTATCGGTCTCTACCTCCATATCACGGATCTTTAGTTTCATGTTGTAATAACAAAAAACCAATTGTTGGAGCCTAGGATAAACAACCGATTTCTTTATTTGGTATGAATTAGAGCAAATGTGCTCCAATTTCTTTCCTGGTAGAAGATGATGGTTTGGGAAAGAACCTTTAAAACGAAACTCCTTAATGTTGGAGGCGTGATTTCCATCACAAAAACCACCATTCATTGCAATAAAAATTACTTATATTCAATATATAATAATAAAATAGTTACTTAAAATTTACTTATAATGAGAATTAACACTCACGAACCATTTTGATCTTAGCTATTGTTTGCCGTCACACCAAATCCTTTTTTTGCATCACGGAATACTATAAGCTGTGAATTCAAAATGTCAAAATATCTAAAATAAAAAATTAATCGAAGAAATTGAATCAATTAATTAGAATTAGAAACTCATTAATTTACCTCGTTTCCAAAATTAGAAAGGCCTTCAGCATTAGGATATAATTTAGAAAAAACATCATGAAACGACTTGGAAATGCTTCGGGGTTGGAACCAACTCTAGATGCATGTGAAAATTTAGTTTAGATAGTATCTTTGCAATAGTGATTGAGAATTAGTATGCGATAATAATATAAACATAAAATTATTAAAGGTGAATATCGGCGAAGAGGATATTAATTAGTTTTCTTTGCATGAAGAGGATGGTTAAGAGTTCTATCGGCGATCTGCGATGTCAGTTCACCCACTCTTTAGCTTTGAGTCGATCTAAATTTGCCTTCATCAGCCCGAATCAACTTCGTAGACAAATGACATGGTTGGGACGACGCCGAATCAACGTCACGGCGGTAGTGTATAGTGCCTCATAGATGGTTTTAAAGCTTCTCCACCTTCTCCCGAAATATTGATGATCAAACATAGGTCTTTACGACCTCGTGCCCAACTATAGTCGGTGAGCTTGTGGAGATGACCATTCATTACTAATAATGTGGCCCCAAATCCCGAAGTCCGTTGACTACCGTCGACCCACGGAATACTCGCGTGAATAATGGGTGTGAGCATTTTTCTAAAAATCGGGCGAGTCTCGCTGTACGAGGGCTCTGCAGAATCTGAGAACACTGCGTAAACTATCCCAAAAACGGTCAATATAGCAGTTTATGATTTAAAACGGCCACTTGGCCAACAATACTCAATATACATGCCAACTATGAATCGACGCTATGTACCCAATAGTTACAAGTTAATATGTTTTTACTCTTACTCTGATACATACCTTAAACTAAAAAGTTCTAATACATGTATACATCAAAGCCACAACCCGGCTTTCTTCTAATCCTCAGTCTCTAGGATGAGCCGTCCCCTCGCACGCTTCTTGTACCTATAAAATATGTTCCCTCGACAGGGTGAGCTAATGCTCAATTGTGGAATCACCCTAAGTGGGCTATTATCCACCTAAGTGCATATGCAATGCTCCAAAATAAACACACATTTAAGCAAATGCATGATCCTGCGGATGTCTGGCGCTCGGCTGTATCCGAGTCTCACGGAGCTCCCTCACACACGCCCTAAGCCATGTAGCCAGAAAACTGGTTTCAAACAAGGTTATTTGTTTATATTTGTGGTCTACTCTCCCCACGATCCCCAAGTAATTGGAGCCCGAGTCTCCGATGTTATATTTAGTGGACTACCTCAGGATATATATCAATTGGGCGTCTCAGGCGATTGATATTATGTGTGGACTACCCTGGAGTGTATGTCGATTGGGCCGTCTCCGACGATTGATATTTTTAGTATGGACTACCCTCCGATCCATTATTATTATTTTTAGACAACCCTCGAAACCATTCTCTCTAGAATTACCTCATGCACTCACTCTTATCTCTAGGGTGCCCAGGAATGCATATAAAAATGCATTGTGATGCCATTCAATAACTCATATAATACATGCAAATATATCACTATGCATATATTGCGTAATTTAAATCACACAATCATGTTATGTAATTTCACATTTCCACACTTCAAAAATTAGCTCACTTGGGCTAATGATCAAACACGAGCAATTCCACTTGAATCACTCGACCAAACACATATTTTCACAAAAATTATTTTGTGATCACTGTTTCGAAACAGTAAAACCCTCGGTTACTGTTCCTATCAAAACACAAATTATCGGTTCGCACAGCGAACGTATTTCGGCGATTCGGCCTCATACACATCAAAACATACATTCATAGCATACATTTCACCATGGTACTCCAAACAGCCCGTGGACAGTCACGGACTGTCCACATGGGTTTCAAAAATCCAACACCTCGGTTCCAAGATTTGGAACCAATCAAACGGCCCCTCACGTCCTCATTCAACTCAAACATTAACATAGCTCTTAAACAAAGAATAAAACCCAAGTAAGGAGAAACCCCTACCTTAAGGAGTTTGAGGAAACTCCTAAATCAGGAGTACCACGAAGCCCTTTCCACGTAGAGTAGTTTTCCTTCTTGTCCCGAAGACTTTTGACGGTCGGATCGCCCGTATTTTTAGAGAGAAGGAAGACCCTCTCTCACTAAAACTCAAATGTCCATCTACTGGTTCTCTTCCCACGTTTTTCTTTTGGTTTAAGTGGAGAAGACAACTCCTATTCACTAATTTGTCTTTTAGTGACTTAAATTAATTTAATTAATTAATTCCCTTCTTTCTTCAGTTTTGATATTCGGCACTATCTCGACCGTCCATTTCCATCATTTCTCTAATCATACCACTTATGGTACATGAGTACTTGTTATTTGTGACTTTCGTCGCATCGAAAATCTTTTTACGGCACTCGAAACGCGATGCCTCGAAAAACGTGCCAACTCCGACTATCTCGGAATTCTACTAAATTTTACGTGCTAGTTAGATTTTTAGGGCGATTCAATGATTGAGAAATCCATTTAAATCATCCGAGATCTAGAGAATAAATTACGGATTTTTTTAATCGAAATAACAATTTTGTAACGAAATTACGATTTTTCCCTTTTTCCATAAATTGGAATTTCTCGGGTCTTACATTCTCCCCTCCTCAAAAGGAATTTCGTCCCGAAATTCTAGACGATCATAATCACTCACATGCATATGCAACGTGCACTCTACCATGCATGTAAACAGCCATTTAGTTCTTAAACGACTAAACCACGTACCTTCATCCCTAAACAAGAAGGGATAGGTGGCCCGCGCTCGTGTCCTCGCTCCGTTGACTCCTCCTCCCGCGATTGTCGCCATAGCACTCTCCATGACCTCACAGTCTTGCGTCGCAAAACACGATCCGCTGACTATCAACAATGCACCTTTGGTCCTTCCTCGAAAGTCCCATCCGTGTCAACCTCAATCGGCCCCAGCCAATCCACCCACGTAGAGGCTGGATCTGGGTATACTTAGAGACATGGAGGCGTGAAATCGCCGTGGTCGTGGACTTTATCATGTTGGCGATACTTGGTAGCGGTCTGTGACGGTGCCCACCCTCTCGAGTATCGAGAGAAGTCTAATGAAACCTCGATAGCTTCAGCGCTTGCCGGGCGACCCTCCTTCTTGGGGCATCACCTTCAAGAAGACATGATCCCGACCTCTCGAACTCTAAGGGTCGACGTCGCACATCGGCATAGATCTTCTACAGAGGCTGCGGCGGTGAGAGAGGCTGCCGTCGTATCAAGCTCACAACTTCTCGGAGGTGTCTCTAATCGGTCGGGGACCCGATGATGGAGCTCTCTCCCACCTCGGTTCAACATAGCGGTGATCTACATGGCCTCCCAAAGCCCACAATGCCTCGCTCACAGTGCCATCTGTATGCTCGCCGATAAGCTGTTGTTGTAGGCGAATTCCCACTAAGGAGCAAATGCTCCTCGGCTACCCTTATGATCCGGGGCCATGATGATCGTATGTCCTCTAGGAGCACAATATAGTCCTCGGGGCCCGACCATCGTCTAGGGTGGAGCAGCGTACTTTCGTAGTCGGCCGTGTGCCCGTAGCCTTTTGGAAACTCTTCGAAAAGTGTCTTGAAGTAAACCTAGGGTCCCTATCGACACTATGGATGCGGTACTCATGTGGCCGGACTCTCTCTTTCAGATGTACAGCGGCGAATCTCAAAAGTGAAGGTCATTCGCAAGGCTAGAAAATGTGCCGACTTCGTGAGCCGATCCACCATCACCCATACCGCATCGTCGCCTGCGTCCGGAGTGGCGGAGTGGGTCCTGAAGTCCATCGTGGCGTGCTCCACACTTCAGCTGTTACATCGGCGGTGAAGTAGCCCTGCGGAACTACGGTGCTTAGCACTTAACTGCGACATGTGAGACATTGTCGAACAAAGTCCCGTGTCTCTTCATCCCACTCCAATAGTGCGGCGGCGAAGATCCTGGTATCTTCGTGCCACTGGATGCACGACCGTCGAAGCGGTGGAAACTCGCGAGTATCTCTCCGTCGGTCAATTAAGAACCACTACTGTCCCCTGCCATCGAAGGCTACCATCTATGTGAGCGGTCGACCCTCGTCACCGTACTGGCGTACTCGATCCACTGATGGACACTATCTCACGTCCTACCAGCTGGGACTCAATCACTCTGCTCAACGAGGCGGTGTAGCCACTAAACTCCCAGGTGCCACAGTACGATCAACGCTCCTCAAACTCCCCCGAACGTCCCACAGTGCTGAGCATCACGCCACTCCCGAGAAGCTACTTTAGCCCAGCGCTCACCGTGACTTCCGACCGATTGTAAGGCCCACCACATTTTGCCCCTTCACAGGGATGGTAATGCAAAGTGAAGTCATCCTCAGGAACTCCATCCCATCTGCGTTGCCTCATATTGAGGTCTTCTTTGGTGAAAATATGCCCGGACTTTTATAGTGCAGTACACCTCGAACTCCCTCGCCATATAAGTAGTAGGCGCCGTCTTCAAGGGGAAGACTACGACCCCCAACTCCATGTCGTGTGTGGGGTAGTGCGCTTGGCGTTCGCCAGTGGCGGGAACCACCAAGCTGCACTACCCTCGGTTGCATCAAAAACACATCCAATCCAGGCCCTCGAGGCATCACAGCCTGCTTGTGTACCACTGTCCCTGTCTGAATTATCAAGATGGGAGCTGAAGTAAGTCTCCTCTTCAACTCCTGGAATGCCTCCACGCATCGGTCATCCCAATCAAACTTGACCTCCTTCCGAGTCAACCTAGTCATAGGTGCTGCTTTATCCTAGAAATCCTCAATGAATCTCTGTATGCCCTGACAAATCCCGAAAGTCGTATCTCAAAGGCCCGACTTAGGCCTCTCCCAACTCATCCTTGCCTCGACCTTCTACGGGTCGGCGACACTTTATCGATCGACACCACGTCATTGAAAATCTCACCCCCGATGAAGCGGAACTCGCACTTCTTTGAACTTGGCGTATAGGCGATGGTCTCTCGACAAGCGTAAGCGATCCTCCAAGTGATACTTCATGCTCCCACTCGGCGGAGTAGATCAGATGTCATCCGCGAAGACTACGACCGTAGTCTAAATAGGGTTGGAATACTATACCATGAGATCCATGAATGCTCTTGGCGCGTCGTCGTCAGAAGAGCATCATAAGTAAACTCAAAGTGCCCATAACGCGTCTAAACGCTGTCTTAGGGATATCTGTCTCCCTAACCCTCGGCTGATGGTAACGTGTGAAGGTCTATCTTAAGGCCATTCCTTTGCTCCTCTCAGCCCGATCAAATAAATCATCGGAGTCCCTGGTAATGGAGTGGATTCTTGATCATAACCTTGTTCAACTGTATGTAATCAATGCACAGTCGAAGGATCTTGTCCTTCTTCTTCGCAAACAGAATCGGAGCGGCCCATGGTGAAGTGCTCGGTCTGATAAACCCCTTGTCCAATAGCTCTTGGCTGGACTACGAGTTCCCTGCTTCGGCTGGTGCCATCCTATGCGGAGTCATAGAGATGGGTGAAGTACCAGGGTGTAACTCGATACCGAAGTCTACTACCCTCTGTGGAGGTAGTCCAGGTAGCTCATCTGGAAAAACATCCACATACTCGCAAACTACTCGAGGTAGATCTAAGTCTGGCCTCTCCTCGTCCTCTAGGGTAAGGCTCGCTAGCCAACCCACTAACTGTCCCTGACACCTAGACTCGTATACAGTCTGGGGTCAAATGTCATGCTTGTCCCCCTGAAATACCACACGAGTACCATCCTGTGTGTAGGCGGTAATCTCCTACGCTCTGTCCTGATAACAACCACATGGTATCGGTAATCCATCGAGGGATGACATCGAACTCGACATGTCCATGATCCTCCCGGGTCCACTTTGTGAGTAGAGTTCGAGATCTCAACTCGCAACCTCGACATATCATCACTTATTCTGCCTTAATCCTATGGGAGAACTCACATACAAGGCTCCCTCTACTGCAAGGTTTTCTGAAGGTCTTACCCTTTCCACCATGTTGGGCTTCACTCTCTGCCATTTGGAACCTGACTAATTATAATCTATTGTGTGTGTTAGAGGTAATCTTCATAGCTTCTAACACCTTCTCGGTCTGTATGAACCAATGGTATGCCACCATCGGATCTCCACTCCCTACGCGAATGTCGGGAGGATGATCGCCTAAACCTCCCCGGGAGGTTACTAGGATCTTCTGTCTACACATATACCGGCTGTGCGATAGCAGTGGCGTAATACCTACGGCCTCGGTAAAGCTGCTAATCAAACAACGTGGTGCTTGACCGTACCAGTGGACGCCCTCGTCTTCGTCCTCGGCCCCAGCCATCTATACAGTTCAATGGCAAATTAAATCTCCATACAGTATCTCTAAGGCATAAACACAGTCCCGAGACACTAATCATACACATAAATCAGTGTATACACATTGTCCTTACATTTACAGGTAATGCAAGGCAATCAATTTTGCATTTAAAATATTGTTTTCAACAAAAATTTTATTTTCGAAAATTTCATTTTTTTTTTTTTGGAAATTTTATTTTTCCTAAAATTTGGTGTAATTTTATTTGATTTTGTGATTTTTTTTTTTTGAAATCCCTGTGAACAGTGTTCATGAATAGTGTCCATGAACAGTGATCCAAATAGTGACCACCCCAAGCAGTGCATTGTCCACAAGCGGGTTGTGTGCCGCAGTCTGCACACCGAAACCAGGTCGCGGCGGCGCCACGCTGCGGCGGTGCTGCCAGTCGTGAAATATTCTTCGCGCGCCTGATCCAGCTGATGATACGGCGGCGCGTATCGCGGCGCCGCGGCTAAGCGCGGTCGCGGCTTTCGGCGTCTTGGCGGTCGGCAGCGCCAAACGCCGGTGCGTGGTGCAAGTCGCGCCTCTTCCACCGTCCATCCCGGGCGGTCGGCGACATCAATCCCGTAATCGCGACCTCCCTTCCCGCTTAACCCGAAGCAAATCAGATTAGCGACCTCAAAATGGGGTGTGACACCAGATCCGATGTCTTCTCTACGGCCTTAAAGCAATTGATCCGCCTGGCCGGTGCGACTTCAGTACAGTCGCGGGCCTCAGCGACTTTAGCGGTCGTGACCCGCCGAGCCGATTCGCGACCGATATCGCTTCCCCCACAGGCGCCCTTATCGTGACCCAAAAACTAGCAATTAGCGACGCCAAACTCTGTCTCCGATCCGGCTAGGTCGTGGCGTCGTTACGGTCGCGACCTTAAATGCTGATCCAGTCAGCGACCTCCGAAGTCATGTCAGCGACCTCAGCGTATCTCCCGGGTCACAACATGAATTTCGTATCCGCGACCAAAGACCCCTCAGTCCTGCCACCGGCCCGGTCGCGACACCAAAAGGATGTCGCGGCGCCAGCCGACGAGTCGCGGGCACGGCGCCCATACGGGGCTGGCGCGCTGCTTATCACGACCCCAGGCACAGGTCGAGACCCAACCATTTGGAATTTGGCAGTAGCCATTCTAGCTTCTGTCTTGTATAATTTTTTTTTTTTCAAATTCTTTCAGTAGCTTTCTAGCCACCCCTTGGTTCTCATAGCCTAAAAGAACTGCTACTCCTAAGATGTAGTAGCTTACCCTCCAAATCACTAAAAATTTTAGCAAAATTTTTTTTTTTTTCACAAATTACAGAGTTTAATTACAACCCTTCTTCTTATGCAAAAACTGAAATAATTTTCTAGAATTCCCCAAAACATAACCTATTTATATTCAAAAACTGGAACGACTGTCAAGAAAAAATCTCTTTTTTTTTTTTTTTTTCTATCAGTAGCCTTCCTTGCTACTTCCTACATGCAGTAACTTGAATACTGCATCCATGGAACTAAAAAATTTTATTAAAATTTTGTTTTGTCATCTAATAAACCAAATAAATTGATTAAAATTTATTTCATTCATTACTTTCTTTGTTCCAGTTTACACATTGTAAACTCCTTAAAGTTTTTCCAACACCTCATGTTTTTCCTATGTGCTAATCACTAAGCACACAAACGATTTATCAAATCACACAAAACACACCAAATACATGCATGCAGTGTCCTAGTTTTGTCCCGTGATTTCCTAGGTAATCTCATACCTAACTTACAGCAAACCACACCTAGTGGTGATGTTCTTACACCTCAAAGACTATGGCCTAAGCCCAAATCCCCTCAAGCCCTAGGTAGCCGTATACCTAGGCTCTGATACCAAGCTGTGACGCCCCAAATCCCGGGGGTCCGTTGACTACCCATCAACCCGCGGAATACTCGTGAATGTCGGGTGACCCGACATTTTTCATGAAAATCGGGCAGAGTCTCCTTTGTACGAGGAGCTCTACCCAAATCTGAGACCTGCGTAAGCACATCCCAAGCAGGTCAATCTCTTGATTTATGATTTAAAACGGCCACTTGGCCTAAGCAATACTCGATATACATACTGACTATGAATCCAACTATGCTTGCAATAGTTACAAGAGTTAATATGTTTTTACTCTTATACAATACATACCTTAAACTTAAAAAGTTCTAATACATGTATACATCAAAGCCACAACTCGGCTTTCTTCTAATCCTCAGTCTCTAGGATGAGTCGTCCCCTCGCACGCTCCTTGTACCTGTAAAATATGTTCCCTCAACAGGGTGAGCTAATGCTCAGTAGTGGAATCACCCTAAGTGGGCTATTATCCACCTAAGTGCATATGCAATGCTCCAAAATAAACACACATTCAAGCAAATGCATGATCCTACTTGAATGTCTAAATGCTCAACTCATATCCCAGGAGTCCTCGCGACTCCTCACTTTGCCTAAGCCATGTATATGAAAACTAGTTTCAAACAAAGTTATTTGTTTATATTTGTGTCTACTCTCCGATCCTAGAAAGTAGTGGACCGTCTCCGATATTATATTTAGTGGACTACCATCCGAGATGATATATCCAATTGGGCCGTCTCGACGATTGATATTATGTGTGGACTTCTGCCGATGTATATCAATTAGATTAGTCTCCAGGCGATTGATATTTTAGTATGGACTACCCTCCGATCATTATTATTATTTTTAGACAACCCTTCGAAACCATTCTCTCTAGAATTACCTAATGCACTCACTCCTATCTCTCTAGGGTGCCCCAGTGCATATGAAATGCATTGTGATGCCATTTCAATAACTCATATAATACATGCAAATATATCACCATGCATATATTCACATAATTTAAATTACACAATCATGTTATGTAATTTCACATTTCCACACTCCAAAAATTAGCTCACTTGGGCTAATGATCAGGCTCACGAGCAATTCACTTGAATCCCACTTTCGACCAAAGCACATTTTCACAAAATTATTTTGTGATCAACATTTCGAGCAGTAAAACCCTCGATTCTTGTTCCTATCAAAACTATAGTGTCGGTTCACTTTGAACCCATTTCTGGCGTTAGGCCTCGCCACATCAAAACATACATTCATAGCATACATTTCACCATGGTACTCCAAGCGGCGGAGTGAGTGATCCACGGATTTGTCCACATGGGTTTAAATCCAAACACCTCGGTTCAATTTGGAGCAGATCAAAACGACCCCTCTCGGCCTCATTCAACTCAAACATTAACATAGCTCTTAAACAAGAATAAAACCCAAGTGAGGGAGAAACCCTACCCCGAGGAGTTTGAGGAAACTCCTAAGTCGGTGCCATGAAGCCCTTTGGCGTGAAGTAGTTTTCCTTCTTGTCGAAGGAGGAATTTTGTGGTCGGATCGTCCGTATTTTTAGAGAGAAGGAAGACCCTCTCTCACTAAAACTCAAATGTCCATCTACTGGTTCTCTTCCCACGTTTTGCTTTTGGTTTAAGTGGAGAAGACAACTCCTATTCACTAATTTGTCTTTTAGTGACTTAAATTAATTTAATTAATTTAATTCCCTTCTTTCTCCAGTTTTGATATTCGGCACTATCTCGGCCGTCCATTTCCATCATTTCTCTACTCATCCCAATTATGATATATGAGTACTTGTTATATGTGACTTTCGTCGCATCAAAAATCGTTTTACAGCACTCGAAACACGATGCCTCGAAAAACGTGCCAACTCCGACTATCTCGGAATTCTACGAAATTTTACGTGCTAGTTATATTTTTTGAGACGATTCCAACGGTGAAATCCGTTTTGTCATCCGAGATGTAGAGAATAAATTACGGATTTTTAACCGAAATAACAATTTTGTAACGAGGAGTACGATTTTGCCATTTTCCATAAATTGGAATTTCCTAGTCCTGAATAAAGAATTTCTTCAAATCGACCCTCTTTTTTAGAAAGGCTTGTCCAAGGGCAATATAAGTTTATTTGCAAATCTTGTTGCTCGAGGACCTTACGATATCTCCACCACATACATCGCATTTTTGCAAGCAACCAACGATGATTGTAAATGAAGTTGGTTATCTTTTCGACCATTCTAGATCAAGCGGCAACACTGTCCCTTTTACCAATGTCTTGAACATTAAATCAATGCGATTATTGCTGCTGCACATGGAGTCAATACGGTGTATTTCTTCATCAGCAACTTTCCGGCTTTCACAAATGTTGATCCATTATACATTTACAATTTGAACCACATTTGCTTCTCGACTTCATGATAAGCGTCATGACAAATGTATTTGTTGTCTTTAATCTTATCCGACGCATCAACAAATTTGAGGAAAATTGTGCTTCCTTTTGAATATACCATGAAATTAATTATGCTCAATTTAGTTGGCCTGGTCCATCCATCGCACATAATTGTACATCCATATGTCTCCCATTTCTCCCTTTGCAAGTTGACATAAGCTGCCATGTCTTTATACTCCATTTCCAAGTACTTGCTTTTGATTTCATACGGAGATGGTGGTTCGATGCCCATCCCTATATATAATAATTCCAGGAAAGCTAGTTATTAAAACATATTTCATATGGAGATAATAATGTCATTATTAAAACATGTTCATATGGAGATCATAATGTAAAAACATATTATATAATTAGACAAACACCTTGTTGTGCACCAAAAATCATGTTCTTAAAATGGTGTGAGTCCGCTTTTTGAGGTGGAACACTTTCATTTATGAAGAACTTGCTAATTAATCGTCCCATTATTTCCTTGATTGAACCACCTTTGAACATATTTTTTAGGCTTTTTTTGTTTTGCAGCTGAAGACTTGTATAATGATGGTGCAATTAGGTGATGAATCCATATACGAACACTTTGTGATCTTTGTATACGTCTTGATGGATCACTTGGTTGTGAAGACTACGCCTATTGCAGTGCATAAAAATAAAATCAACTTACATTATTTATACGCAATTATGTGAAAAATGAATTAGGTATAAGATTTACCCGATTTTCTTTTGCCTTTCATAAATCCACGCAGCACGATCTACGTTCCATTCACTGGCACGATGCGCGTCTTTGCTTCGATATTCATCGCTCATTTAGGGTGCATATTGGATACATATACACATCCTCATCACCCTCCTCTTATATCATCATCAATGAGGCCTTGATGTTTTCCTCCCATTATTGCCTCGTAATTATTTCAATTTCTTATATAAATTCTTTTTCGCTTTTCTTTGCGGCTGAATATTTAAGTTCTTTCATTTCTTGTTTTTTAACCACGGCGGCACATTTGGACACTTCTTAGTATTTGAATTGGGATCCGTATGTGACAGATGAAACTTTAAGCGAGTAATTCCACAACTTTTTATGCTTAAACCATAATAATTACAAATTGTTCCATTTTTATGTCCCTCCAAAGGTGCGCAATACCTCCATGCAGGATCTCGGCCTCCACTTCCACTAGCCATTCTATAAACACATGTGATTTTATTGAAAATAAAATTCAAATCAGTGTGATCTTTGTATATGATATCATTATAATAACATTATATATGTAATTTAACATAAAAGTAAGACCTAAGTTTCTAACATGATATCTAGCTTAATAATATCATTAAGATGTCTAAGAATATCTAAATTTCTAACATTAAGCCATGTCTAAGATCTAAGTTTCAAACATTATATAAGTATAACTAAAATTTAATGTAAGTAATATGTTTCAAATTACTAAATAGTAGGATGTTTAATATCTAAGATTTCAAACATTATAAAAATTATAGTATAAAAATGTTTCCAAACATTATATAACTAAATAAGATTATAGTATAAAAATGTTTGAAACATTATATAACAAAATAACTATTAAATGTAAATAAATACAATATAAGTAATTAACTAAAAATTATATTATCAAATGAAACTAAAAAATAAAACTATAGTATAAAAATAAGATTATAGTATAAAAATGTTTGAAACATTATATAACTAAAATAACTATTAAAGTAAATAAATAATAACTATTAATTAACAAAAAATTATATTTATCAAATGAAACTATAATAAAACTATAGTATAAAAATATAGATTATAGTATAAAATGTTTCAAACATTATATAACTAAAATAACTTCGTAAGTAAATAAATAATATAATTAATTAACTAAAAATTATATTATCAAATGAAACTAAAATAAAACTATAGTATAAAAAATAAGATTATAATTATAAAAATGTTTGAAACATTATATAACTAAAATAACTATTAAGTAAATAAATAATAACTATTAATTAATAAAGAATTATATTATCAAGTAAACTATAATAAAACTATAGTATAAAAATATAGATTATAGTAAAAATATTTCAAACATTATATAACTAAAATAACTATTAAGTATATAACTTAATATAATTAATTAACTAAATATTATATTATCAAATGAAACTAAAATACAACTATAGTATAAAAATAAGATTATAGTATAAAAATGTTTGAAACATTATATAATTAAAATAACTATTAAGTAAATAAATAATAACTATTAATTAACTAAAAATTATATTATCACGTGAAACTATAATAAAACTATAGTATAAAATATAGATTATAGTATAAAAATGTTTCAAACATTATGCTTCAAAATAACTATTAAGTAAATAAAATAATATAATTAATTAACTAATTATATTATCAAATGAAACTAAATAAAACTATAGTACAAAAATAAGATTATAGTATAAAAATGTAAAACATTATATAACTAAAATAACTATTAAGTAAATAAATAATAATAATTAATTAACTAAAAAGTATATTATCAAATGAAACTAAAATAAAACTATAGTATAAAAATATAGATTATAGTATAAAAATGTTTCAAACATTATATAACTAAAATAACTATTAAGTATATAACTAAATATAATTAATTAACTAAAAATTATATTATCAAATGAAACTAAAATAAAACTATAGTATAAAAATAAGATTATAGTATAAAAATGTTTGAAACATTATATAACTAAAATAACTATTAAGTAAATAAATAATATAATTAATTAAGCTAAAAATTATATTATCAAATGAAACTAAAAATAAAACTATATTATAAAAAAAAGATTATAGTATAAAAATGTTTCAAGCATTATATAATAAAATAACTATTAAGTAAATAAATAATAACTATTAATTATTATGTTATCCAAATTATAAAATAAAATAAAACTATAATTTATAAAAATATATATTATAAACTACTTCAACACCGAAATAAAACTAAATAACATATGCATAAAAACAAAATTAATGAATAAAGAAACATACCTTAATTCACAAAGATCTTCCAAAAAATTAGGATAAAGAACAAAGAAAAATTATTTGAGAGTGAAATGGAGTTTAGATGTGGATGGATGGGTTTTGTAATGAAAGTGTATGATTTTAAGGGTATTTATAGAATTTTTTGGAGTCAAAATAGCCATTGGATTGTCAAAAAACCGTTGGATTTGATTTTGGTTCAAATCTGACCGTTGGATCATCATATATCATTAGAAATTGTGCGAATTTATTGGAATTAAAACTTGATTTTAAAATCAGCACGTTGGATAAAAAAATATAGCCGTTGGATTTTTCTAAAAAGGCGGACGAAATCTTGACCGTCAGATCAAAAACAGAAAAATATCTAGGGCGGGATAATTCGGAAAAGCGAAAAATTGCGAAAAATCGGCGAAAAATCGATTTTTTAATTTATCGCCCGTAAATGAAGCGAATGTCGGCCCGAGGCAACGCCTCGGCGCGTGTAAATCAATTGCGAGAAAAATGGCGATTTTTCGATTTTCCCGAATTTTCCTACGATTTCCATCCCGAAATCGTTTCAGCAACCAGAAAAGCGCGATTTTAGTCAAAATCAACCCGGCGATTTTGTCCTTGGATTTGAGACAATGTTGTAGCCATTTGGTAGCCACTGTTCTAATAGCAAGAGCCTTAAAAGATGTCAAGGGTGTTTCCATCTGGCGACATGCATCTCGAATTTGATTGACACCACCCGCAGACATCACACAGTGCGAAGATAGAGATTTTGTAATGCATTAGCATTCGTTTGGGCGCCCTGGGTTACTTCAATCAATGTGGCAGAGATATTGTGCGTCTTGCCTAGAGATAGAAGGAGCGTCTGAAAGGGATTTGCTTGAAGGTGGATGAAAGAAGACTTAGTGGAGCGCTCAATGAGGGAGAGCAGTTGTTCAACAACTTGTCAATGCCGTCTTGTTGGAAACTTTCCGTGGAGGTCGATCGAATGCCGGATGAAATGCGTGAGGGAGTTAGTGAATTTCTATCAATTTGGAATGGATCAATACTACTTCTTAATTTGGATGGAAGAGGAATCATTGATGCACCGAGTGGCGTGGGAGGCTAATGGGATGTATTTGATGAATAATAAAATGTCTCGAATCTGGGATAATCTGAATTGCCCTTTACTCAGTGCATTGTTCTTACAAGGTAACCTTCATCTGAGAGTTATTTCTCCATCTTTTCCATGGCATGCCTACCCTCAAATCCTGAACTTGTCCCAAACTAAAATAAAGTCTTTACCACAATACCTTTTTCAGTTGGCTGAACTTCGAAAATTCATTTTAAGAAGTTGTAGGCTATTGATGGAGCTACCAGCTGAAATCGGGGACCTCAATCATCTTGAGGTACTTGATCTTGAAGACACTGAATCATGGAGTTACCTGTTACTATTGGGAACTTGACAAAGTTAACACACTTGAAAGTGTCATTTTATCTCCCAACAGCTATTGGCAATGCATCCAATGGAATCATTCCCCAAAATGTGATATCCAAACTGGAGCAATTAGGAGTGTTAAGCATAGATGTGAATCCAGAGGATAAGAGGTGGAATGCGACCATTGAACATATTTTGCCGGAAGTTTGTGGCTTAGAGAAATTGCATCTTCTTAAACTTCACTTGCCAGATGTTTCTCTTTTGAGTAACGACTTGATCCAGAAATTGTCACGGATGCACTTTAGATTTATTGTTGGCAATCACCTAAAGCGCATAATATCTCGGCTGCCCCATGAACTAGCCATTAAATTTAAAGAACAAGAAAGATGCTTGAAGTATGTGAATGGTGGTGATGACATTCCAACTGAAATTAAGAAGGGTGAAAGGCATTCAACTGAAATTAAGAAAGTGCAGATAATTTCAATTGAAATTAAGGTGGTACTCAGCATGCTACCTAGTTTTTCTTGAGCGTCATTTAACGAATCCAGTCTGTCTGAATTTATGGTTACAACTATGGAGAATTTGACATTTTGTGTGCTACAAGAATGTAACAACATTGAAGCCATAGTAAATGCAGATGATGTGGATGATGGTGATGTTATACTTAGGTCACTAGAGTACTTGAGTGTTCATTATATGAAAAAATTAAGTAGCATCTGGAAGAGACAGAACCATTGAATTCTCTATCTTGCCTAA